>WBNA01000025.1:4062703-4096262 GCA_013398345.1 Nothocercus nigrocapillus
TTACTTTGCCCAGGTAAAGTGTCAAGGACTCTCAGATGTCTGAAGGCTCAAAATAAGGGCAGAAACCCTGCAAGGGGTAGGCCAGCAGCACGCTCAGAGCCAAGGCTGATCCCGTGGCAGGGCCGGGCGCTGGGAGCACTTCTGCCTTGCCATTCGCTGCCATCCGGCCCCGAACCTGCGATCCGCTGTACCGCGTGTTGCTCGACAAACTCCCAATAGAAAGAACCAGACCATTTCCCTGAAGTAATGGAATGAAAGTGAGAAAAAACGCGAATAATAAAATTCCACTGTGGATGCTCCCAGCTTTTATGCTTTTTCCCCCCCTCTATTTCTTTAACATTGAAAAGGGAGTTTCCTTTTGTTTTGTGTACTTCGTAAATAGTAGCAGTATTATTTATTCAACATATTTGCCTTTTGTAAAGTTAGCTTTAATTTTTAATATTCACAGTGATACTCCACTAGGGCTGCGTACAGGGGCATATCTGTTTGTATTTATTCATTAGCATGCTGCTAATTAAATACATGTTTCATTAAACCTGTTTAAACGAAGAAAAACTTGAGAAGAAGGAACACACTCAAGTACAACACCCCAAGGCTACGAAAAAGCATCCGCAGCTGAGTTGTTAAAAGTAATGTGGGCAGCAGGAATGTCAAAAGCATCTAATGTTTTCTGCACAGTACCAAGTTTAAACAAAATACGCGTGCTAAAGGTGGCAGGTAAAGTTAACATGTATCTGTCTGCTTAGAATATTCATGCCGAGGAATCAAAGCGCTTCAGTTACTTTTCCTCTGGCTGCTCCCCTGGCTGGCTTTTTGCCACATGCATTATTTTCTTAGAAGATTTCTTTACAAAGATGTACAGAGATACACCATGCATAAATGAGTATAAAGTGATCACACGTTCTGCCTGTCTTTGCAGGGAACGCTTAGGAGCTGCTTTTCTCTCCACAGCCTTGAAGCCTCCGCTCCTGCTCAGATGCTCAAATGCCCTAAATCCTCAGTGCTGCCCTCTGAAGTCCTGGTCCCTCACACTGCTCTTGGAGGTATCTGTTGGCCCCAACCAGATGCAAGGTACCACAGGCATCACGGGCCTTCAGAGCCACCGTGCTCTGAAGCATAACCCATGGGGCAAAGGAACAAAGACGTGGGCAAAGCTGCCCTTATCTTCAGGATGGGCACAGGGTAACGCTCAAGGCACAGACCTGCACGAGTTACGTCAGTCGTTGTTGATCCTGCAGCTTGCAACTGTCACAAGTAGCTCCGAGGGGCTCGGCTGGCCATGCAAGGTTGGGTCCTGTGATCCCACCAGCTTTGGTCTGCGAATCTTAGTGGCAGATCAAGTTTGCCCCCCAAGGGCATCAACTCCCCTACATTGAATCTACCACCAAATGAAAACACCGTTCCAAACACCGCTAGGACCACCTCTCAGAGAGCTCCCATCGCATACGTGGGACACCCACACAGACAAGGAATTATTTTTAGGGGAGGATCCGATCCCAGAACCTGAAAGGAACACGGCCCGAGACGGGAACGGCCCAGTTACGCAAAGCTGCATTTCCCACCGAGGAAGAAAGCGAGCGCGCCGGGCATTGCACAAACACCCACCTGCAGCCCCAGGAGCTACGGCACGAAGTCAGCACGTCAGAGATTTGCAGCAACATTACAGAAATCGGTAGATCTTGTAGCAATGGCACACGAAATGAACACGATATGCATGATATGCAAAAAAAAGGGCAGGCAGATGAGAAATTTATCAAAAGGAGGAGTAATCATGAATTTATCATGAGTACCGACAGAGAGAGATGACGACAGTGGACAGAGAGAATGACCCGGGTGCTAGACAAAAACAAATGGCACTTGCTGCAGAAATGAGCCTTTCAGAAGGAATAATGATGGCTTCAAGGAAACAGAAATAAAAGATAAGTTTTAATAAAAGGTCCAGGATATGAAGTGAGTCTGTTCCAAAAGACTGCAAAAAGAGTTGTAAAAAATCTCGGCACACGTGAAGAATGAACTTGGGAATGATACTATACGTGAATAATACACATTAGAGTGCAAGGAATGATAAACAGAGGAAAGATCAGGAGTGTGCAGAACAGACAGAGTGAGGAATGGCACAGAACAAAAAGGTTTAGAGATAAACAGAGTTTTGGAGCAGATGCAGAGCACAAAGTGCAAGAGTGTCATTCAGCTCCTCTGTCAGCTGCACCAGCAGATGGAAAAATACAAATAAGACAAAAATATAAAACAATCCTCTAAGATCCAGAAGGCTTCTGCTCCATGCTCATGATGGTCCTAAATGCACCAGTTAGCTCTCCAAAAGAATCAGCATTGCATCTCTAAATATTTAAATAAAATGTATTTATTCCATATACAAATGCTCCTAACAGGTGAATTTACTGCCTAGCCATTTACTTCTGCCTTGTCTGTCCTCAGTGAGCTTGGACAGCAGTAAAATCTAAAAGAAAAATTGTGTCATAGAAATTACACATAATCACATAGAACTGAGATGTCTTGATCTTTATCTGCAGCCAACTGAACCCTACAAGTAGGAGCTGGCTGAGACAGAGAACCAAAAAAACTGAATTTAAATTTAGGCATATTTAACAACATGTGGAGTGTTTTCATTCAACTGCAAAATTAAATTTTTATTATTATTTCATCATACTTTAACTATCATCTGGAAGAAGTAACTTGTTTTCATTATTTCCTTAGGATATTTATTTCTTTTACAGTAAAATATTAATGTTAAATCATATATATTTTCCTTCCGTTTTTCATTCTCTGCATTCTCATTCTCTCTCATTTAAATGTTAAAATAACATAATTAAGCAACTTTTTCCTTAGTGTTTAAAAACTATTCCAAAAAAACTATTTCCAGGATGAAATACAATTTACTTAACACTGCATATTTACCCTACGCACATAGATTGAAACAGAAATTCCTCCTCAAAGTCCTTATGAACTACTGCACATAAAGAAAGAAAATGTGCAAGTAGATAATGGACAACAGCTTCAGTGATGCTGTCTAGTCTACTGATAAGAGAAAAGCAAGAGAAGCTGTTTGGAGACTTGTAAAATCCTGGAGCCACTTGAGTTTCCTTATTGACTTGAAAGGACCCAGGATTTTCTAGACATAATTTATGGCAGAATTTAATGAAAAGCACTGAAGTTAGTCAGTAGACAAAAAAAAAAAAAAAAGATCATTCCACATATTAGCTAATTAACCTCAGCAATTGATCAATACAGAGAAATAAAGGTCATCTTAGGAACGGAGCTGAGCAGCTCAAATACCACGGGACAGGAAATGCATTGAAGAACAAGGGACGGTTTTCACTGACAGTGTTGAGGACTCTGTGGAAGTGGCGAGAAAAGAGCAGGAAAGAGCCTGAGCAACAGAAACGAGATGATTTCTGGACATCCGCAGGGTGACAAAGGAGGCCACATTGCAGGAGGGTAACTAAGTCAATACACAGATCCAGTGGGAGATACGGATGGAATGGAGAAGAGAAAAACAAGCCATCGCAAATGTCAACGTTAACATAATATTTGCAGGAGAGAGACAGCCCAGCAAGGAAGGACTGTGTCACCACGGCAGAGATAAAGGTAGAGGAAGTGGGTGATAAGATCGGCTGTAAGGACGCCAACGTTCACATAGTGGAAAATACCAGACGTTTTCAAAGGGATAGTTCAAGGAACCAGACTGGGGTGTGTGTGTGTGGGGGGGAAGGTTATTTAGGATTTAACTGCATATGAGTCCTGGCTACATCATCCACATCGCAGAAATCAGACAAGAGCTGGAGGCAGCAAGATTCAACAGTAAACAGCAGAACTTGTTCTCCCATTATCACTGCTCTAGCAGAATGGCCTGTTAATGAAGACCTGAATGGTGCAGTTATGGAACAAATGAAGTACTGCTGTCTTATTTTTGGACTCTGCATGACGGTTTTAGAGAAAACCTGAAAATGAGAAATCTATTAATTTGTACTTTAAAATAACTACTGATTGTGTAATAATCTAATATAATAAAAGTCAACTTAAATTACCAGTGCACAGTATTTCTGTTGCTATAGGACTTGATATTCCACTTACAGACCAGGGCACTGTTGCATTAGTCCAAGTATAAATATAGAATAAAAGTCTGAAAACTTTTCCAAAAAAAACCTCAAACTGTATAATGCATCCTAATCTCATTATAGCCACACTGATTAATCTTTCATTGCTTAGCCAATCTTCAAAAGCCCTTTCTTCCCCACAATTCATTCTCTGATTCTTTATCATTCCTTCTATAGAATGGAAGCAAGAAATTACTTGATATCAGTATTATGAAGAATATTTATGATTTTTATTTTTAGTCATTACTTCTAAAAGTCAGTGAAGAGTTGAAAGTATCATGTTAGAATTTATTATTCCCTATTTACAAACAGGGGAACCACAAAGTCTAGAAGTAGACCAGATTTGGCACAGTCACTATATGGATAGCCAAAATTTTAACCCTATAAATAGGAAAAGAGGTCACCCCACTTCTGGTTTGCTGCTGACAGCAAATGCAGGACAAATACTAAGACTGCCCATCAAAGCCCCTCATTCACCCGGCATCGCTGAATGAGCAGCCGCAGCGGGACCAATTCCTTGGTATTTCCACTTTGATTTGCAGTGCAGAGCTCTGCAGCTGCACCGTGTTCTGCCGCAAGCAGGGAGCATTGCCCTTCCTGAACAAACCCAAGTCCTGAGAGTTTTGCCATTTAGCTAGTCCTTAACAGGTGTGTAAAATACATATTGAAAAATTTACATCATTCTGATAGGTTCAGCTGCCCACTTAATGCCTGTCCTCCCAACCATTCCCATTTTCACACCTGCCCCATTGCTGCAACTTCACCAGTTATCCCATCTCCTACACTGGGAGCAAATCCCCGGGACACTTGGCAGGGATATTGCAGAGTAACACAACATGCTCATAGTCTTTGTTAGGGTCTCTTTCTTTAAATCACTAAAATGCAAGCAGTTGAAAGCAAACAAAAAGCCTTCCAAAATTATAAAGAATATAATATTATAAAAAATATAAAATTATAAAGAATGTGCCAGTGAACACTGAGGTATAAATCCACTTCCTGAAGCTTTGGGCTGTCTAAGCCACAGAGATGTTAGTACGTAATCATCTCTGAAATCACACACACAACATACGTACTTCACTCATCTAATTGTATTAAAATACTTTTAATGTGGCATGTCAAAATAATTAAATCATTTGAACACTGTTTCTGCTGAGTAGATGCACATCACATATTTATACCTTCATTTTAGTTTTGAGTGAAAATCTCTCGTAGCGCTATATGTATTAAACCAAAAATCATTATTTGCTTTCAGTCCCTACTAGTAAAGATAATGTTATTCCACTTTTTATAATGAAGTTAAGTGCTTTAAAAAGTCCTTCATGTGGCATCATCTGTGTGCTAAGATGAAGTGTCTGTATCTACCACTTCAAAAGCATTCTCCTTGCTATAGATACCCCTTGACATATGCCCCGTGCAAAGGACCTCTTCTCATTTCCTGGCAATGGAGCATGGTGCTTCATGAAAAACTGCTCAGCACCCATCTCAACTCACAAAAATATATCTAATGTCTGAGTACAAAGAAAAATGACAAGTACACTAACATGATTTCAGTGCACCTAGTGTTCATAAAGAAATGCCAATTTCAAGCTGTCACGCTGCTGAAGAACTCTAAAATTGCTGCTGATGCACCATGCAACCAGTGAACAGGTGCTAGAAATGATTGGAGTGCAGCTCATATTAAATAGAGACCTTTGGAAAAAGAAAGATACGCTTTGCCAGGCAAATTTGGAGAGGTTCAGCTGATAACACATATTTACAAATGCTGGCAAGCAATGGCAAAAGAACAGGAGGTAGAAAGAAAAAATCTTGGATGAACACTGTGATATCACAAGCAGAAAGAGAGACCGCTTCTCCACCAAGAGATTATATCCTGCATAGACCGTGCATGATAGTCAAACCCTTAATAATAGCAATGACACAGCATGAAAAAGACCTCGCTCTTGAAAAGTCAGTTGCTGTGTTTAATGAAAAACCTGTTTTCCTACCATTATCTGTATCTGAAGGACCTTCGTGGTGCTTCAAGCCACCCACGACCATTATCTCATAGCAGTTTAAATGGAGTTATCCCTTTCCAGCAACATAGTTCCCTTTATACTAAGTTCAGCAGCTTAACAGATTCAACTACAGATCCAAAACAACGATAGCCAAAGGTATGTAGAAAGATGTGCCAGTCAGTGTGTAAAACAGTGGGAAGTATTTGACAGGTTTTAAACTAGAGCTGAGAGAGTCCCTTCCAAAGCAGCCAGACAGCCCAGTGCCCCCTTTTGCACTGTGGAGTCTCTGTCTCTGTATCTTCTACCAACCATTTGACCAGCTGCCTTTGCCGGAGTTACTGTGATATAGACAAGGGCGGGGAGAGATTTGCAAGGAAAGAGTAGAAAAGGGTGTTAACACCTAGAAATAAAAACCAAGCAAGTTCATTTAGCTACAGGTGGGGAACTTCACCGGCTGGCGTCAGGCGTGGACGCTCCGCATCCTGCTCGCTCCTTGGGCACCTCACCCGCCGCCCGCTCGGCGCCTGGCACGTTCGTGCCGTCCCTGCTCGCCTCCACGGAAGCTGTGCGAAGCTCTGCACTGTACAGGGGGTGATTCAAGCGCTACAGTTGTGCCACTTTGATGTATGGGCGCGTACTAGAAAACACAGGGCAGAAAAATAGCTACAAAGGAAAAAAGAAAATATCATTTCCTATGTTCTCTCCTGGTGTTCTTAGTCGGTGTGCTAAGCTGTCTCAGACTACCAGCTTGCAGGAGCCAGGACACAGCAAGTTGCAACAGGCACTACCTGCTTATTAATTTTTATGTGCACCTGCATCTGCGAAAGGCAAAAGCAACTCACTGCACCTACCTACCAGGAACATCGCAAGCTAGATAGCGCATGGCCACAGGTGGGATGGCATCAACTCCCCTTCGACCTTGAAAATCTTCTTCTACGTTAGTAAAAGGTGCAGAAGAGAGGGGGAAGGTTTGGGCAAAGTAGAGAGCACAAAACCCAACGTCAAGCAAAACGTCTGACAAGAAGCCTAGCGGCAGTTTGTGCTTGACACAGCAAAAAAAGTGATAAAACTCCCTGACATCCACCAGCAATACATATCCATTTTTATACCCTATGGAAACGATACCTTTTAGTACCCCACCTGCCAGGCCCTGTGCAGGTGTAGTGAGAAGTTCCGGTGTAGTGAGATGCTTCCAGTTTCATCTATGATCCCTGGGGGAGATCCCTTCCTTCCTGAGCTATTCAAGTGACCTGGCGAGCAAAGGCAGGAACGACAGACTCCGTTACGGTTATTTGCAATATAAAGGGAAAAAGGCTACTAAAGCTGCAAGCAGAGAACAAGAGAACACAGCAGGCTGGACATCATCACCCCATCCTCAGCTGGGGTGACTGAGGTGCTCCTGCTGCTTACGCAGGTATTATGCTGAACTTCCACAAGAGAGAAGGGTGCAGAGCACCCAATGACTCCAGCTGAGCCCACTCTTATATCTTCCAAAGGTTAAATGCAACTGGAAGCAATCTGGATGTCCTGCTTTCACCCGTATCCCTCTGGATTTACAAGCTGAACTGAGCCACCTGCCCCAGGATTACCTGGACATGTCTCCACAGAACAGAGTATGGGAAAAAGCACTTAACATTGACCTATTTGTGCTACTGTTTTAATCAGCTGGAAAACACAACTTGGCCAAAAATGGATGCATCTGAAAGTCCTACCTGTGTGCATACACGTTTTGAAGAGCTAGATGTGAGTAAGTAATATTGGTGACGCTGGCACGGCCTCCCTAGGCTCTGCTCTCCCAAAGGGGACGCACGCTAGGACCCCTCAGGTTCGCACATGCCCTGGCACGAGACGGAGACTAGGGTGGGCACCAGGGAAAGGAGACCCACGCAGAGAGCACAGACAACTGCGGAAATAAAATGTGTGCTAAAACACGTGTAGGAAGGCAAGCACAGCAGAACAG
This sequence comes from Nothocercus nigrocapillus, assembly GCA_013398345.1. Lineage (NCBI taxonomy): Eukaryota > Metazoa > Chordata > Aves > Tinamiformes > Tinamidae > Nothocercus > Nothocercus nigrocapillus. The sequence goes on from WBNA01000025.1 coordinate 4,070,773, forward strand.
CCGACGAGTTCCACCCCAGGAGTGACTGCTCATAACCGAGCACAGGAGAGAGGCTACAATGCCTCAAAACACAAGGTGTACCACTTAATACAGCTGCTTATATATTTTTAAGACAACCCTGACCTGAGTAGTAGGAACTTGTTTGCTTAAATAAGACTTTTTGTTTTTCAATAAGACTTTAAACCCTCCTGGCCACCAGTCGCTCCCTTCCCTTTCCTCATGCTTTATAGGCTGTACAGTGTGCAATTTTGGTTTCCTGCTGAATTCACATTTTTTGTTTGCTTATGTATTTGAAGATCTCAATCAATCATGTTGTCAAAACAGTCTTTTTATATCATCTACCTACCACCACTTGCTATTAGAGATGTTTAAAGCTCCACTGCTGCTGCGAGCCTGATTTACACCCTGACATCTCCCACACTGAGCTTATTATAATTGTCTATAAACTGGCCTTTCACAAGCTTTAATTAGGAAATAACAAATGGTTCAGGAGCATGCTGCTAGGTAGTTTATTCTTTCTATATTCAGTATTTCCACTGTACTCTGCTGATCACAATGTCATGCTATGCAACAATCACGCTGATTTCAAATTTTTTACTTTAACATTTAAATTTCTTCATGACATTTCCCCTTCTACTCCTCCTTCTCCTATGCCCGACTACATTTTATAGCTCTCTGACTCGTTCTAGATGCAATATTTCTGAACTGAAACAAGAATAAGCTAAAAATAAGTACTGCACCATCAGAAAACATTTATTTTATTAAAGGCCCACTGGAGAGGTGGCTTTCTTGGTTACACGCAGTTCTCTCTGCATTCTAATACACCACTATAGCCGTACAATTTCACCGAGGACTTTAATAAAAAGTCTAAGATGAATTATATTGCTCAGTGGCTTGGAGTCACAAATTCCAGAAAGGGTTATATAGTTCAATTAAGTAGTCGCCACGTTGCCAGAGCTTATTTTACACAATAAAATTAACACTGGGGAAGTGCATCTATAGCAGCTGCTACAGACGGCAGGATTATATTAAACAAGGTCTGAGGAGATAATCACCCAGATCACAAAATAAACGGAGGAGGAAGTTCTAAAGGTCAAACATGCACCCGAGCTTTCGAATGTCTGTCTGCACATCTCTTCCCAAAACTTTGTATTTTTTAATGCTTTGAGAGGGGCTAATTTATTTAGGGAAAGGGGCAATCGGAACCACACTGATACAAGCAGTCCTGCACCACCTTGAACTTCAGCAGACAGTATTTTAGTTTTTACGAGAAGCATTCTCAGCCTAGTCCACTCGCAATCAATCGCTGGTGCTTTGCAGGTAGCACAAAGACTCTTGAGCAGATTCATCGCTAGAATTACCGATCTAGCGGTAATTCCGTTCTAAAACCTCGTTTCCACTGCACACCACAGTGCCCTGATTGCAGCAGCACAAGATCTAAATGGGCTCAAGGTGTTTCTTTAACTCACTCAGTTACTATTTCTCATCTGAGAACTGGTTATTTTTCAGGTACGTCGTCCCCGCCATTGCAGCACCAAATCAAACTGTTTCCACCAACTGCTATGATTGCTTTGGTGCTGAAATAGCAGACGACTGGGTATTCGATCAGTTAGAACCGAAGGCTATTTGAGATTCCATCCCTTAGCACTTCTCAAGCCCTAGTTGCTGATCTTACATGCGACACTACTGCCCAGCCACACCAACTGTCGAGGCTCCCCTGGGCCGTCCTGCTCCCACCGGCACTTTTGGACGGAAAACTAGGAGGAGTTCAAGCATTTTGTGCGGCGCTGCAGCGGGAGCTCAGGCTCAGCAAGGCACAAGAGCCGCTGCGCGTGCAGTGACGGAGAACTCAAACACGAAGCACACGGCAACGAACAGCATTTAAGCTCCCGTATTGGCTTTTAGGGACTTATTCACACCAGCGTCAAAAGGGTTATGTATTATACATCGTGCCAACCTGTTGAGACAAACACAGGGAAACAGCTGTTTTACTTGTCAATGCCTGACGAGGCAGGATATTCTCCTTTTTGATAGCTGATACCTCTTCCCTTCATTAAGACATGCCTTGAGGTCTGTTTATAATGCCTAAAATCCGTGTCCGCAATGGGCAGTTTCTTGTTTCTTCCCCGTGATTTTCACAGAGGAAAGAAAAAAGAAAACAAAAAACAACATATAGAAATAAGAATACAACACCTCATTAAACCCACCATCCGGCATTTTCCTTTATAATACATAAAAATGCCTGCGTTTGACATATGAGGATAGATGCGTTGTTACAGAAGCAGCGTACTGGAGTGCAGTGTTGATCAAACTAAGCCTAACCTGTTGAAAATTATCTTTCTGCTTTGTTAGCTCCAATCATTCATCAACTTGCACAGAAATTCAGCGAACATCTTTCTCAAAGGGTTCTTCAGGGAACAGAATGCATAGCATGTTTTAGAAAGTGATGTATTTTGTTTTAATAGAATGTTTGTATACATAGAATGATACACTCTGTCAAGATGTGTTAGATCCCTAGATAACTGCGTAACACTGAAGTACTGACACTTTCTTGAAGTCTATTTTTACTTATTTTTGTCTATTATTTTATTACATTTGATGCTAGGCTTTATTTTTATTTATTCCCATTTGTGACTTTCAAAGTTTAGTCCTGGCATTTCATCTGTGCATCCTGTGTACTTTTTGCATGCTCAAAGGGAAACTGCTGAGGCTGGTATGTGCAAACTTTGCACTAGCCCGTGCATCCCGTAGGATGTGGATCTAAAATGAACTAATAGAGTCAGGGTGAGCAAGGGCCAGAGTCGACTGACTTCTAAAGGATGGTAATTTTCCAGTCCAGGAATATCGGGGAAATTTTTCCCTTTTATATTGCAGATATAGAGGATTCATTTTTATTTCTTCTAGGTCTGACTCAAACACTTTTTTATTTATAAGGTTTACTTTAAATCCTGTTTATGGCTAGTCTATTTTGTGGTACAACGCCTTATTACCCTTCTAGGTAAAATAAATGAGTATCAGCATCTCAGGAATGAATTGCTCTGTATCAAAACAGAATGAAGTTTAGCAATATAGAAACTATTTGTCTTCAAAGGTCCAAGGAAGATAGAAATAATGATAACAATAAGGAATTTTTAAAATCTAATAAATATCTGATTAGTTATTACACTTTGCATGCCTCTGCTCTGCAGAATGTTCTGCCAGTTCGAGTTTCCCAAGGCAAAAATACAGCTTGACTTTAAAGAGAATTTCCCAGGTGGAACTGAATCCCTATGAATGTCCATATAAAAGTCACAAGCAATAAACAACCGCGCAAAATTCTGGAACATCCTCCTTTTTACCAATGAAGGTTCTTCGTCCTCCGTCTCTTTTGGCAGGCAGTCTCTGACTGCAACCACCACTTCCTACCTTCCCTACCCCTCACTACAGTACATTCATATTTATTTATCAGAGAGGTATATTATCCCCCCACAAATGCTTTACAAAGTCCAAGTGACCAATTTTGGTATCACTTGGAAGGATCCACCCAAATCAATGCAATAGGCCACAAATGGCCCAATCCTGTAAATAACGTGTGTTAGGCCAATTATATCAAATCCAAGGCACGTATAAAAAACTCAGTCTAGATGCACAATTATTCATAAACAGAATAATTCTTATAAATCTTTCTGTGATGTTCACTATAGGGTTATGCTAGTAATTTGCAATTGGAGATCCCTAATAATTAAGGAAATAGAAGAAATAGAAGAAATTCTGTTTCTTCTTTACTTTTATTTTGTTCCAATATTATTTATTTTTTTCTTTATATTTAGAATTCATTCCCAAACCTTCAAATTTTTGCAACAGGCAAGCAATGATAGCTTGATAATGCAGTTATTTCTGCTATACATTATAACAACAACATATTCTTCCTCTGAATATACATGTATCAGAAAAGTCCTCAATTTCTCTGTGTTATGAAGTAAGTAGTAAACACAGATATAAGTCTGCTCCTCCCAGACCCAGGACAAAGGCAGCAGATACAAAATGTTCAAGCAGCGTCTTAGATGTGAAGTCTGCCCAGAATACTCTCAACAGGTATTTGCACTAGCATTCACTATACAAAACATACTGTTTATTGTGAAGTTTACCTGAAAGGGGAGCTTTTGTAACTAAAGGTTTGCCTGCCTTTCAGTGTGAGAAAGGTAGAGAATAGATCCACAACGCCCTTCCCTCTGCGGTGCTCCTACCACTACAAAAATTCCTTGCAGGAAATCAGTTCTCTGAAAGAGAGAACTTGATTTACGGTAAAAGCAGAGCAAGGGCTAAAATTTGGGAGGCCAAAAAATATGGTGGAGCCTCTGAAAAATCTGAAAATTTAATAGATTCAGTAAAGAGAGAGAGAAAAGCAGGGGTACTCTCTTCTTGTGATCTCTCTTTTCTTTCCTCATTCTTACATGTTGCTGAGCAGTCTCAAGCCCAAGTATGTATAGAGTTGGAAGCCTTCATGGGGTTGAAGAGCTGCGCCAAATGACACCACAGAGCTTCACATTTTTACACCTAAATACCCCCACATAACCAGAGTGAAGAAATGTCTGCACAGTCCTTTGCAGAGGGACGAGAGCTCACTTGTTGTGAGCAGCAACTGACTTCAAGCTAATAAGACCTGCTGGGAGGCATTTGCTGCAAAGCAAGAGGTAGGCAAGCTCTTTTATGCTGGTTCCAATACGCTCCACGTTGACTTGATGAAGTGCTTCAGAAGAGCACAGAAATCTTAGCGGGCCACATATGCAAATGGTACAGCAGCTCAGGGCTGGACGCCAGATGGGCACGAGGATCAGGACCGAACGAGCAAAAGGAACACGCACGGAGAATTAGCGCAAGGTACTGAAATGTCAGGATGCTGAAAACCGGGTGGATTAAAGAGACCATCTGTTTTGATAAACATCTTTCTTGAAGGAAAGGAGTAACAACCTGGTGGATAAGTGCTGGTTACTCCTCTCCTAGCCAAACAGGTCAGTCATTCGTCCAGGCAAATACCTGTGCTCGAGCAGTGCAGTGAGCTACAGCTGCGCCTCCCCTCTGGGGACCACTGCACCTCACGCTGCATCCCGCAGGGTTAAAACAGGAAGCAGCAGAGCTCCAAATCCCATTTCAGCACGTCTCAGCAACACGGGCATCCCTCCTTCAAAACGGGGTTCTTCACTGGAGTCATTCCTGATTCATATTGACATCCGGCACAAAGAACACACTCCTGATGTCACTGATCAAGCAAATATATTAGTCCATTAAATATAAATAATACAAATCCCAAGAAGGGCCAACTGCTTCTGGGAGTTAGCACATGCAATCTATTCATCCAGCTAGGAATGACATCTTTCTAAACCTTTTATAGCTGGCTAACCAGATTCTACTAATTTTCTGGAGGTTTCCATGCTATACCAGCTACAGTAAGACCCAAAGCAGCACACAGCATTTCGTATTTATAAGATACCTCTTACCCTGAGGTATTTCAAAACTTAAAACTAAATTATAAATTGAACACAGGTAGTTTCTTCTAGCCCTGCAGTACAGCCCTGTCCTTCGCTGGGAGGAACTAACCATTACTGCAACACACCCATGTCAGCAAAAAAAAATCTCAAAGTGGCTGTTAATGTAAATGCAGATGAATATCAACAGTAATGGCTTGTGTATATAGCTTTGTCAGGATCACATATGAAAGCCCAGGATCATTTCTCACAGGTTGCTAAATGCCAGTTAGTGGTGTTTTCTTTAATATAAAATTGACTTTTGCCTACCTGAGCTAGACCCAAAACTGTCAACAGCTCCACAGTTCCTGTGAAAACCACTGAGATGTCCAGCTCCCGAGAAATATTCAAAGCTAATATTTGAAACCATCTGGTCAAGCACAATATACCGAAGCTTGACAAAACAGAACTGGCAGGAGACAGAGGTATAATTAATTTGATTTTAATACACATACATAAGCAACTCTAAGGCATGACGAGGTAAATCAAAACTTAATTTCTCTATTCCAAACTTTCTGCCACTCTGTACAAATAACTAAGACTACTGTTGTCTGAAAAGGCTTTGAGCAAATGCCTTAATGTTCCAAATGATCCTGCAGATCTCATTTCTGTATGCTTTTTAAGTTGTTTAGTTTTGAATCAGCAGTCTGAAAGTGTGTTTAAACGCTGCAGGTAACCATTTCCCATGGAACAAATAGGGAGGAAATCAGGTTATAGCGAGGGCACCCAGCAGGACTCTCCTACTGTCTACTCAGTGTCAATGTAAACTGATTCCTTTAAGAAAGACACTCAGGGAGAAGAGAACAGATTGCGGGAAACATGTTCTGCATGCAAGAAAGAGCAGAGATGGAATCCAGGATACGATGAGATAATTATGCACAGGGAAAAAAAAACAACAGAGGAAACAAGATAGCAGCAGAATAACAATATTTCAGGAGGTGGGAGCAGTACAAACTAGGATGACTTGCAGCCGCACAAAGCAGGTATTAGATGAGTGTTCTCTTTCGCTCCTGTGCTCACTAATTCTTTCATGCAAAATAACTAGCACATCGCTAGTTTCTGACGGTTTCTTCATCATTGTTCGTGCTACTAAAATTACTGGTTTTGCCAGGCATTCAGTCATGAACCAAATAAGAAGTGCACCACAGAGGAATACAGATGTTTTTGTGTTAAAATGCAAAAAAAACACACAAACACAGCTTTGGACTGACCAAGAAATTGATTATGACTGCTGAAAAACTGAGAAAAGTTTGCTGTAAGCACTGAAAAAGCACCTAGAAAGCAGCTAAGTAGGCACAAATCCCAAATGAAAGTGACTGAATACCTCTTCGCATGTGACCTTCGCTGAACTGTATGCTGGATACAAGAAAGAGCATCTCCCCAGGCACAACTGCATGACACAGCTCGTCCCGCCGCACAAAAGGAGTGGGAGTGATCAAAGGAAAATCCAACGGGAGACATGCTTGTCTGATATGGTATCGGTTATTACTGCACTGTTTAGATAGGATTCAAATAGCTCTTCAAAAATGATCTAGCAGAACAGAACACATTTAGATTATTATCTACAGAGTGGGACAGGGTTTTTTTGAGGCAAAGTTTTGTTATTTTGCTTTTCTGCACTACAGACTCATTAAAGGGACTACAGAAACAGTGGAAAGACAACAAAAGTAACACGTCAGAAACACTTCCAGAGCAAATCAACCTCTTTGGCTACTGCAAGAGCAGCTGGAGCAAAGTGTTTTGCACCCACATGGATCAAGACAGGAATACCACGTATCCATGAACTCAGCTCAGCCAAAGAGTAAAGGAAGATGAATTCAACTGTTCTCTAATTTCAAATCCAGTTAATTGCTGTGGTCAACCTTTGGATGCATTTCTTTATAACAACAGACTTTATAATTCAAGAAAAGAGTCTGAAAAAAAAAAATCTATCGGGAAAGACATGGTTAAAACAGAATAGGGAAACAAAAACTATTAGCAAATAGAAAAAGCACTTTGTATACGTACTGAGCAGAGAACACAAGGCATATGAGAACTGACCAAGGCCAAATGAGGACTCCAGGTTTCCTTTTTCCTTCCTGTATATGCACAAAAATAAAATACTTTTAAACAGATTAATCTCTGAAATATACACAAGACTTCCATGATAGGCATAAATCTAGTCACAGAAGTTCTTGAACCTGAAAAGGGATGACCTCTCCTTGTCCACTTTAAAAAAAATCAGTATGCCTTTGGCAAGGCCTGAACTTTTGTTTATCTTGCTTCTCAGTCCCATGCTTCCCTTCTAAACCCTCCATAAACATGGCAAGAACACAAAGCCAAACAGTGGCTTGAACACGATGCTGCGATAGGTGGCATGTCAAGAAAATGAAACCTAATTTCAGACTGCAACAGAGTGAAAACTAGGGTTTGGCTAGTTCAAGGCTTTTACTTTAGAAAAAAATTAAGAGAAACAGGGTACGACTCGTCACTGGACCGAGTTCTGGGATTCTGCCCTCTAATTCACAAACATAATAATCTCAAAAGCACAAGGAAGGAACAAAATAACAAAACAGGAATGCCCAAGGAATGGTGGCGGGATCAAGACCGTTAGAACAACTGGTCCCCGGTAAGTCACACGAATGGCAGTGAGTAAACACGCTGCTCGGACTACAGAACGCGAAAGGCAAGGGGTTAAGCACTGGGAGTAACAGCAACTTCAATATAACATATATAATAAATTTCAAAGTTTTGGAAGAAATGAAGTAGGAATAAGTCAGAACTCTCAACATTACTGAAAAAGTAGTCAACAAAATTAGGGAACAAATGAAGTGCTTGGGAAGGGCTAGTAATTAGAGAAGCTTACGGATGACGAGCCTGATGTTCAATCACAAAAAGTCAGCAACAAAAAAAAGCCCCAATATTGTAATTGCAGGAAAACATAATCATGGAAGTGGATGTATAATAAAGTAATGAAGAAAATTGTGGTAACCAGGAGATCAGAATGGATTCTGCAAAGGATGATACAAAAGAGGGAGTAACACAGAATAATTTCAGGCACTAAAATGAGGAAGCCAAGGAGAAAGAATGATAAGGGAGTGGGAAGAATTTTATAACATGCTTGATAGAACATTCTTTTGGTTTTAAAGACCAAGCTAATTAGACACTGAATAGTCATCTGGAACAAAGGTTAAGCATCCACTGTTAAGACAGAACAGAGAGCTAAAGCTGAAACTATCATAGATTTACAAGTTGCAATAAAGGATAAAAGGAGGCTGATGAAAGACTGGCTTAAAATTTTAGGGACAGAAACAGTAAATGAAGTGAAAATTTTTACTATGTTCTTGTTACTGCTAGAAACAAGTGGTACCCACATTACCATGAAGTATATCTTCTTGATGCACCTTTTTTTACGTGAATGCATCATGGTACAACAGCTTACTGTTAACGGAAATATTTACATATATATTCAATAATGAGAATACCATCCACATGAGTCAGAATGACTAACTTGCAAAATATAGTCAGATTGCTCTTCTGCTTATTATGATATGATTCCTGGAAATGTGATTTCAACCAAATATTCCTGTTTATAGAAGCCAGGTCCTACACAAAAGGTAAAATGAAGAGGAAATTGATCCACCAAAGAGATTTATTATTCTCGGTACACTCTGTTCCAGACATAACAATGCTTTACTTTGTTATCATTTGCATCAGCTGCTCCTCTAAAATGGGAGATTTTGACTTTTTTTTTTTTTTTTGCAGTCATATACAGTAAACATAACTCATACTAGTTGAAAGAGTCTTGGTGGAAACTCAAGACCATATAAAAAACGGAGACAAACCCGAGGGAACAGCTGTCCCCTTTGCGCAATCACTCTCAAATACTTCACCCCAGTCACCGATTATGTTTCTGGGCACAGCGTCCTGTTGTGAAAAGCATCCACGTCTCCTTTTACAAGCAGGCTGTATTTAACTGCCTAGGACAAACTTGGGCTGTTGCTCAACCACCTGATCTGAAGTAACCCTCCTGTCCACAGGAGGGTTCTCTTATTGCTGATTCTGACATTCATTTGAGTACTTGACTATTTGATGTATTTATATTAGACGTATTTATTAGAACTCTCCGCACTTCTAAAGTCCTTTTAAGATTTCAAAGTATCATTTTAAAGTAAAAAAGTAATAGCAAGCTCAGCAACTTTGTTTTTTAAAAACATTTTTTTTTTCTGAAGCAACATTTTTTTCTACACGTAACAGAAATGCAATATATAATTCATTTTATCTCAGCACATATCAGTCATTGAAAATGCAACTTAGCTCTGTTTTGAGAGCCTAAGTGGACTTAGGCAGTGTCTTTATCAACATTTCTCAAGGACATTTCTGCTGAAAGAACCGAAGACTAAGTTCTCACTAAGCATATCCATTTTTGTATTTCTTGTTTTCTAGAAGTACTTACAGGGATTAAAGAATATTTGGTTAAAAAATGATTACATTTCACAGCATCAGAAGAAAATCCAGGCTAGAAGAGATCTTAGGACTCTCTGGTCCAAACTCCAGCTCAAAGCAGAACCAGGAATGAGATCAGATCAGATTACTCAGGACTGTCCTGCTGGGCAGCCTGTTCCTACATTTCACTGTCCCAAAAGTGAGAAAGTTTGTCCTTATGACGAGTTAGAATTCCACACCTTTCCTTTTATATCCATCATCTTTCATCCTTGCACCATGTACCTCTGTAAAGAGATTGACTCGGTCTTCTTGATGACCTCCTTGGAGGCACTGAAGGGCTGCTATTAGGTCCCCAGCCTTCCCTCCTCCTGGCTTGACCATCTTAGTCGCTCTCTGGCCAACTCACCAACTCTGGCGAGTTGTCACCATCTTTTGTGTATTAGGGCTGGGGGACAAAACTGGGCACGGTGCTCTAGATGTGGTCTCGCAAGTGCCGAGGAAGAGGCTGGTGATCCCTTCCCTCGGAGCACGGGCTGTGCTCCTGCTCCTACAGCCCTGGCAGCCCTCGCTGCTGACTCGTGCTCAACTTGCTGCCAACCAGGACCCCCAGGTCCTTCTCAGCAGAGCTGATCCCCGCCAGTTAGTCCCCAGCCTGCACTGCTGCAAGGAGTTCATCCTTCCCAAGGGCAGGGCTGTGCACTGGTCTCCCTGGAATTTCATAAGGTTCCGCTTTTCTCGTTCCTCCAGCCTGTTTAGGTCCCTCTGAGGGCAGCCGGCAGGGACCAGACCCCAAACTGGTGCCAGTAAAAACTGGATGAGTAGGTCTCATAACAACATATTAGCTACAAAGGGTTAAATTGGATATTTGAGAAAACAAACAAACTTGGCACTATCTTAAATAGGTGATCCTACAAATGGAATTTAAATTTGAATTACTGATAATGAGTTTCATCTGGATATATATAAAGGAGATGAAAAGAAAACCTCTCACGTACAGATATGCGCATATCCCAAAATGAGAGCAAATCCTGAGTCTAATAGCTCACTTCTTTGCTGATGCTAATTCAATTAAATATCAACTATTAAACCTATGCAAGACTGAAGTAACTCAATGAGGAACAATCTCACAGTATCTCTAACAAACTGTGTGCAAAAGTTTTCTAAATAGGTTACAAGAAAGTGAAGACAAAATCCCAAAGAAAGAGTCAAATATTTCCCCAAGTTAGCATTAGAAAACTTATCACACTGAATATAAAACAGGAAATATACACATTCAAGGTGTGATAGTCCAATTTCTGGAACAACAAACTGCTTGTATTGCGGTGAACTAGGAGCAGTCAGTCATCCCATATCAGCTGAAGCTCTTGGAGGAGGGAAGGGAAAGAGGACAAAATTTTCAGCTGAGTATCAGCTATTTTTCAAATAGCTGAAACTTGGTTGCTTGTTACATTCCAAACATCCTTTAATTATCATAACAGCACAAAGCACATGGCGCTTACTGTCTAGTATCTCTGCCATAGCGTCCCTTTGGACCAAAATCTCCATTTTAATTCTCTGCAGTACTCATATGCCAAGTCTAAACCACGGGAGAATTTGACTTCTGAAAGATATGCAACTTTCCGCCCAGGATCCTAATGATTTTTGAGTGCTTCTGTGAGGAATGACTTGAATAAAGTGTAAGGCATTGGGTACCTTGAAGAAACAAGCCTTCTTTAGAAGGTAAATTCTGTATGCTTTGCGTATGCACAACTCCCCTAGACAAGTTTCAAACGAGCTCTGCTGTTACTGCATTCACACTGCTCTATTCACAGTAAGGAAGAAAGAAATGTAAACATGAAAGATCTTTAAAAGGTCTATTTCCTTAGAGACGTTTTCCTCTTTATATTTCAGCCCCTCGTTCCATTTTCACTAAGCCTGGTTTTTGTTTTCTTTGCTGGAAGAAGTTTAAGTCTGATAGCTACAAAGAATGCCAATAATCACATATCACTATTCGCAATATCTTACAGCAAGCCCTAGTGTATGCAACTGCATTACCTTTGCCAACGTTTTAGATCAAAATAGCATGAAACTGCTGTTTCTCATGTCACTGAGGTTAGTTCTCTTGTGAGCTTGTATGAAACATCTAGTCAAAAGTAACTATTACCTGAATCCAAATACACAAAATAATCCTAAGTGGCCAGCATTTTTACTGATAGTCTGTTTATGTAATTTGTTGAATTCAGCCATTAATAACAACATGAGCTGGAACTGTGTGAGTAGTTCTTTTCAGAGTCATATGTTAGCAAATTGTCTCAAAATTGCAAGCACGGTATGAGGGGAACGGAGGGGGAAACCTTCCTGAAACAAACAGAGAGTGGTATTTAAAAGTCGATTCAAAATAATCCTGCTGTACCCAGCTGAACCAAACTTTCTCCCTTCCTTTCAAGGGCTGATATGTGGCTGTACCTAAGCAGGTCCCAGAAATTGCAGATGCGTCCTTAGAGAGAACAGCTAAAAGTCACAAAAAGTGACATTTTTGTGTGTGCTCTATATCAGCATTAACATGTCGGATCAAGATTAGAGGATAAAATACAGTAAATAAGATCAAGCAGCATACAGGGGAAAGCCTAATACTACAATCCCCCATAAAAACTGCAGAATCTAGACATCATTTTTACTCATTTGTTACAGAGGATAACTTGTTCTCTGCTGGCCGGCAGTTCTGCTTTTCTCCAACGAGCAGGGCATAAACATTTCCTCCGAGCTGAATAAGCCTGCTGAACAATTACTAGTTATTAGAGTTATTTGTGCCATGGGGGTGCCAAACCAAACCCCACGCATCAGGTGTAACTCACAGGAGGAACCGGGCTCAAGTGTCACAGAAATCCACTGTACGTCCAAGGTGACGAACGAAGGTTTTGCACAGAGGACTTGATTCACTGTTGCCACATACGTAGACTTATATGCGACCCTCTCCTTTGGTGAAAAGTTGCCATAAAACTTCAGCTCTATGCTGGCTTTTGCTCGGACCTATGCAATCACGAACAGCAATTCAAACACCAGCACATCTGACCCCTGACTAGAATCGACACTGAAGCAGGAGCAGAGGCTGCACAGATCCCACCACCCCCTCCTGGGGCTGCCTCTTGCACTAAAGCACAGCTAGTTTGCATTACTGTTGATTACAGTCTAAAGCAGTTATTTTTAAGGGTGCTCAAAGGCAGCAAGCACAGTTACCTACGTATTTGCCTTACAACTCATTACTTCAAATTATCAAATGACACTATGGCACTATAGTGCCACGGCAGATGGAAACAGAACACTGCTGAGTAGTGAGGTCTACACAGCCCGAGAATCTCTCTTACAGTATTTCCTTGAAATGAAAAGACTCCAGGAGCTTTGCAGAACCGTTTCCTTCTGAACGGTCATGACTGACTGATCTCTTTAGAGCACACAGAAGTACAGAATAGCACTCATCCGAATCAACACCAGTTCTGCTGGTTATTTTGGTTGCGAGGTTTTCATGGTTCCCACCTAAGCTGAGATACCAGCAACAGAAGTGGTGCAGCAGCTGACTTCAAGATCTCAACACTCAATCTTTAGAAGCCTTCAGAACCAGAGTCGCCCATGTTTGCTTTCGGAACGTACCAATTCCATTTCCAAGTAAAAGCCAGGATATCGGCTGTTCTTTGGAACACAGGAAGGAGATTGGTCTTGTCATCCTGATCGCTAAGCAGACCCACAGTTTGGAATTGCATCTTAGTTAAGCCCACTCTGGGGTGAAAAGCTGGTCGCAAATACCACAGCAAAGTCTTGATTACCCCCCGCCATGATTAGAGGGAGATTTTAGATATGATATTTAATTATGACATTCCTTAGTGGAAGGTGAACAACAGAAAACACAAGGCACAATTATTAGTCTGCATTGCATACATAATTATTCCTGTGCATTAACACAGAAATGAGTATTTGGGAAAAACAAACAGAAAACCCAACTTGTTAAATTGAACTTGCACATATGAAGATGTACAGGAAGTATTTTAGATCCATTTTCCATGAGCTCATTTGAAATAGTTGATCAAATATTATTCAAGTTGCACTCATCTTATTGGCAGCAGCAGCAACATCACATGAGCTATTATTTCAGATTTCTACTTGCAATCAGTGCAGCTGGAAAAGTGAATATTGAATTAACAATTGATCATTAATTCATAACAAATGGTGCTGAATGAATCCACGGAGAAAACAAATGTGAACACTCACTCTTCTGGCAAGTGAACACTCACTCTTCTGCCCACCAGCTGAAAGGGGCAAAATCTGCCAATAAATTTTAGACTACATTCAGCTCTAAACTTCAGATTAATATCCTCAAAGTTGAAATTCATTTTGACATTTCATTTTCAGCAGGATGGTCTGAGAAACTGTTTTGTAGGTTCCAGTACACAGATCTCAAAAGATCTTTTAAACATTGAGTACCTGATGCTGCACAAGGGAGCAAGATTTCTTTTGGGTTCACTTAATTCCATCAGCTTGGATTAACATGTCAGGACAGCGCTCCTTCCTGTCTGAATAGGCACAGCTTAGTGCCACGCTATGTGCGCAGTTAAGCTAAAGCTCAAAGAAAAATTCCACTTCCACATGCCACCTGATACCTGAGTTTGTGACCACCCCTAAACCCTCCGCCCTGCCCCTCTACCAGTCCTTTTCCCCTCCTCAATTTGCCAGTTTAAAGTAAATTACATTTTTAAATGTTTGTGCTAACCTAATTTATTTTCCTGAAATCAGTTGGAAAATAGTTTCATAAACAGGAGAGAAGATAGATCAGAGGGGTCAGCGACCTCCACCAGCAGAGCAGTAATGGGGAGTAGAGGGCAGACACAGGCTGTGAACTCCTTCAGCTACAAAAGCTGCAGTTGAGAGTGAATATTAAAGTGGACCCTTAACACTATAGCTAAAACACTTATTTTGGTGTAAGACGGCCCTTTTATATTTAGGTCGCATTTATTCCTGATTAAGAGGATCCACATGGGAAATTATACACAGGATTGTAGTGGGAATGATACACCAATATAGCTATATTGGTAAATTGCTTCATTTAGACATTTTTTTCCCTCCATTTATAATTCCCCTAAAATCACTGTATTATCAATTTTACTTCAGGGGAGAGGTAACTAGAGCAATTTGCAATTGAAAAGAATAGCTGAGCTCAAACATTATAAGCGTGGTACGTGGCGAAAAGGAGATGTGCAGGGGACTTTTCAAAGTACTTCTGAAATAACACCTGCTGCTGCTACGCTGCAGAGAGGCTGTGTGGAGAAAACAGGAGTGAACACGCACTTGTACCTGCACACCCAAAACGGTATCCAGAATCTATCATTCCCCTCCTAATTGACAGTTAGGTAAAGCCAAATGATGTCTGATCCAGCTACAGTTGTACCTTTGGATGTCTTTATTGGCATTAGACCTATAAACACCAGCCAGTCATAATCAGAAGCATGTGAACTGGATGAGATTCAGTTTGCCATTAACTTTCAGACACTTGCTTTCAGCTGGCTTAATGGCTTAGTGACTTAATCGTGTCCCCCACAGCATGGGGCGACGGAATTACACCCTTCTGCAAACAAGCGAGGAATTCCACGCTAAACAGAGATGCAAGTGTCTGGGCTTCAGTCTGGCCTCAAGGAAAAGGAAAGCAAAGATACTGGAGATTTCTCAAAGCTTTGCTAGCAAAACACACACAAGTTTAGAAATGTTGTTAGAGTCCATAACTTAAAGATCCAATAACCGTTAGCTCAGAGGAAATACATAAACTTAAATATGAAATAGATAAATTAGGCCAAGCTAGCAGCAGCGATGACAGGCCATGAGAGGGAATAAAGGAATTGTGACTTGCTCAAGCTGTAGGCTCAGCCCTTTACCAAAAAGTTGCACATCATGTTACCAATTACATGTTATGTTGCTCATAAACAGAGAAACTATCACTCTTCCTGTCAGCGTGGACTGCAGAGTACAACATCTTTGTGTCTTTCAAGCATGTTATTTATCCGATGTTATTTTCTGGTGTATTGCTATGGGGACAAGGGCTATTTCCCCATCCAAGTAACCAACCTCCCTGTTCTATGAAAGAGAGTCTAAAAATCCTGCATCTTAATGAAAACTGGCTCCTCTACTAGATAACGGCAAGAAATCTCCTATGTAGAAGGGTACCTAGGCATCACAAATTACAGCAGCTAACTTTGCTGGGCTTTTTTAAGAGACTGAAATTGAGCACAGAATTCCTAACTTAATCTACCTTTCAAAAGAAAGAAAGAAAGAAAGAAAAAGATTTCAAAATAAGCTGCACTTCAAGGCTGCTAGGCAGAGGCAGCATCGCATTGTTGTGGCACCTTCACACACCTCATAGCGAGGAAATGTCTGCACTGTTGACCACAGCTTTTGAACAACGAAGCAAAGTTGACCTTGCAGATTCTATCCTAGAGTTTATACAGGAGCTGTTGGGAGCATAACAACTCAAATAGTCTTATTTCCTTTTGAAAGTAAAAACTGAAGCATAATACAACAGCGGCTAAGCTGGCTGCATTCATCAAAGCCAGTCATCATTTATCCTGAACATAACAGTCTTCAAACCAAATCTTGCTCTTCTCAGGTGCACATTCTAAGAAAGTGTTTTGAAATGCTAAACAGGGACACTGTGCAAAACTCCCGAAGAAGTTAAAAGTTGGTGCTTAGTCTGGCTATCTAGGAAGAAGAATGTGACACTTAGCGTAAGGGTTGATATGCTTGGCAACCACTGTTTCCATAAGTGCCAAAAATCAGGAAATTACACTGCCCCTGTACGCTGTCCCTGGGACACGTACAAATTCATACACGTAGACCGTCTGAAGGCAAGACTCATTTGTTAGGCAAAAAAATCAATTACTACTTATTAATTATTTCAGAGTAATTTTGTTACTAGAGTAACAAATATTATTTTTATTGCTCCATCTTGACAAAGCTAAAAAATATGCCACAGACTGACAAACTGGAATTTCACAATTGGTTCTAGTCTATTGTGTTCTAGTCAGTTAAGGAGTTGTGAAAAAAGGTGCCCCAAACATAAACACTTCAGAATATGACTGTGACGCTCCCAAGTAGGATTACCGTTATGCTCAGCCCATACAAGTCTCACTGTCTTCAGCAGGAGAACTCCACAAATATTGACTACTTCTGAAAAGTCAATGCTATTAATTCATGGAGTTTACTGCACTGGGTACCTCAGAGGTTTGCACTTGAGAGAAGGAAAGCGGCATCTGTCTAATTTTCTGTACTATACAGGAAGAAAATAGCTAGGTTCTCTCCTGTAAAAGGGGCAGTAAGGAGGAAGAAGCAAAATGAGATGTAAACCAAAGCTAGTGGGCTGGAAAACTGGAGAACGGTTAAAGGGCAGCGATGTTCTCTCTGCACCAGGTATCGCTGAGCTGAGGGCAGCCAGCAGCGGCCAACACAGTTGGCTTCTTAGCACGGGACAGCTAGTGACACGCACTGACTGTTACACTATGTATGTCTTGGAACCTGTTGGCATGGACTCAACACCCATTTGCAGCTGGGCCACTTTTAGTGCATTTCTGGAGCCTTCACTGGGCTCAGCCCTCTCCAAGAGCAAATAGTCAGTATTTGGACTGCTTCTCTTCAGGACTTAGCTGGAGCTGCACTCCAGCGAGCTGCCCACAGAAATTGGGGTGTAGTTGCCAATAACAGTTTGTGCTTGAATTTGTAGGAACACATAAGTGACACATATCTGCTTACAGACGAACAAGTGAAGGAAGAGAATTATAGCAGCACACAAGTGCTTCAGGAAGAATGTTTAGTGAACATTAACACATTACAGAGAGGTCGAGATGAATAGATGCTTTAAGGAACCACACAAATAACAGTGGGAATGTAATATAAGTTACTGTTTCCTGACCTCAAGAACTAAACTCCTTGCTTATAGGAACACTAAGTTACAAACCACCGTAAACTGCTAGAGGGAGACACAATTTATATTCTGCCCGTCTGTTCAGCAATGATAGATTATATTTGCTGCTTTCTGTGAAAAAGGAGAACATACGATGAAAGTTGGCTGATAATGCCACTAAATCTCATTTAGAAAAAAATATTTTAGAGCAGATAGAGAAGCAACCAAGGCAGGTATCACATGTGAGGCATCGCGACCAAATGAGCTGGGCACTGATGTGCTCCTGCAGATCTGAGTTCCTTCCCCAATTAGACAGCAGGAGTGGACTGTTTTGCAAATATTTAATTTTCAAGCCTCTAATTACAGTGGCTGAGTTTCCTCTCCTGAGAAAACAGGTGTTGACACAGGATCTGACAGATCCTAGCAACTGGCATTTGCTGGTCCCTTTCTCGCTTTTACGGAGACACCAAGGCAAATGCATGATCTAACCTTAGAGACAAATATTTGGGCTGTGCACCAAGAAGTTTTTGATCTCTGTTTACACAGCGAGCTGCTCCTAATCTGCTTGCGTCTTCCGGAGACGGAAGTTTCAGCATGTCCCGCTCTGGGAAGGCATTTTGCTGGCTGAGAAAACCTTCACAAAGGGGTCAGTTAAAGGGAAGGAACAATTAAATTCTTTCAGCGGGAGGGATTTCTTCTTATCATCTTTTCTGAGCAAGGCAAATAGGGAAATAAAACAATAAAACAGAATATACAGAGAACCTTTGTTGTATTTTAAAACGAAAAACCCCATCCTGTGATGCTTTCAGTTCTGATTTAAACTGCGAATGTGAGTAAAATTTACAGTTTCAAGTATGTCCTAGTTCATTTGCATGCTCTAATACTGCTAAAATTTTAATGCATTTGATGGGAGCAGGGTAACCAGGAAAAACGCTACCTACGGCACGTTGTTTTTCTGCACTGCCTACACATAGCTAATTACAGGCTCCCTGCCTTCACTCTAAAATCTCTTGCTTTTGTGGTTTTAATTCATTGTCCTTAATGCTTAAACCTAGGGTTTTGCCTGAATTAACATTTTATTATAGTATTAAACTTGTGTTTAGACACATTAATAGCACTGAATAATCACACGTCAGTTAGTTTGGTCATTAATATACATAACAACTATATTTAGCTTGTTTCTGTGTTGTGTGCTCCCCTTCCCGGGTCCCCCTCCATATAATTCTCTCATCCACTAGAGCTATTGTAGTCTATCAGTTAATATGTGCAACATGTGGGTTGAGTACTAATTTGGAAATGCACAGTACTTCCCCATTGTCAACCCCTATTGCTTATATTCCTACTGAGATGTGTTTTGAAAGTGCATTTTTGACACAAAACACAGTAAGAATGCTTTAAATGTGCAGCAAATCCATCCTTTGTTCATGTTTCTACCACAATAACTAAAAAAAAGCAAAAGAATGCTTTATAAATAAAATAATAAAATAAATAGTCAATGTCTGATGAACCTGCCTTGCCTCAGTTTTTCTCTAATGTTGAAATGTTATTATCTATTGCCCCTCCACCTCTCTCATTAAATCAAGATGACTCTATTAATACAAATTAGATGCTTTGATATCCTCAAATGAAAGATGATGGTTCTTGACATCGAAGCCTCATGTTTCTGCATCACCCAACTCAGCCTTAAACACAGGTGCCCAAGCTGGCTCCCAGCAAGGGCGCTCGGAATTGAAAGTTGAGCAGCTCAGACGGAGGCCCTGCTAACGCGGCTACGTTGCCTGAGGGGTCTGAGCTCGCATCCCTGCAGATATTTCCTGAAACAAGCTATTTCAAAGCAATCTGAAGGAGTTCTAAATGGCACCGAGACATATGGTGTGTATTAAAAGGACTTTTTTTTTTCATCTTGTTCAAGCCTATTCTCTTTCATACTGAATTCCTTGCTATGTAAATAAGAAATCAGCTCAATGTCTGTTAGATTATTTGTTACTTCCACATCGCTATGCCTTCCAAAAGCTTGCCAAATTCAGGGAGGAATTCAGCCAGAGGGCCTGTGGAGAACGCTTGGTCTGACCTTTCATGAGACATGGAATCCAAAATACAAGGCCGTACATGTTAATGTACTTGCAACAGGAATGAATCCAGATGATTCAGCCTGAGCTGCACAAAAATTTGCTCGTTTTTAGTACTGCCGAGTGATATAAGGCACACACAATTATTCAGGGCCCTGTGGTACCTTACTAGTGGTGATCCTTCTGCATTTAACAGAATCTGCACCTTCACAGCACCACATGCTGCATCGTGTTTTGTTTGCTCTTCTGTATGTTACAGGTTGTTCAGTTTTGTTAGGCCCAATGTCTTCAATAATGCAGAATATTTTGTGTCTAAACATACTAAAATGTATGTAAGGAGAGACAAAGACTTGAGTGTATGCGATAGAGTCTCAACAGATGGATGATACCCAGGCATCAGTCACAAAGACAAAAAACCCCACAAGGTCCCACAATGAGAAAACAAGGAAAAAATCCAATCCAGTCTAAATCTGGCAGTCAGCTTGACATTAAACATGTAAATATGATAGAGTACAGAGAATCTACTCAGGGACATGTTGCTATGGTAGGCCATAAGTCCATCCACCTAGTATTCCACCTCCAGCTCTTTTCTTCATCTAATTACTCTCTCTCTCAGCTTCTTCAACAAACTGAAAGCTGAACTGAATGCAAACTTGCCCAGGAACACTTCTGACCCACTCAAAAACTCCGCTCAGTATTTCTGCTTCTGCTTGAAGCTCTGACAACCAGAATAAGGCACAAAAATTCTAGTGACCATCTTGATAATACTGCACCCAGAAGCAACATCGCTTTCCCAGACATATTTGAAACACCTTTCTCATGTATCTAAAAGATCATGTTTCCTTCCAGCCTCAGTACTAAACTGAGAGCTCATGTTTAGAGGCTTTCTTAGAGCATTAGCAGACTCACCTGAGTTAGCAGCAAAAACATGATGCTCATGGAGTCCAGTGTTACGAGACAAACTACTTTGCCTTATTAAAGGCAGTAATCATCCTTTGTAATCATCAACTGAGTAAGAAATTTCCATAACTCAATAAAAGCAACTCGTCTTCTCTTTTCTTACTACTCTAACAGTATTTGCATCATCAGCAAGCTTTAGAAAAAAATCACACTGAATTAAAATCATCGATAGCAATACTAAATGTTGGACCGCAAATCAATACCTTACTATTTCTTCAAAAATAGCACCACTCATTCTCTCTTCCGCTCTGATCTCTCTTCCTTTAAAACTATCTTTTGAAATCTCCCCAAAAATCTTTTTCTTTTTTTAAAAAAAAAAACTTGCCAAGTTAAATCTAAGCGTTTAAGTCAAAATGTCATACAATATTAAGGTCTGAAGAAGTTCAAGCATACAATATCAGTTAATTTGCCGTTATCAACCTGACCCCTAATCCACTGAAAACGAGACCAAATGTCTGCCTGACAGGGTCTATCTTTCCAAGTATGCTGGTATTAATTAAATTTTTAACTGTTAGTCCATCTAAGCTGATGGACTCCTGAATCATCTGATTTGGTATTTTACAGAGAATCAATATCAATAGCTTCCCAGTGGTTCCTTTTTACCTCTTTTACACAGAAAACAATACAGCATTTTCTCAAATGCTGAGACATTTCTTTGGTTTCCAAGACCATTTAATTAGTGATTCAGAAAACCTCTCACCTTTTTTTTTTTTTTTTCTCCTTTCTCCCCAACAGGTTCTTAGCTTTATCCCATGTGTTTTCGCATTCTCCTTTGCTACACTTGGCGAATGGTCTGTTCCAATGATATCCACATGCCATACACCGAACAGACATCCCAAGTGAGCAGCTCACTTTTTTCATTTTCCATTGTTTTTGATGTTCTGACAATCATCTGTATTTCAAGCCAGGTAATTTAATGAAGGTCTGGCTAGCTATTTCATTATTTTCTAGCTGTGAGTATTATTTCATAACAGGTAGAATCAAATTTGGTACCACTAAGTCTTACAGTGGAAAAAAATAAAGCAGAGATTAATTCAGTTGTGGAGTTAAACCACATCCACCACTCCAGAGTTCTCCTTCCAAAACTTTTCCCTCTCAAGGAGAAAAGCATATTACCTTGAAGGCAAGGGACTGTAATAATAAGCGAAAATAATAAGTTCTTATAGCTAAAGAAATGCTAACTTTTCAGACTAATGAAACAACCAAATCAAGGAATATTTTAAAAGATAACAGGGTAAAGAGTCCTTGTTGTTACCAAGCTCTCTATCAGCTAAAGATACACAAATGATTTCAGAGCATATGGAGGAAAGAGGAGGCTCTTGGTCTCTCCAGAGAGGATATTTGTGGTTTCTCATATTTGAAAGGGAACAACAGTTTTACTCCTACAGACAAGAGACACTGAATTTCAACCTCTCCAGTTCAAACTCCTGTCCCTTTTCCTGTGAAGTTGCTCTGATGAGTGGCAACGATCTCTGGGCTTTGCAGTTTGCTCTCTCTGGGAGGAAAACACTATTGACAGAGAGGCTGCTAATGCTTCTGCACACACAAAACCTCCAAACCACCCCATCTTCGATGATTTGCAGTTCACGCTTGGTGCACTTAATTCTCTAGGAGCAGCTCCAAACCACAGGCATAGTTTAATTTGAGTTAGGGAAAACACCCTTTTGCCTAACTGCTTTTATCTGGAATCTCGTGTAACCGAAGTTAAGCAGGAGAGCTCCTGCTTCCTAGCAGGACTAAAAAATTGCTATCACAGCAATAAGAAAAATCCAAAAACCGCTATACAACAGCTTTGCTTGGCAATACCTTCTATATGACAAGGATGAGGCTGTCAGCCCTTCACTACACTACATCTTTTAGGCAAGCTCTTTGCACCACAGGGACAAGCTCTTCCATCATGCTTCAGTCTAGAAGAGAGCATCTACCTCAGAGGTCTAAGTAATAGCTATTAATGATTTTCAAATAAAAGAAAAACAGTTTCTACTATCTTGCTTTGTTGTATTACAATTCTCTGTCATTATCAACAACTGCTGCTGCCTCATGAAACTAATAAGGTCTGGAGAGAAACATTTTACATGCAGAGGTATACAAATAAAGAAGCAAAACCTAGGTTATTTCTTCCCCAGAAATTCCAAGTTGTGAGAAACTTGATAAACTTCAACAATATATTTCCCTGTCTGAAAATGGAAATGGTTCTGAACTTTCAGAAAAAATCCACAATAGAAAAAAAAGAAAAAAAACAGAAAACAACAACAACAACAAAAACCACCCTTGAACTTCAGCCAGCTTCAGTAAACAGTTTATCAACACTCATTACTCACAGTCAGTGTACCACTGCGCACAGCCTTAACATATGCTGCCTGACACCCAGCCGCCCAGGGAAAAGCGAGACTGCTCTAAAGAGCTGGGAAACTTCAGGCCGAGAGCTAAGAGACATAAAGGAGACAAATCTGTAATTATAGCCCAGTTACTATGCAAATACTTCAGCATGCTATCTTGGTGAAAAATCTAGGTCTTCACTTTCAAAACAGTCTCGTTATTAGAAACGATTATTGCCTTTATTCCACCACTGTGTTATTTCATGCATCTCACAGAGCCTAGATAAGGAGCAAACAAGAGCAGACAGCGTTTACCTCGGCAGTGCTCCCTGGCAGCATCAACACCACAGCCCTGAGAGGGCGAGACATGAGAAATACCCAGAGATTTCAAATCTGCGGTTAGCAGAGCACCTGAATAATAAGTTGCATCTTATATCTCATGATAAAGACAAGATATTTTTAATATGCAGTTGAACCCTCGCGGGTCAGCTCCACACACCACAAATCCCTATGTCACGCAGGGCAACGAGTCAAGGGTGGATCTTTAACCTGTTTTCTCGGCTGTGAACAGAACAGACTTTCACAAGGTTTTGTTCTGCTGCTGCTGCTCTCTGGGCTTGCCCGATAGATGCAGGGCGTGAATTTGCGGTGGGACACACATTAAGGAGGATGGAGCCGCGTGAAGCCTGTGGAAGCGTCTAGCCCCAGGGAGCACGGCAGAACGGGACGAGCCCGTCTCCCTGACCGCGACGGCACCGACACCGGCTTTGCTGCTCCACGCGATGAGTGCCGGGGCCCCGGGCAAGCGCGGCCGAGGTGGCCACGCGGAGCCGGGCTTGTCAGCAGCGAGCCGGCGCGGAGCAGCCCGGCCGAAAGGCCCTTGGGAAAGGGAGAAAATCCGCTGGCACGGGCCTGCCGCGGAAAGCGCCCCGCGCCTTAGCCACGGCTTCACCATCTCACGCCCACGGGGCTATTTCGAACATCCGACACGTTGTTCACAGTTACACACTTTTCACAGAATCAGCAGAGGAGGGGAAAAAATAAAGAAAAAAAAATCAGAAAAAACTTTCTGCTCAAGGAGGTGGAAAAGCCACTCTCCCGAGCACTCTGCCCATCCAGCGCCCCGCATTTATTAAGGGTAAAATAATTTCCTCACAGAAACAGAGCAGACGCAGCGTCTCCCTCCCCAGAGCACCCGGAGCCACAAGGGCAGGCGAGACGAGGCCGGCGGGCCTGATGCAACCTCACGCGTGGCATTGCCTCAGGAAGCACCGCGTTCGCAACGGGGCCTTTCGGCAAAACAGTTTGCATGCGGCTCCTCTGCCGCGCAAACAAAAACAGTAACGGCTGGGGGTTTTGTTGATGTCAATGTTTTTGCGCTGTTGCAACCTCTGTGCTCATAAGCACCGTGTCAAGCAATTCATTGTGACACCTCATCTTGCAAACCGGTGTTAGGATGAACCTTAAAGACTGCTAGAGTATTGGCAAAAGGGATAACAGACAGCTGGACAAAACATGGGTAATAACAGCTGATACATAAAGAGAGGTGCTTTTATGGAATGCTAGATAAATTCACTGTAATTTTTTTGCATTTTTGTGCTTGCTATCATTCCTTATTTGAGGGACAGATCTGTATTAGTTTCCAAACAGAGATCATGTTGTTCCACATGTTCTACAGCTCCCGAATCACACTAATTTGTATTACTACATTTTTTAATTTAATGATTGATATGTTGGCTTTGCAAGCCAACTGTCAGAATAATTCATATAGTATTAAAAAACCCAAGCGTACAGTAGTTTTATTAATGCACCCTTAAAGAATAATGAAACCTTCAGCCTCACTCTAATGAATTCTGGTGAAACACTTATGAGTGATACTATTCATATACTCCTATCGCTCAGGTGGGGAGGAGGGAGACCGAAGAAATGGGAAAAGGAACAAGAAAAGTAAAAATTTTAAGCAATAAAATGGAAACATTCTATAAAGTAACCTTCAGATATTGAGTCTTGGTAAGAGAAATTGCAGCTTTAAATATCCACTTATTTATTCCCCTGTACTACAGGATTATGAAGGATTGTTCCTTGTTTTGTTCTTCTCAAACCCCAGGCACAGTTGTTCCAGGCTAATAGTGCCAAGGCAAGATCTATATACCTTAGGTCCAGCCCTGAAGCCCTAAATCAGTTTTTCAATAGATGTCTTGCTGCAGGGGCAAATACTGTTCTCAACCACATTCATGGCTCCAGAGGCCCATCAGCACATTATGAACATGATTCATGTGAGCAAAGGATGGTTTGAAGT
>WBNA01000025.1:4096362-4185432 GCA_013398345.1 Nothocercus nigrocapillus
AGTAGTATGCCCAATACACATGTAAGGCTTGTTTTCAGATGGACTGGCCAAGTATGACAGAGAAAGAATGACTTCTCAGCCCCCATGAGGGCTGTTTTTATTTCTGCCCAAGGATAGCACAGCTTCTGAGGTTGCACTGCAAAACATCACTACACTAAGTACTGAAATACTTTTCCCTAAATATGTGAAGTTCAATAATTCTCACTACATCCGAGGCACAGTTGCAAAGAAGATACCAAGATTCCGACCTGCTATTAATCTGACAAAAAGTAATATGCAGAAAACACAATGCAATTATAGTGTCCACACTAGTTCAAGGACAGATGTGATCAATAAAATTACCAGAATAGATGGATGAGAATCATTTTTTTTTGAAAATAAACTGCTTCGGCCAACCTGCATAGGACTTCAGAATAAAATAGAAACTCCACTGGAGACACTCAAAGTGAGGGTTGGTATTGTGATTAAAAAAAACCAAAAAAACATAAAAACAAAGTAACTAAAGCAAAACATGAAATTACACTGGACTCATAGAGGAAGGGTACAACAAATCTTTTTGCTCAAGAACCCTACGAGGGGGATTATTCCGCGGCTTTGAGAACAGCCAGTTTCCTGCAAGCCGTCTACGCCTCATCTTGCTCCTAGCCGAGCAGCGACAAGGCTGAGGGGAGAATGCGGCAGTCCCGCGGCGGCTTTGGAGCCCCGCCGTGCGCAGCAGAGCCGTGCCCGCATCTGCGGGCACCTCTGCAAGCCCGCGGCTCTCAGCCCAGCAAGCGCGAGGCAGCCAAGACTCAACTCTCTCCAGAACATTCTGATCAGACAAACCTTTCAAACCTCGTTAAAACTCTGCTGTCTTTCTTCCCCCAAAGAATTTGGGCAGTGCAGGTTACCAGGGTTAGGACACAGGGCAAAGCAACCAACCAAGCTCACGGCTCCCCGGGAGACAACGGATGCAGCTTCGTGTGGCACCTGCAGAGGCAGTGCAAAGGGATGTGCTACTGCCAGGATCAGTAACGGCTGGGCTGACAGAGAGGAGAACATCACCACTCAACTTTGCTGGAGATTACACACTTACATAAATGCAACAGCAGCAACACGTAACTACCGAGGTGTTCCAAATGGCTGAAATGGAAGGAAAAAGAGTGCATTCTGAAAAGAAAACAGATAAATGGCAGGAAAAGAAAACAGATAAGTGGGAGAAAGGGGAAATTACACAGATTATTTGCTGTTGAAAACATCCTTCAGTTGCCAAGAATCTGGTTTAACTATGAAAGAGATGGAAAACTGAGTGCAGTTTTGTGGTCTATTTGTGCAGTGTGTACATGGATCACGACAGCATTTTTCTTTGAATGCTGCTTGGGTGGGAACCTCTTTGGTTGCATTCATCAGTTATACACACACACATATACATATACACACACACACTCCTATAGCTGGAACAGCCTCTGGAGGCAGGAGCAGGATTTCCCGCTATGCTGCAGTCCTCCTTATTGGCAGTTTCAGTCAGTAAATCCTAGTCACTAACTGGTGCGCTGCAAGATGCTAAGTCATTTCATATTAATGCTTTATAGTAGACACAAATACACTCTTCAAAATCTAGGGGGTACCTCACAACTTAATTGCATGAGCTACATATGGAACAGAACTAAAGTAATAGCTGAATACTTATCCCATGAGAAATCCTAAAGTTTCAGTAGTTGTCTTCAGTCTTTTTCATGATCAGTGTTCTGAAATATATTATTTAGAGGCTGTGAAACACTAGTTTTTAAGCAGTTTAGGTCAAAAATGGGGTATATTCTTGAAGCAAATCACTGAGTCAGTTGAACATTAAACCATGCTCCCCTCTGCAGCATGCGGCTGTGCAGATACTGTTCACCGGACTTCTTTACACCCGTGGGATTCCTCATTGGACCAGCCCAGTGCTAGATCCTCATTCCTGAAATGCTCCCACTTTCAGGAACTCATCAGCCCACTCTGAAAGGACACTGCTGCATCCCAGGGGATGGGGCAGGAAGCAGAGCTCCTCATGGAGTGTGGCCATCAGCTCGTCCGAGCCAGCGTGCCACCATCAAGACACCACAGTGCTTTATGCCACTGCTTCTAACTGAATAGTTCAGGTCAAATTGCATGCAGTTCAGACACAACAGGTCTGACAGCCAGATCTATTTCTGTTGTTATCCCTTCAAATCACTTAGCTATGAAAACTGCAAATCCCTTTCTCTCTCTCTCTCTCTCTAAATTAACAGTCATTATAGGAACCAAAAGCTGTCTGAATCCCTCAGTGACAAGTGTGTTGTTTTCTTTCTGCAGTTCCTGGCTGCCAGAGTAAAACCAAGTTGCAGCCCAATTTGCATTTGCAAATAGCAGTAAATTGCTACTGACTCCAGCACTTAGACCTCCAACAGAAAAAGTGTTTCCAAAGAAAACAGGAAAGAAGGGCATAGGCACTGGAAGTACATTTTAACGGAAACAAATTCCAGCACAGTCCATCGGAGTTTTCCCGAATACACAGTAGCTTCTTCAATGTTTCAGTTGCAGGTGAGGAGTTAGGGGAAGCATCTCAGAAAAAGAACGACTTAAATTTAAGCTAAACTCATCTTCCAGGCTGTCAACCACGTGCTAGGGTGGCTCCTCACCCATTGCCCTCTACCTGTTTCCAGCTGGCAGTACCACATTCTCTCTCCCCCAAAAGGAGAATCCAATAAAACACTGTAACTTGCTCAGCACATAGTATCAGTGCTATTTTTTTTTGACTGGACCACAGTGCAAAATTTTACCAAGAAAAACATGTTTCTCTCCTCTTAAGTACACGAGAGTACACAATGCAGAGAAACACATCGTGTGTGCTGAGATAAAGGTACGCCAGCCAAGGCTGACGATCTGAAGTGGGAACTAGAGCCAGCAAAGTGCCAAGTTCCTCAATTTTTTTTTTTTTTTTTGTAAAAATGAATAGAAATCTCAGCAATTAAATAAAAACGTGCTCTTACTACTTTCTTGCAGATTGGTGGGGGTGAAATGGTACAGGTTTTGTTGTAATTTTCCTGACATTCTGCCTTGGTATAAAAACATTTGGGTCACATGTGATACAGTACTGCAAGACAGGAGATGTGTTTACTGGCTTTGAACAAAATTATTTTGACGCTGCTAGTAAGAATTACACAAGACTGTAAAATCCTGATCTATAAGACAAAGCAACCCCCCAAAAGGTCCTCTGCAGTGACCCAAAGATATAAACCAAAGTTTATATCCCTCAGAAATAGACCTGTTCACGATAGGAAGGGGATGATGGGCAGCCACAGGAAGCAGGAGTAGGTACCAGCTATTCTGCTTGTCTGAAAAGCATCTTACTAAATGCACCACATGAGCTACTGGAAATTACTTGCGAATCTCATGTGTTCCTCTTCTGACTATTAAGCAAAAGATTCAATGTTAGAACAGCAATACAACAACTGTAACAGGTCAATATCATGCAGAAAATCTAGAATACCCCTATGGCAGGCTACAGATCCCTTTTTTTTTTTTTCCTCCCTTTACCTTACCCACACACCCAATTCATGCTCTGCTCTACAGAAAATCTGGTACTTTTTGCTTTCTTCCATCTTTCACTGAGTACTTGCATCACGCCACAGGATTCCCAGCAGAAAAGAACTCCAAAAGAGCAAAAAAATTCAGCGCGTCTTGATAAAAATCAGCAAGTATTACTAAAACGTTCACCAAACAGTCCTGCTTTTGATTCAGGAGAATGAACAAAACCCTGAGATGAATATTTAAGAAGAATAATTATAAAAAGCATTTCTTACAGAAGAAGTCAGAATGATATTAGAAATCTGAATTCCTCAACAGAATATTTTTAGCACCCAACATTCTTAACAAATAAAGAAGAATATTTTGCCAAATTAATAGCCTTGAGAATTTTCTGACTGGCACCACCCGACCCAGTGATGTGTTGGGCACAGAGCAGAGCTGGTTCCCCACTGACATGCCTGCCCCTGTTCAGACATATATCTTTGGGGCTGAGTGACAAGTTTATCCTGCACAGTCTTTGCAATTGCTTCTTCATCACTGTCAAGCAGCATTAGTCAATTTGTGGTTTTGTGGCAGGGGCGCTTTTCTATTAAAAGGAATTCGACGAATCACTTCCCGCACCTCAGGCTGAATTATTGTCAAATAATTTCAGTTTCTGTGAACATGGGTACAATTTAAAATGGTGTTTTAGAGGTTACAAACCTTACTAACAGTCTTTAGTGAACCACATCTGATATTTCTTTCCTCACCCAACAAATACTTTGACTTCATCTGTGTAGAAATTAGTAGGCCCCATGTATTTCTTGAACACTGCTCAGGAACAGTCAATATTCTCATTTTCTGCTTGTTTGTATCCGTTTTACACCAGCCCAGCTCCACTGAAACTTTCCTAATTTATACTGCAAGAGGAAAGAGATTCTGACTACCTTGGTAAAAATAATACAGTCCTTCTGGGTTAAAAAATACACACAGCCTTTTAGAAAGTACATGAACTAAACCCATTAAGCTGTACCAGCTGCTACCCTATCAGAAGTCTGTTCATTAAAGTGAATTTCAGTAAATACCTTTCGGTACTCTAGTAGTGTCAAGCAAAAAAACAAATTAACATTTTTCAAAAACTAATGAATGTGAAAGAGTAAAAAATAAAGAGTTTTATTCATTCTAACTCCCCTTATCTTTTCACTGAAAAAGTGACAAGTGTCACCACATCACAGTATCTGTAACGTGTGTACTGTACCTTTATACAACAACTCTTCCTTTAACCAGAAAAAGAACAAAGAAAAGGATAAATGTAATATTAGCGCTGGATTTATGTGCTGCAGTAGAAATGAGATGAATACACAACTATCGGGCTTGTCAAAGATGTACTTGGGTAGTGGCAAATACTATCACATTTCAGAAAACGGGCTCTGCTCTCTTGTCTGTCTGATGATGTGCAGATACAAGTTCAACATTAAAACAGAAATCTAGAGATGAAAGCAAAAACATAAAAAAAAGAAAAAAAAAATCCAAAAACTCCAAACCCTTTCAGGGAAGTGCATAGATTTCTGAAGAGAACAATCAGCTCCAAGCTCCAGTGTCTATTTTGTAATACGTTCAGAGAGAACTAGACTACCAACAACACTCTGCAAATACTCCCAGAGCTTCCCTAGCTTTTTTTTTTTTTTTTTTTTTTNTTTTTTTTAAATGCAAGTTTTAGGTTGATTCAGTTTCCCTCTGCACATGCCTTTATTTTTAAAGGTTGTATAGCTGGATTTACAGTAGCTGGTTATTGCAAGGAGAAGGAGAAGGAGGAGGATGTAATCCTACAAGCCGAGGAAAATTGCAAAAATAAATCATGATGGAGACTTTTTCTTTTATTACATTTACTTTTAGAAAAACAGTATAAATAAAAGACTGCAAACAAGAATAAACCAGAAGACAGGAAATGGGAATAATCCTTTCTTCTACTCCTGCTAAAGCTTTTTCTATCTTTACTCTAGAAACACAGCCTTCTAAAAATCTATTAATATTCCTCATTTTCCCTAGCTAACTGTCATTATTACAGAAGGTGAACAATGCCCGTCAAACTCAAAAGCAAAACCAAGCACATTCTAAATCCCCTACAGCCACACTTGTTCCATATAAGGACATTACTACAATTATACTTGTGAGTAAATAATTTAAAACAATAATTAAAGATGTTAATAATTAACAATCCTAAAGCATTGTTTTTCTCTTTTTTTTTTTTTTTCTCCTCTCCCCTCTGCTTTTTCCTCCCCCAAACAGAAGCTGGGTTCTTCCTATTCCAAGAGCGCTTGCCAATGCCCAGGTCACACAAAACCAGGAAATTTCGATCACGTAGCATACATCGTTTTAGAGGGAGAACACATTTGAGGATGACTGTACTCAGACATCTGTACTCAGGTGGAAGGATCAGCCTGAATCCACGGGAAAGGAAGGATGCACTCTGGAAGTGGGCTGCTCCCTTCCTTCCCAAGCGCTCAAAGCCCAGTCTGCCCCTGCTCAAGAGCATCGCCCTTTCTGAACTCCAGAAAGCAACTAGAGAAGAAATAGAAATGTCTTCTCATAAGAAGCAAGCTTAAACATAGTCTGGAATTAGTTCGTATTCCAACTGTAGGGTCAGACTTTAATGATAAGGCCAATATAAGTCCAGTAACTTCCAGTCATAATCATAAATTCAGCACCACACAGACATGGTTAGAAATAAAACAGGCTATTTCACTACTCTCAGCTTTCTGGGAAATGTACTTTTAATCTGCCCATCTGAAAGCCATTCCAAGTCATTTAGGGTTGATAACTCTCAGCATAGCTCCGATGTAAGTCTAGCCATACTTCAATGCTGTCTGGACACACCGCTGAGGCTGCACCTCGCCAAGAGATTTTCAAAATGGACTGGCACCAAAACGTCAAGCCCATCTGCATATCTGCCCTTCTGCCCCTGCCCATCGCGCTGAAGTTGCGCCTTCCCAACCCAGGGCCTTTGCAGGGAACCGGCTCTTCTAAACATGGCAATTTTAACTGGATTGCCGAGTCATTTTGCTATAATTGTTTTAATGACAGTTAAAAAGCTTTATTTCTTAGCATTTAAAAATACATTATATTTCATCCCAAAGGCAATGAACTGCTGGCAAAAGAGCAACAGTCCCAATGAAATCTAGGATTTCCTTGTCTTTGTTTGTTTTGCCCAGGTGGTTCTGGGGAAGCAGGTTTTGAGAAGAGAGCCAACGCACTTCATTAAACCAAATGATACAGCTAGGAGAAGCAGACAGGCTTCCAGACACACAGTCCCTTCAGGTCAAACATCAGGTCAATAACTTTCAAAATATTCCAGAAGTGTGCTTATCTCCAGTGATAGCAAATGTGCTTTTGAGCTTTACCAATGCTTATTAAAGCCTTAACATTTTGGCTTGGGAATGCAAGCTCTGTGCAGCACTGGAGCAGAAGACTTCTGCATTTGAGCTTACAGACTCAGAAGAGCAAGGAATGTAAAAAGCACCCTAGTCTGTGCAGTAAAAACCCATTATGTACAGAGAAGTGCAAATGTTTTTCCTTCCATATTTCAAAATATTTTCTCAGAGGTCAGAGAATTCCTCCCAAGAGTTTTTTTTTTTTTTTTTAATGCCTTAAGAAATGTTAAAAATGTTAAGCAGAGATGACTTCTGCCTGCGGACATCCTCACCTTTTTGCTAGCCACACCATCTTTCCGGTCAGTACTCCAAGACCCTTTTTGAAAAGATGCGACAGGGAACCAAATCTCCACAGTTCTAAGGATTCTTTGTCACGCTGCACCTGCCTTCGGGGCAGCAAACCCTGTGCTCCGAGCCACCCACGTGCCCGTAGGAGCGAGGCTGGGAAGGTGCTGCTCACCCCTCACGGGGGCATCGCTCCTGGTTGGGGCAGCTGTAGCTCTGCCCCCCAGCACCCCTGGGCACTTAGTCCCCAGGATGCTCCAGACCACAGGGACCAGATGCTCAGAGGGCAAGGGAGGTGCCCCCTCCTGCAAAGGGCCCAGGAGGGACTCGCTTTTCGGGAGAGGAAAGCGCCTGTCTTACAGGCATGGCACACAAGGAGCACATCTGCTTTTAAGCCTTTCATTTACCTCCTATCTATCACTCAAGGAATTTGTTTTCCCCTTTTAAAGCGTTGCTTTATTATTTTGTGTTATAATGAAACACAGCTTAGGAAATGACACAGCTTGGTTCTATTCTACATGTGTTGGCTTCGAATAAGGGAAAGAGAAGTTGGGGGGTTCATTTCAAGGACAACATAAGGTCTAATCATGCTGCCCTTCTTTCCCACAAGTTCCGCTACCCTCTGAGGGTATTCTGAAAGGCAGAAATTGTCCCTCCTTGAGATTTGTGGTTTTGGGTGCAGTATTTCACAGCTGTCGCCGGTGTGCTTAAAGAGAGAGCAAAGATACTACTAAATTCTGATCTTCTCAGCTCCCTGAGGCTCTTTTATGAAGTATTTAGTAAGTGACAGTGGTCCCCTTGGTGATGTTCTTCCTTCGGAGCTGTTAGTGATAATCCCACATGGTGTTAAAAGGGGTGCTGACATACAAAGGCTCTGTCTTTCAGGTGAGATCTAAAAGCAGAAAGATCTACCTTGGCTTTGCAGGAATTACAAGGTGCTACACAAACCCGGTTGCTGAAGTTGCTGTCCTGGCCAAACTGCAGCCTGGGCACAGCCACCTCCTCCTCCTCCTGCGAAGGGCAGGTCAGGCAGCTACATCCCAGCTCCTGGGTCCAATAAAATTAAAAAGTCCAATAAAATAAAAGCTGGTATCTACACAAACAATTAAATTCTCATCTGGAAGCTTTATAGGACTAAAATTACATTGCATGTTGTATAATAAGGCAAAAAATACACATTTCCACTGAGCATAAATTATGTACCTAAAACAGTGACATTGACTACAAAAAACCCTATGAATTAAGCACCTGACTTCAAGCAGATCTGCATATGCAGCAACTACAGCTGTACAACCTAGGCAGAATTTTGCATGTGTAAATATGTTTTTTTTATATCTATTAGCACAGAAATGTATAGCTTATGAATAACTGAAGAAAAACAGTACTCTGCACTTTCAAAAAATTACACTTAATATTTTAACATCAAAACAAAAATAATTTTAAAATAGTTAATGTATTAAGTAAACTTTCAAAATAATTACCAGGAACTTGAAAAGTAAACTGACCAAGCATTTAAAGTCAGGTAATTCTAAGAGCGATTTTAGGTCATAGCACTTTTTGGTTTTAATATTCCTGACTGAATCAAGATGAATGCAAAATAACAGTAGTGTTAACCTAGTGACCTGGTAATGCACCACTGTAAAGAACCACAAGGAGAATCCAT
Organism: Nothocercus nigrocapillus; assembly: GCA_013398345.1. Taxonomy (NCBI): domain Eukaryota; kingdom Metazoa; phylum Chordata; class Aves; order Tinamiformes; family Tinamidae; genus Nothocercus; species Nothocercus nigrocapillus. The sequence continues at coordinate 4,105,246 of WBNA01000025.1, forward strand.
CCTACTGCCTTTTTTTTTTTTTTTTTTTTTTTTTTTTTTTTTTTTTAAAGCAACACTCAGCAAAGCTGCCCAAGGGAAAATATCAACCAAACCAAAACTACATCCTGGGAATGTGGTTCTAATCTGGATCATTTAAAAAATAAAATATACATATAGAACAGCTACCACAGACAAACCTGTCTCCCCCAAAAGAGACTATCCAGCACTTCCTCTGCTGGACATGTTCCATTAAAACCCCAACCAAAAGCATGCACCGCCTTGCAGCAAATCACCTGAAATATCACAGCACAGCCAGGTGAATCATGTGTACACCTAAAGTCTATTTAATAGATTTAAAGATTTTTATTATTTAAAGGTCATTTAAAGATTTTTATTTTATTTAGCTGAGGTAGTGCATGTTTATATTCACTAAAAACAGCCCAGCTGTAAAAAGCTAGCGCTGCAGAAGGGCTTTTTAAATGGCTGAGCCACTAGAAAGTATTAATTCTCTTTTCTCACCCCTTTCTTTTAACCTACATATCCACAGGGCAGAAATCGCAGCACAAACACGACTCTAGTTTTCAAATGCAAATAAATAGTTTCAAGAGTCATGAGTCAAGAAGGGAGTCTGAACACCCTGCTGCCCCCAGCCCGGGCTGCAGCCCTAGCCAGAGCTGCGGCCGCTCTGCATTTCAGTGGGATACTCAGCCTCCACAAGCAAAAACCAAGCCACGCTTCTCATCTAAGCTAGCTAAGATTGCCAGTTGGTAATAATTTTGTTTCCGTGTCTGGTTGCTGACTGTAATTAGTAAACTCTACCTTCTTTTCACTATTCCTGGAGCATTACACTGGAAGGAGGTGAGATCTACAGCCATGTGCTACGCAAGCACAACCAGCAGCAGACTCTACATTCAAAAGAGTCAACATTATCTGCCACTGAGGCCTCTAAAGACAAGAGGCTGAAACTACTCCTGTGTAATCAGTAACCTGGAAAAGGCGACCCCAGGTAGCAGTGGGTTCAGATGTGGAAAGGGGCAGAAGTTTAACAGCCTACGCCAACACAGACATTTACAACTTGCTGCTGACCTCTGATAAATTTACACTGGTTGGTGAAAGGTCTCTGCTTACATCCTGAAAACACCAAACCGATGCTTTTCTGTAGGCCCTTCAGATGTTGCACTGGTCTTTTCTCAACCACATGGTTTAATACCAATCATAAAGAAACCACAATCTGATAAAGCCCACTGGTGGATTTGTAACAGCAGCACATCTTACTGGCGTGGGCACGCCAAGGAGAACTCGGTCTGAATTTCAGGGACCGATGGGTGACCTCTTTAGAGCAGAATTCTTTTACTGTTCCTTGAGTGCATGAACATTTTGTACAGTTGAATTGTATCCTGATTTTATTACCTTACACCTCAAAGACATTAAATTCTTCTCTCATAACACTCCAGTCTTCCTCTTTGTAGACTATGCCCTCTAAATTTGTATCATTTGTATATCACATTTTTTTTCCACAAGGTTGACTAGTGAAACATTAAACATGGTTAACCAAGTCAGTCAGGTGAATATTCCAGTTGCAGCTTTCTCACTGCTCTGGATCTGAAACCTGGGGCTAAACCAAACCTATCAAAGCAAAAAATGACCTATCCAGATAAACTGTGCGAAGCTCTTGTACTTCAAGCATGGGCATTTAAGGGAGGAAACGGTAAACCCATGGGTTTGCTCCCTACACTAATTTGCAGTTGCTGCTGCAGTTTCTTTGCCCAGTCAGAGGGCAGAGACCCCACCAAGTTCATAAGCCTTTCCTCATACCTAGAGCATTAATCTAGAGACCGACTACAGAGATTTGTCCATCAATTGTTCGCACTCAGTGCTGCCCTGAACTGATCACCCCTTTAATTAACAATGTTAAAGTAGCTCCCTGAAGCTTATGATGCTTCTGTCACTTGCCCGTGGGTTTCCTTTTCACTACAAGCCTGAATGCTTCCATTAAGTTTACACTGAGGAGAAACCAATGGAAATGATGGATATCCCTGTGCTCCAATTAAAAAACAGTTAAAGAAAGGTTTCACAGAAAAAAAAAAAGTCTAGTAAGATTTCCTTTTTTTTTTTTTTTTTCTCTCTCCTTTCTCCTTCCTTGGTGCCTAGGGAAAAAGAAAACAGAAAGAATATGTATTTTTGCTTTATTNATATGTATTTTTGCTTTATTTAAAATCTTTTTTGTAGTAGAAAATTAAAAATGCAAAGCAATGGCACACTACTACAGAGAAGATAGTCTATTCAACAGTAGTAAGGATTAGAGTTTCCTGACCTGCTGTAGCCATAGTTTTATCTCTGAAAACAAAGATGAACTTGATGTCAATTGGAAGAAGATGGGGGGGGGGGAAGGCTTACTTGAGGATACAGGGACTATATCCTTAGAAAATCAATATAGGTTTATAATCTGAACAAGATCCTCTGAAAAACCTCACCTAGCTGTGCAGTGGTCACCTTAGCGATCCACCAAATTTTGTCCAGTCAGCATTTGTGGCATTGCTATTATCTCCTTTAATGAGCACGGTAAATGTTCTAGTGTCAAACAATTAACACATTTCTCTCAGTCTTGCACTTAGGATAACACATATTTATTTGTCTTACTTTCAGTCTGCACGAGAGCAGTACAAATCTAGCCTCCAGAGCACAAGTAGGATGCATTACCTCTTTCTGCAGATACCTGCATTGAAAAGACCAGAAAGCTCATTCATGAGCTCCTGAGCTCATTCAGTTACTAACAATAATCAAATATGACTGTTGATAAATATGTATTTTGCAAAATCATAGAATCCTTAAGGTTGGAAGGGACCTCTAGAGATCATCTGTGAGTGAAACATTTCAGCACCTTGAAAAAAAAAAAGTAACAGCAATGATATGAAAATACTCTTCTTCCTCACCTTTCTCTGAACTCAGAGGGAAGACAAAAATCACAAAATAACATTAGGTAAATTTATGTATTTCCAGCAGTTCATGCCAACTGCAGACATCATCTTTTTGGCCAAGCATTTTTTTTTTCTCCCTTTCCAAGAACTACAATCCAGGAGAAGCAATACGTGGGCAATTTCGAGCTGGAAGAGAGATACATAAAAGAGGGATTTCTCGTAACCTTGGAGAAGTCAGTGGAACCAGTTTACTGGAGCCGCATTTTCAGTCCTTGTGTGTGTACAAGTCCTCCGGGTAAGTGAGAAGGTAATTCTGCTCCTTCTAATACAACCTTTTGTGCAACAGGCACAAAACTCAAAGCAAGATGCATCGACACCCCTGCTTCTCGTGCAGAAAGCAAGCCCGGCTTGCCAGCAAATGCAAACTCGGCTGCAATGTGCCAGCTCTGAACAGCTGTATGTATTCCACTTCTCCTGAGGCTCCATCACATGCCACATGCCAGTCACCATAATTAGTGAGAGTTAGAAGGAAAACTCACAGTACAGTTAGGAAATGTACAGCATTATGTATAAATAAAAGATTACTGCTCCCCAGTGCTCTTGTCTCTTCTAATTCCTGTTTTTTCTCCCCACAGACCAATAGCAGTGTTGAATTCCGATGAAGCAAAGTGTGGTTCAACCTCAGGCATTTTGTGAGGCAGAAAGCAATTAATTGACACTAAAGCAATACATGATAACGCACACTTTCCTGGCAGAGAAATGGCTAACTAAATAGACTTGGAGTTACCAGCACATTTTAACCAAAGATTTACCAGCTTGCTTTATTTATCTTTCTTTGCTGCCTGATTCAGTTGCACACTTAACTATGACTCTAATCTTGAAGCTGAAGGACAAAAACTGTGCATAAACACACACTTAAGTATTCACTGAACAGAGCTCAGAAGAAATAGTGTTGTTGATAACTGCATGGGAGAAAACAGTGAAAGTTGTCATACTTCACAGACAACATTATGAAAAAGGAATAATCATATTGCATCCCGTGTAAGGATTAGAACATCATAAATAGCAAAGTTGTTGTTTTTGTTGTTGTTGTTTTGTTTCCTCAAAAATATACACAGGCACAGAAAAGGGGACTGATGAACAGAATATATCAATCCAAAATTTCAGTGCTCCTCACTTCCCAGCGTGAAGACTTCAAAAGGTATTTTTTGTTTCATTTTCATAAAAATCACTAACAAATCCATGCTTTCTGATGCAGAGGGCAGTGCCGGGCACACCTAGCAACAAATCAAGGATGCTCAACTATTTTCCGGTCCTGTTTTCAAAGATGCACGGTTGACAGAACGCATGAGGCGCAGCAAGACGGACAGTGTGCCTAGACCTTTCAAGTCTGCAACTGTCAACTTGTTAAACTAGGCTATTTTTAGCAAAATTACGATTTGGGCCTGGCATGTTGATTCCCCACAGTTGGAGCCTGCTTCAATGTCAGTGAACATACTTTGATTTATTGCTCTTTTATTCAGGTCAGGAACCATAACCTCAGGAGCAGTCAATTCCCAGGTCTTAGCTCTCCAGACAAGAGGTGAACATGGCCTTTAGAATTAGAAGTGTTTACTTGGTGGAGGAGAGGACAACACTTCAAAGTGCTAAAACAAGTTTTTGCTAATTATCTGTAACCCAATTTAACTGCAACCTACTGAAAGAGGCAACAGTGGAGAAAAAAAGAAAAAATGTTGTTTAACATGTTTAAGGGAAATCAAATTAGGAAATGGAGAATATGCCTGTGCGTAAAATAGAACTTGAAGAGAAACATTAAAGAGAAAATTAAGAACTCAGCTGACTAATTTTAAGACTAAATCATCCCTTAGATGAATGGAGACTGGCAGAGTTTTAAGAAGGTGTCATATTTTGAAATGAAAATAGAAAACAGTAAGCATCTGACAAGAGCTAATTTCTCTCATCCGCACAATCTCAGTTCAAATGTTACTCATGCATTCTCTATACTTTGATCAATAATGTACCAGTATTTGGAGCACAAACAATATCTACTGTGCTCAAAGAAAAGACACACAAAACAGTCTAGTTAAGCAGCAGAGAGCTACTTCATCAGAGAGTACCAGAGAGCAGAAATTGTCCTCTAAACCACCCTTCTCAAAATTTTAGAGAGAAAGGGAGCTGGCAGTTACTCAAGAAAAATTAGAAACTTAAGTATTTGCATTTCCCAGCAAAATCAGCACAGTGGGGCTCTTTTGGAAGCCCTGAGCGCTAAGAGGAAGCGTTTAACGCCCATGCTGAGGCCAACCACGAGGCTGGAGGCCACAAGGGTAGGAGGAAAGTGGTCCTATGGCCACCTGACAATTTTCTAGCAAAGCCTCCAATACTGATGATGGCTACGTGCAAAAAGCCTAATGTTGTGACAGGAGTCAAGCAGCATATAAAAAAGGCAATCTTGAAGCAAAATCCATGAAAATATAATAAACCTCCCAAACCTGGCAGTATTTCCTTAAAGTGAAAACAATTAAGCGCCATTTTAAGCAAAGTAGCCAAGGGGAATGACAGAAATCAAACATTTTATTTCCCGATTAAGTAACATTAAGAGAAGAAAAACACAAAACACAAAGAATAAAAGGGATTGGTTCTGCATTGCTAAACCATAAGGGACAAAAACCAGTGTTGGCATAACATTTTTCATTAACTACAGCAAAAGCAAAATGTACGTATCAGTGCTACACATCCTTTTCTTGCCTAAGGCTCTGATTAAGTTCCCAAACTTCCTTTGCTCTACAGCTTTTAATGCACCACCACATATTTTTCTGCTATCATTGAACATGTCAGAGAAATATCTCTGCAGCACACTAAATCTAGGTTAAGAATCATGGAGACAATTTCCACCCACCCACCCTCCCTTTCTTTTTCCACTTGGGATATAAAAATGGCTGGGGTAAGGAAGGCATTTTCTAGTTAACCACAGCCATCTCTCTCAAAGTGCAATCTTGACTTTGTTACAGCATCATCTAGAAGTACTCAGGTGACCCAGAGTAATCTATTTGATTGCTAATGGGCACTAGAGAATTTCTCTTGCATAAAAAACTATCCTGATATAAATATGGTACAAGTGGCATGGTCTCCTCCCATATACATTTCTTTCAGTTTCTGGTACATTCTATATGTGCTTAAGGGAATAGAGCAGCGAAGAATATGGTCTATAGGATTTTACAGAAGCAGAGAAAGAAAGAATAATGCCTTAACTTTGCATCTCACTGCATCTCCAAACCATAAAATATTCTTTGAAAAAAATCCCATTCCTTTACAAAAGGCCTTAACACTTACAGTACATAATAATCTGTGTATTGTAACATCAGTCTTCTTGGGGGTAGGAAAACACTACTATTGACACACCAATCCAGCCTGTTAAAAGCTGAATAGTTACTGGTGCACGTCTGGATAATAACATATGAGTCTTACTACTTCTCTTTGTGCTGCTGGTCCCAGTTTTAGGGAAACATTTTTTTTTCCTCCACTTTGTTCAGGGTCTGGGGGAAGAAGAGGAAAACCTTTAATAACATGCTCTGTAGTGTACGTAGAAATAGTAGAGGTAATAATGGCATATATCAGTAATAAAGGTGTAATAAAAAAAGAATTTCTTGATGAAGTTTCCTCTGCAAGTATGATTTCCGTTGCGCAACGGCCTCCAAGAAAATGCCTCCAATTTTCATTCCATACACGGCAGGCAACTCTTTCTTTCACTGGAATTAGAAAAAGTTCTGTTCCGCCTCCAGTCTAAGAATTATTGGATGCTCCATTTTTATATTTAGTTTTCATCTAATTCAGCTGTTTCTCACTTCACAAATTTTGGGAAGTGGAACTGCTTTACAGGATGTCAATATCAATAAAACAAGACCAGCTGCTAAACTGATATGGGAAATACTGCAGCCTGCCACTTACACAGGTAGTTAAATCAACATATATACATCTCTGGCCATTAGCAAGCTCCATTTTCCCCTGCAGGGTGAAGGGATGTTGATGCTTTTCAGAATGATGTTACATGCTTTTGACTCACATACGGCCCAAAACTAAATAAATGTAGTGTATTAGCGACATTAGAACCCCACCAAGCCTTCACAAAGCCACAGCTCCTTAAGAGAGGCACAGCCTGCACCTTTTTCCTCCACTAAAAAACAAACATATTTCACAACTACTCAATCCTCAAATCTGTAAACTACACTTCTGATTGCATCCTTTATCTGACACTAACCTTAGTAGGCCAATTGTATATAATGTTAGTGAGAAGATCTGGTATTAGTTTAGCCTTCTGGGGCCAAATTTGCTCTGAAGACATTGAATTTACATTGAGTTGGGGATTAAAAAAAGCAAAACCAGAACAAAACAAAAACCACATGCTTCATTTTATACTGGAAACCTTTGACCGACATTTTTTCAGACACCATTAAAATCTCATTTATACACTGAGCTTAGACAAAGCAAACATACAATTTGCATACACTATAGCACCTAGTGCCAGTGACATAATGGCTTTGGGTAGAAGCCTGCAGCCAGCCAGCCTTGCCACACCAGCAGGAAAAAAGAGGGTGTCTGAGGTTCCCACACTGTGTCTCTCCCCACAGACTCCAAAGGACAAGGTAGGGTGGCATTTCTAATAACCAAAAAGGGAGAGAAAGATTTGTAGTGTTTTTCAGGAACTCACAGTGCCACAGTGAATTGCATATTATTAAATGTGCCGTTCTCAAAAGGCTAGCCTGAGGTTCAGCAACCCAATTAGTATTTGAGGGTGAGAAGCCAAACAATTCAGGCATGGGTCCAGTCTAGCTGCTCTGACATTCAGGAGGCCCAAAACTAAATAAATGTAGTGTATTAGCGACATTAGAACCCCACCAAGCCTCCCGGAGATTTCCAAGTATTACATTGATTTGTTTTCTCCTTCATTTTATACTTCTACACATCTCTGCACTGGCAAAATCTGCCTAGAAACAGAATGCAGAGACGTAATGTAACAGGAGAAGTCAGTATTTCAAAACAAATCAGATGTCGAAAGTATTAATAACAGGGTTTTCCCAGGAGGTCAGCATCAGGAAAATTTCAACAAATTTCTGAATACTAAGGAGATTGACTGGCTTATAGACTAAGAGAAAACTAAAACTTCGCTTTGGCCACATGGAATAATGACTGCTAGCAGACTATATGCAATTTAGTTCCAGTTTTACATTTCCACTGACAGTCTCCATGAAGTCAGTGAAAATGGAGTTACTCCTTTCCTCATGCACATGTATGGAAAAACTTTTAGACTAGGTCCAGAAATATTCCATTTACTATTGCCAGTAAACCAACATCTCATGCAGAAGCTAGTAAATAAAGCAGTTTCTCCATCTAATTCTGATGCACTATATGATGTGTGAAATCTTTCCTTGGCAAAGCAACTGTAGGAATCAGGAAGATGTTTTCTCTCTTCCTTGCTCAGTCTCCTCCTTTCAACAATTTCTCAGTTCTGTATGAACCAAGACACCAAAAATGGCTCAACTCTTACCCCCCCTCCTCTCCCCCCAAAATTAGGTCTTTACCTCACCAAGTATCTTCTAGAGCAAGAAATTAAAAGCTAGCTATTTCTTTTTGGATATTTCCAATAGGATTATCTAATTTGAACTATTACACTTCCAAAAACATTTTCAGTCATTTCCTACCAGTAGAAATAGATCATCATTAGGCTGCAAAGGATTTTGTGAAATCACATCAGCATCTGGAAAGTGCAGGGAGCTCAGCAGTCCAGTCTATCACAAGATACTATATGGCACCAGCATGGTACAAGACTGGAAACTGCAAACTTAATCTTTGGCAAAGATCCTCATTTATAATATCTGGAAACTGCAATTCTGGACATTTGCACCGGAAAGATGAATTTGGTGTAGAAAAGGAGCAGAGAAAACCTACTGGGATGGTAAGGAAAACAGGGTACCTGAGTGTGAAAGAGCTTGGTTTGCTCGGCTTCCAAAATGAAAGCTGCAAGCTGTTATCATTGCTATCCATAAATACATCTGCAGGAAAACAAACAAAAACTAGGTAAGCAGAAGATATACTCAAGCAGAAAATAACCATGATACAAGCATAAACATATATACATAAATCAGTCATGGTTAAGTTGGAGCTAAAAAGTCATGTGAAAAATTATTGCCTTTGGGGTACTGAGATTCTGAAAGTCTCTTCCCATTAACAGGGGGACAAAATGCTCAATTTGTTTGAGGGAACTTGATCAATTAATGAAAAAGATGGCACAACATGACCAAGAGACATAATTGGTACAATCCAGGAGCCTGGATTCTGAAACTTTACTGCAAGAATTGGTGTGACTTTGTGATGGCATCTTCCATCTGGTCCAACACACATTTGTTTAGGCAGGTCTAGCACGGTGCCAGATCAGCCATTTCATGTTCCTAGTTTCAGAAAGATTTTTCATAACAACACAGACATGTTTTTAACTGAGTTAACTAAGGCATTACAGAGGCACATGCGCGTTTTACATTTCAGGGGGTAAAATACACTGAATTCCACCTCAGCTTGGAAACCCAAAACCGCTGGGGCAGGGCGGGGGGGAGGAATCTTTTTCAGGTTCAAGGCTTGCAAAATTTCTTTTTTTTTTTTTTTTTTTTTTTCTCTCCTCTCCCTCTCCTCCTTCATTTGTAGGAGTCTTCCTCTCACATTGATTCACCCCCTTAACTAGCTCTAGAGAGTCACAGAGAGTCCATGTGTCACACCGCACTGGCAAACATTACAGTCTCAATATTTTATTATAGCTATTAACCACCACCTCAGGATGGGTTCGTTTCTCCTTTCCCATCATTTCCTGTTTTAATTATGAATTGTTTAGCTGAACAAAGCCATATTAAATGGAAAGCACAGTGCAGAAGTAGACGAGGAACTTCACAACCACAGTCAACAGCTTAACTATTTATGCCGTAAATGCACGGTAAATAATTTCTGAGGTCTTCATACATTTTTGTACATCATCTGCAGCAGGCTCATAAATAGACCGATAGACCTTTATGAACCAGCAACAGCCAAATTTAAAATAAAGCAGCACTGCAGCCATCTCTGCTAAGTGCAATGCGAGCTATAATCTCCACAGACCACTTCACAGGCAGGCAGAGCGAATTCAGAAAACAGTTTCCAAATGAGAAACATCAGTTTAACTTTTCTCACTAAGGATCTATCTGCACTGCAACTCAGACACACGAGAAGAATCAAATTCCTAGAGACTCTCTGCACAGTTGAGAGCACACAGAATATCAGTTTTCAGCGTAAACCTGGAAGATAGACATAGCATGTATGTCAACAACAATTTAGCACCACTCTCTCCCTATGTTTAAGAAAAAGCATTAAAGCCATAAGTCAAGTCAAGCATGCAAAAACAAAGAAATACTATTTTCCTATTTTACTTAATAAATCTTAATCAATCTCATGTAAATGTATGCATCATTTCAGTATTTAATTATATTAAAAAAAATTATCCAGTAAAATGGAGACAGCCCTGTCATCAATTAGATGAGGACTGTGTAGAGAATGAGGCTATTATTCCTAGAGTTTCCACCTCATGTGCTCTTTTCCATCTCATGGCTGAGAAGGCTGAAGGAAGAAGAGGGAACTGCATGGGGAAGAGGAAGGTGCAGGAGCGGCCCCAAGGCAGCCGAGTGTCAGCCAGAGCCGCTGGACTGAAACAGCCAGTGAGTCACCACCGGCGGCCGAGGGTAGTCACCCACTCGAGATCCCTGTCTGCTGCTTGGCAGACGTGCCCGGGGCTCCTGCTGCAGCTAATGAGAACCACCTTCTGAATGCATGTGGCACTATCAAATAGTATGAATTCAAGGTTAAGGTCCCACGCTTCTCTGCTTGGGTGCTGGAAAGAGCTTCTGACTTTAATCTCAGTACCTCAGTTCCCCATGTGGAAAACTTGGGTAATAACGTGTTCCTTCAGAAAGGTTTTGCCGAGATAACAAATGACACAATGAAGATCAAAAGCAGAATGATAACAGCACAATAGGAGAGCCCAGAGCACTCTGTAAACCTGGATTCAGTGTGGAGCACAGTAAATAATCATGTGGGCACCTGTGAGATGAAAAGACATGTCTGACAGCTGCACGTTCATTTATTCACCCCTTTCCATTCTGTGCAGCTTTGTAAGTTCACCCCAGACGGAGATAATATGAAGAAGGGCCAAAATAAGCTCACCCCGAGCTCTGTAGTACCCGCGGATCCCTCTTCTCCGTGTCCCTCCAGGTGTCCAGCACTCATCACTCCCATCATAGGTCTCCGTCTTGGTGCCTTCCCCAAATGTCATTTACCCATCTCTTCCTCATTTACCCATCACTTTGTCCTCCCCCAGCAACAGGAGCACTGAGGAGATGCAAGTCGCTGGTTTCCATTCCTACAACCAGCAACTTCCAGCAACCTGAAGCACTAAATACACGAAATTCCTCCTTAACTGCTACATGGCTGCAGTGGAACCTACTTAATTACTCTGTGCAGACACTATTCACTGAGGTGGCATTTTCCCAAATGATAAAGAGACAACTTTTTTTTTTTTTTTTTAAGTTACAAAAAAAATTCCCTTAGAAATGTGTGTTTCTAGAAATGATTTTTCTGCTTCTCTAACAGAAAAAAAGGCAAAAATAGGAAGTTAAAGGAAGAACAAAAAAGTGCCAGAAACAGTAGAATTTGCAAACACATTTTTCTACAAAAAATAACAATATATGCAACAGACTTGAAAGTGACCAGTCACGCTTGCAGCAAAAAAAAAAAATCCCTTGGGATTTACTAAACACAAATGTATAGAGCTGCTCGTGTACAGCTCTTTCGTCCACCTTGCCTTCCCCTCCGCTCCCTAGGCTCTGACACACCCCTGCGATCTCCTGGAGCAGGGGCTGGCAAGCCCCATGAAAGCAGGTGACCCCGATTCCTTGCAATTTGCCTGAATTACTTAATTACCCTTGATGGACAGCCTCACTTAAAAGAGACACCTGGACAGCTCTACCTCAACACAGTAGCAACAAACATTAAACCCAAAAGGCTTAAAATGACTGTTATTTGGTGTAACAAAATATTCAATGTTTTCGGGGCCAAGTTTTGGAACAGTTGCTCAGGAATGATGAGTGAAGGTAGAGTGAATCCTCAGTGCCCCCCTCTGTACGTCGCGTGCCTAACTGCTCTGCTTAGCAACGCGCCGGCGCTCCGATGAGCCCGGGAGCATCCGCTTCCCAGGCGGAGAAATTGCTTTAGCTTCACATAGCGGGGGGTTTCTCAGCTGAGTCCCCTCTGCGCAGGGGGTGAGAAAAGCCTCTCCCGAGCGCAAGACCGTGCGCCTTGGAGCCTAAGGGGAAAGCGGGGGGAACGTCAACAGCTCCAGCAACCCTGTCCTCCCTGGCACACGCGTGCCCAAGGAAGGTGCCGACACCGTAAGGCAGCAGCCTCAGCAAATCGCCCTGCCGCGGGTTTTCAGTACCATCTGATACCTTCTATAAGCAGCAAAGGATGCAAAAAATAGATGAAGCATCAAAGACGGCAACACAAAAACAAATGACCAAATAATGGCATTGCAATATGCAGTGTATATTTTATTCTAGCCCCCTAAGTTGCTAGGGGATTATGAAGTATTCAACTTCTGCATCTAAATCATGCAAGATGAAACGACGAGTATTTACACGCACTTAGGGTGTTTCCATAAGTACTAGCTCACCACATCGCAGGTGGAAATAGTAATGGCACCCAAAAGGAGCACAGAGAACAGGAGATAAACATCTGGGTTTACATTTTTTTCTTAAGAACTAAGAAGGGGCTGAGGGGTTTGGCAACTGAAGGAACAGTAGATTTAGTCTGATATAGAGCAGGATCTAAAGTGATCTTGAAATTTAGATTTACATCTAAGAAAGATCTAAATCACCTAGGTCTGCTAAAGACACCCACATCCAAAGATGTGGATAAAGCTGAAGATCTTCATGCTATTATAAAGAGAAATTCATGATGATGGACTTAACTTCCAAAAAAGAGCAAGAAGAGAAATGGCAGATGTCATCCAGAGGTGATAACTGGATTTCAGGGACTCAGCACATACAAGAACCAGGAGTCTGCCATTTCCATCATATTCTCATACTTCAGTTATGGAAAGTTAAGTCAGGAAATGTATTTGAACAATACCGGCGAGTAACAGTGTATACCAGTGGGAATAATGTATTGAATGCCACCCGAGGAAAATAAGTTCAACCCGAATTAGCAGCATATTTAAGGGAATTAAAAATTATTTTAAGAGACTCTTGGTTTGCATAGCCTCACAGAATGAAAATTGAGAAGGATTTTATCTGTTTTCCATTTTTCCTTATCACATAGCTAACCAGCAGCAAGGGAAAGGAATTATTTCACCTGAAGGTTGATATTGGCACAAAAAACAAATTATATAAATTGGTCATAAACACACTTAGGCTAGAATTATGATGTTTCTATCTAGAAAGTACAGGGGGGGAAAAAGGGGAATAGAAGAGCAGGTTGCCAAAAAAAAAAAAAACAGTCCAACCAATTTTAAGATGATAAAAATTAAAAATGTGGATGCAAACTTGGCTGCATGGGACTGGATTTCATGTCTACCCAGCTTGTTTCCTGGAGCCAGGGCCGTGATGCCTCCTCCCTGGGTCAGACCATCCATACGGCGCCCGTAGCGCTAGGGGAGGCTGAGGAAGCCCGTATGTACCGCGCAGCAAAAATGTGCTTATTCACACCACCGGAAGGATCCGTTGTGAATAACTGAGTCATGTGAATTAGGGAGTGAAAAGGCAGGCTTGCCAGATGTGCTTTTTTCACATATTTTGACGATTACAGTTTGGCTTAATCATTTATGATAATAGTTCATAATGTTCTAGCAAATGCTCTGGAGTATACTCTGTAAAAAATAATGAAGTCTTAAGTAACATGGCAACTCAGCTTTTAAATCTTTGCTGAGAAACAGGAGGAAAGAGCCAGCGTTTTGTGCAGATTATGGAGAAGTTACTGTAGAAAAATTAGAAATACTTCCATTATCACTTCTCCATCACTTTCTTAACCATTAAATGCTGTAAGAATATAACACTTATATAGCAACAAGACATCCACAAATCAAACCAAAGCTTCACAGCTTTCAAGAAAGCAATGCTCTGAAGTAGTAACATGAGATTATACAAAAGAACCCACAGAAAAGGAAAAAAAAATAATTTCTGTTTCTAAATTCAATTCAATACTTTGCATTGGAAGTCAGCTGTCAAGCCCTACGTAACTCGCCTTCTAACTTCCTTGCTTATCCTGGCTTTGCTCAGGAATTCCACTGTCTGCAAGCTATGACAAAAATGCTTCTTTCACTTTTTAACAAAAAAATAATTTGATAGAAATTTGCAGTCTGACTCCTTTATCGCCACTTCTGGACAGAGCTGGATAAGCACTAGAAAACAAGTCCTATGATTTGGCATAGCTCCTTTGTGGAACGTACGAGGTTGACACAAGCAGTTAAATATCTTGTGCCAGTAATACTGACTATCTCAGCTTCGAGAGAATGTCAACAATTGCACAGTGCCTGTATTTAATTTCAAGGAAATTAAGGAAGCCTGTGGCAGTCATGGAAATTTGCTATTTCCAAATTTCCTTGCTTTACTGATTGGCAGCATTTGCCATCATAACATAAGGTGGAAGATAGGAACAACTTGCGCAGATCTATCATATGTTTCACATTCTGTAAGTGTTTAGGTAGGAAGGAGTTATTGTTCCAAAGCTCAAAAAGAGGTAACAGAGCATTCACTGCAGATGCAAGCCTGAAGCACTCACCATTTCATAAAATCAGAATCCTTCCAAATGTTGTGCCAATGGAGACAGTAAACTGACAAGAAATGTAGATCAATGTTCTTTAAACATTTCAGCTTTCCTGATAAGCAAACATTTCAGTCTGCGTAATATTGTCAAACTACAGCTGCAGAGAATTTTTGAAGAGGCTCCTATGCACATTTTAAATATTCCTATTGCTTTTTTTTTTTACAAAAAAAAAGTTCTCAAGAGAACATAACGCCAACGCAATCCTGTTCGCACTACTGGCAGCTCCTCATACCAACTGCAGCAGAGAGAATGGGCAAAAACTCAACACCTTCATTTCTGTGTCACCAGCTAACTGAGGTCCATCACAGGTTGCACCAGAGTAAACAATGAGATAATTTAACCCTAGATTTGAGCAGGAAGACATCCCTGCCACTGCAGAGAGAAAGGATTTGGCAAAGCAGGCAAAAGGCAACAGGCATGAGGTTGCCATTAAATTAGCATTTAATCTTGCCTTTACAAGGCAGCTTCTTTTTTTTCCTCCTCTGAGGAACACCATCTTTCCAAGATACCAGACTCTGAGATCTGTCTCTGACATCTGAGAATGCTGATTTCCTGACACAGAAAAAACTTCCCAGGAAATAATACTTTTGAATGACATGAAGGACAATAAGAAAGGTTGGGACACCCTGTTGATTAATGAGAATAAAAATTGAAACAAGCAAGCTTATACTAGAAGACAAAAAAGTCTCTAATATTCAAAAGATTTAAAATACATGTGAAAGAATCTATATAAAATGTAGAGTCCATCAATAAAACTGAGGCAAGATTATCCAAGGAGATAAAAAGGAGTGATGCACCTGATGGCGTCAGAAAACTTTGCCCCATATAATCCTAGCGAAATAGCAATTTGTACATAGGAATTTGAAAGGCAGGGAACTACTTTCTTCTTTTCAAATGAACTGTATTTCATGCTGCTTTTTCCTACATGAACCAAAAAAGCTCTAACATTGCTGTCCTTGTGTTGCCCGCTGCTAGGAAAACAAAAAAATTCTCACTAGGAACAAAGGATTATTCAGCATCTGCTGAAATTATGATATTTGTAATCTAGCTTGGTGATCACTTGGTAATGCCTTATCGATATCTAACTACGGTATTAGCAAAGAAAAAAATCAGATATTTTGTCATTACTATTTACAGGAGCTAAGATCCATCACGTTTAAAGTAAAGGCAGAAATAGCAGCAGCAACTACAAGATGATGTTTTCATGTCATTTTTCAAAGAGATTGAGCTCTGCAGGTTTTGCGAAGACTTCAAGGGAATCTGAGCTACAGTATTTGAGCTCATTACAAGGGCTCAAAATCGAAGAGGATCAGAAATGCCAAGAAAAAACAAAAGATATGTCTAGCATTTTCCACAAAATCAACTTGTGTCTATGATTTTACATCAACATATAAAATGATAGTAATGACAGAGTCAAATACCTTCTCATCAAGTTGGCTCTAAAAAATGACATTATGAGACTGTGCGAGTGTGGCTCTACGAAAGGTAGTAGAGCCTTCATATTGATCAACTCAGCTGGGAGCCTTTACAACTTCATGGAATAACAAATTTAACAATGCTGCGTTAAAAGACTCTTACACCTAAAAACTTTTTCTGCCGTTTTAATGGCACTTCATTCAACCATCCTGTCCCCCTTTGAGAAACCGCGCTGCTGCGTTGCGCTTCTTTCCATGGCTTCCATCTCCCTGCTGCTTGTGAAGGCAACTCCTGTTTCCCCTCATCCTTCGGCACTATGGGAGCACCAAAGATGGGTTCCTGCTCTTTGAAACTTCCAGGTTCTTTGTTGCCATAAGTAGATACTTGTAGAACAGCTGTGAAGAGGATTCAGCTGAAGATATTAACCTGCTAGCACTTGAAGAACATCTGTTTAATCACCACTAGTAAAATTTCAAAGAAATGTAGAATAAACACAGCTATTAATAACATTGCCTAACTCTTACCTAGTAAGAGTTAATATTCTAGTAGAGCCGCAGGTTGCCATGGAAAGCAGTGAGGGAAGGCAGCACATATTCCAAGGTGTAAAACAACACAGGCTTATCCCAGTACTTCAACAAGAGCAAAAAGGGCCTCTGAGGTCTTATCTTGTATTGATTCAACTCTTCATACAGCAGTTAAAGCAAAAATCTCTCTTCCTTTCTGGGCCAAAAGAAAGTAAATATCAAGCCATCTTACAGCATCGAAAAGATTGTTGTTAAAGAAAATGTTTACCTCTCTATAGGATTAAGCAGGCACCTATTCTCAGGGAGCACAGAGGATAACCTGGATTAAGTTTGTTGCTTCTCCAGCTGCGAAATAACTTGTCTGCCAAATACTTCTGAAGTAATTCAGCCATTCAGAAAGTCTACTTGAATTGAGAAAGAAATTGCAGTAAAGGAAAATGGCCTAGAAACCAAACATGCCATCAAGAAAAATAATGTGCTAAAACGTCTATCTGGTAAATACTTAGTGGTAGGTGTCTATTTGACTTCCTCTGTAAAAGCATACTGGGGACAGAGATGAACAAAAGGAAAAACATCAACACCGGACAGAACAGTAAGAGATTCCAAAGTTAGCCAAAATAATAAAAATACTTACGAAGACTTAGTAAAATAAAGACAAGTGCTTTCTTGAAATGTTGCTTCTAGACTGGCAACATGCAAGATTTCAAAGTGAAAACCGTGCTTTCTGTTGCTCTAAGTCAGAGCTAGCTGGGGAGCTAGCTACTATCCATGCCATTACAATTTCTTATTTTCATTCTAGGATGCTCTTTATTAAAAGTTTCTACCATCTGCAAAACATCACGGTATCTCCGCCAGCTAAGAGCAGAAGTTTTTTACCCAAGCATAACAGGAGGAAGGAACAAAGGAGGCAAAGGAAGGAACAAAGAGGCACCTGCCCACTGACCTCAGAGTGACAAACAACACAGAGCAAACAGCCTCCTCCACGAGGCCAATCCAGAAGGGACAAGCCGAAAGCAAACAAATTTGCAGTAATGCAAGCAAAACTGTTGATATGGTAATGTGGAGGAAAGAAATCAGTTCTGCCAGAAAGCATTGATGCTGCTGGCAGCGCTGAAGGACTTGTGGGCTGTGCAGGTGGCATCCAGCGCTTGCTAAAAGGAGGCAGATGTCATCTACTTCTTCAGTGCGTATCCTGTGTATTACCAAGATTTGTGTCAGAAATTCAAACTCCAGCATTCAGAACACCGACTGTTTGGTACGACAGATACGCCCAAAGGTCTGTCTCTACACAAAGATTACAGTGCTGTGAAAATATTCTAATGAGGTCTAGATGGAGATCTGAGGCAGGGATGGCATCAGGTGGCCAAAGAAGATGTGTGTCATGCTCTCCAGGAAAGCATTTCACATTCACAGTCAAAAGCTGGCAGATTTCTAGCCGCATATCCATTTCTGTACCTCACAAAGAGAAAAGCACAAACATGGGAAGAAAGAGCTTGCCTTTATTCCAGGATGCAAAGATCAAAATCATAACTATTAAAGCTTAGACATAGGGCCATAATATTTGTTGTTCTTTTGTCAGCAATAGCCAGAGAGATGCCCGTTGTCCTGGAGGCTTGATTAGATTTAAGTAATGGGAATTACCTAACAGCAGATCCTCCCTCCTTGCCAGAGGGACAGTACTATGTTACCTGACCTGCTTTGCTCTTCCTACACAAGGAGAAACAAGACAGAGTAGCTTGAAACACAGTAATAAGCAGCACAATCTCTAACTTCCCTGCCACTGAGCATCTTCGAAAAAACTATTAATTAGTTAGAAAGTTTAAATAGGCACCTACCTCTGGTTTCCTTATGAAACCGTGCTATTCATCTCAATTAAGTGGAACCCCACAGAATGGCGGTGGGGAGTTCAAAGGAACACCTTTTTCAGAAGACTTTCTTATTTCAATGCTTTCTCTTTTGTTAATTGCCTAATTCCACCTTTTTGTGACTGCACGCTCCTTGGGAAGTAAAGGCCCCTTTGCTACTTATTCACACAAGCAAAGGGGCTTTGAAAAAAAGTTGTGTTCCCATTTTCAGACATTTGACAAATGAGACTAATTCATTAGTAATTAAAAAGTATACTGTTTTAATAGCTTTTCTTACTGGCATTCTGGAACGCAGAGGGACGAAAACAGAAGAGCTCTGGAGAACGAGGCTGTTGACTGTGCATATGTTTGCCTGCACCAGAAAGGTGAAATCCTCATATGCTTCATCCTTCCCAATTCTCCACTCTGCCAGCTTCATCTGTAATGACTGATTAAACATCCCAAAACACGCACAGGGGACTATCAGCCCATATTCGATGACAGTCAGAAGAATAATTCAGTCTCCATCTGCTACTATTTGTGAAAAGTCAGATCATTTGGGAGTTCATCATCTCAGCATTACCCATGTGAGTGCAACAAACATAGGTGCAGGTTATATTTTTGATATACGTCTGGGGAGAGGACAGTAATAGTCCATGTTTTAGCATAGTATGCACATTTACAGTTCTAGTTTAAAGATCTTAAAACAACATGTATATTAAAACATGTATATTAAAAGAAGCAAGCAATAAACTATTACAAGTTATCCTACCCCACTCACTTTCACCATCCTCTTCAGTTACTGCCAGGGAAGTCTTTCTTCATGTAAATTATCTCCAAACAAATAGGAACACCAGCCTACTTGCTTTCTGGAATTGCCGATTTTAATGGTCTCATTACTGTACTGTCAGTGCTTAACGATACCCAGCTTTAGGAGTCAGGTTGTTTTATGTTTTTATTTTTTTGAAGTAACCACTTATTTTATAGGTTTAAAGGAAAAATTACAGCAAATAACAAACATATGAAAACAGATTTTGGTAAAAACATAAAAACCAAAGCAGCATATTCATCTTGTTATTTTGCAGTTGATAATTCTGCATTGCATTTGATTTGGATTCAAAATAGTAGGTTTCACCTCCAGACCTTCCTCATACAGTCAGCTGTTTTCCCTGTCACAATGTATTATGGTGCTGTTTAATTTGGATTTCCAGCACTATATTTGTATTCCCATTGATACTATTTTTGACTAAAATTCAAAATGCTTTTGACTTTAACATTATGTTTTTATTTACAGATTGAAGCAAGAAATAAAATGTGCCAGTTCTTCCAAGAAAGCAAGGAGATAATGGAAGCTCTGGTTTTAATTAGAAATAAAGGTGCTGCCAGCACCAGGCCACAGTCAGCTACAGAACAACTTTCCTCAAAGGACTACTTAAAATCACACACACACAAAAAAAAAGGTATTTTGACATAAAACCACCTTTCAGCTTTTGATCAGAATTCCCTTCTCCCTAACATAGTGTAGATAACTAAGCTGAAGATTTAGAGTAAACGATTCCTAGTTTGTTGTCTTGCAAACATTTTTTTGTGTTTTTTGTTGTAACAGTTTTGTTTCCCTATTCATTTCTCAGTATTTATTAGATATAAACACCAGAAGAAATTTCTCCCTAGCAATTTAAATAAAGAAGTACACAGATAACTTCTAATGTACAGATTTTCCCTCCTGCCCTTAGAGATGAGGTACTCGGAGATGGGCACGCGCCGTCGGAGTGAGTAGCCCTTGTCCATCCCACCACAGCTCCCCAGGACTTAACAGACCTCAGAGGCTTCAAGGTCTCTTCCCAAAAACCTGCTCAATCACCCGGCTGATTAAAAGCACTGGCCTTTTTATGCTCTTCATCTTCACAACTTCATATCCACGCACAACACGCAAGAGCACAAGGCGGCACTTCAGGAACTTCAAAAATATGGGTCAGTTTAAGGTTCATTATAAATGTATCCTTACATGTTTTAAGTGTAAAAGCTCCAAAAAGCATCAAGATGACTAAAACTACCAAAAAGCATATGCCTGAGTTGGTTGTGCTTTCCAGGTAAAGGCCTGGCTTTGCTTATATGAAAATGTCTAAACGCAGTTGTAGTTTTTTTCTGATATTCCTTATTTAAGAAAAGAACATCTAAAAGTCAGTAAGATTTACTAAAACTGGTAAACAGTTCCAGTCCGAGTTTGAATGCGTGTCCCGTGCTTCAGTTGGCAGAGTTATCAAAGCCATTCCCCCGCAGCCCCACAAAAACCTTCCAACTACTGCTCGGGCTCCTCAATTTTAACTTTTTATATCTCAAGAAAAATTACCCTGCTTCGAGAAGGTTAATAAGTCTCATGTTGACAGAGGAATAGTTTCTGCACATTCACACACCCCGGAGGTACTATGGGCATACAGGCACACATACTACAAATGAGAAAAAGGTTTCTCACCTAACTGAAGCTACGAAATCCAATCTGAACACAATTGTGGTCAGACAGTTGTGTAGTAGGGGGCATGAATCAAATCTCAGCCCCCCAGTTCTCCAGTAAATAATATCTAGAATGGAATTCACAGCTCAGCCTCATCAATGAATGAGAATCTGCATCAGCTCCACTGTGAAATAACCTGCATCCTAAACCACAAGGGCTTTGTACACAGAGATGAATCTTCCTTTGGTTCTCAAAAAATGCTTACGAGTTTTTGTTGTTTTTTTTTTTTTTTTAAATTCAGATCACAGCCTTTTAACTCAAGATATGAATTTACTCGAACTCAGTGCAAACTGTTCTGCGACCATTGCTACTATAACTCAAAACAAGCACTTTCCCTTCTACTTTCGAAGTTCTGTGTCTATAATGAAACACTGACTGCTTAACTTACCTTAGCTCTCACATATAGACCATACGCTTCAGAGGAGCTGCCTCTGCTACTTGATTTCTATTCTCCTTAATAAATGTGAAAGATGTTCCATTTAATTGATTTCTGTGCACAGAGAAATGGTTCCAGCTGAATTGCTAGATGTATTGGGACAGACTTGCACTGCAATGCTGTACACAGGCGTGGGATCAGCTTGACGACCGTGCAGCTGTAGGTCACCTTGATAAATATACCTAATTGTCTCAAACGTGTATGTTTTATTTCATTGAAAGGCTCATATTCAAACTTGAATACTTCTTGTGATATCAGACTGCAAAAACACACTACAACACCACAGTGCCCCAAATCAACCACAAGCAAGTTCCAGCAATAACTTAGAAAAGACCTATTGAACATGAATAATTTTAAAAGCATGAGGAAATATTTATATTTCATCACAACCACCAACTAGAAACACATTCAAATCACAGTATTGATTCTACATGGGATTATCATCAATAGTTTTGGCAGCAGTACACAAATAGAAAACCCTTTGATTATGGTGTTAAGTTCATCATTAACCATGCAAATCTAACCTCAACAAAAAATTGGCTTTTAAATTATTAATTAATAAGTGACAACATAATTGGTTTGCTATTGAGTGGACCACCTCTGGAATCAATGAAGTTGTTTTACATGAAAGAAATTGTATTATCGTAAAAACCTTAATAGTGTCAGGAGACTTGCATCAACATTAATCTGATGAAAACAGCACTCTCAAATACAGCTTGGGTACTAGTCCCAGTAATAATCGTCAGGAAACAAAATAAAAGGAAAGTTGAGGGACACGAATCTGCCATCGCCAGCTTTGTTCAGTTCTTCTCAGCTAGAAATAGGCACTGCCGCTTGGAGTGGCAACACTATCAGGGCAAGGGGGATTATTACCAGAGCCAGTCTGGAAACTTGATTTGTTGGAGCTCGTTCCTGAAATTGGCTTAATTTCTTTAGACAATGGACAGAATGGGATCACTCGTTGCTTCTTGTGGGTGAGATGCGTAGAGATCAAACACTCAAGAAACTACTGATCAATTCTGCAATAAATTGTTGCTTTACTGCGGCATTTTAAAGTTTCATAGAAATCAGCAGCAGAGAATGCACACCAAAGAACAGCCACGTCCTCCGTGAATAATTGCCTACAAAAGTCGTCTTGGCACAGAATCATTAAAAACGGCCTAGCTTTATTAGAAACAGCATTGTTTCTTCTCCGCAGACTCAGATGACTATCTGCATGTCAAGAAAAGTTCAGAGGAATCTCTGTATTGTAAAACCACTTCCTCCAGTCTGGCTTGGAGCATCTTAGAAGAAAACTATGTTGTGACTCAGCATCCCAGTCATTTCCTAAAAAAACATCCAACTGAAGGAAGTATCCCCTCTGCTGCTGCCCGTTCCCTCCTTTTCCTTAAACACCACATTTGGAAAATGGCAGCTGCCCTGCTCAGGTGCAAAGTGGAAACACAGTTATGAAATAACCATCAGGCACAGCACATCAGCTATGGCAACTGTTAGGAGAATAAAACAACAACAGTTTTCAGTGCCAAACAGGCAATGGGCCTTTGAAGCAGAGGTAGCAGAGTCAGAATAAAAGCAAAGTCCAAATCCAACTCCAGAGACTCTCCATCTATCCAAAAATGATTTAAAATGGCTATAAACAAGATAACCTCATTCTCCACAATAGAGATGTTTTAGTCTTCCTATTATTAATTCTGTCACAGGAAATTAAAAGCATCTAAATGCATTTCCAGATTCCAAAGGAGGATTTGATTGTTGATAGAAGGAAGCAGTTTGGCCTTGTAGTAACAGCTGACATAAAAAGAAATCAAGTCATAAATGGCAACAGGATCTTCCTGGGGAAAAGTCTGTACCTTTGGAGTATACTTCCCTTCTGAATACAAAAGCCCAGATGTGGAACCTGCGCATACAGTGTTTTATCTCAGCACAAAGGCAAATGTATTCATAGATCATCTTTTTTTGTTGTTATCTCAATACTAAACTACTTCTCTGCTTTGACCTCAGATTTCTTGCATTTAGTGAATACTCTACTGGCTGTTTTGAATATTTTTATTACTCTGAGTAATTGCATGCTGACATTTTTCATAATCAGTAATTGCACTAGATGACTCTTGTGAACAGAAACAAAGCATGCAGGAGGGGTTCAGTGAATGGAACCATCCGCAGGATGATTAACTATGTTGCAGTCTTCCTACACACAGATACATCTTTTTCTGCACATAAAATAACTTATTGACTTTTTTTACCTTCACTGTTGATGCAGGAGCTTTGATAAATATGAAAATATTGCACACTTTTGGCCTTTGTGTAACTTAGCATTATTTCAGGTCTCTCAATATCTGTAACATAGAACAGTGTGAACTGGCACATAATATATTTCATTAGTGCTGGTTCCAACCCCATGGCTGGATGATGGAAACTTATAAAATGTATTGAAGGAATTAAAATGAAAACAGTATACACAAAATATTAAAAATGACAACACAATCAAAATGATTTTTTGTTGCTTTTGAAGTGATTCACAATTCAATTAGTATACAGCACAAGTTTGTTGATTTGGAGAGAAAGCTGTCCAATCCATAAAAATGTTTACAAAAAGGCTGGAATGGCATATAAAATCCACAAATCAAAATAATTTAAGTTACAACTGAAAACTTATCAGCTTTTTAAGTACAAATTGGCAAGGTCATGAAAGAATGCCTTAAGAGGTCAATTCCAGTTAAAAAAACAATGCCAAAAAAACCCTGAGACCTCAATAATTAAAATGCCCAAAACTCCAAGTTATTGTAACTTGTCAAATGATATTGCTGTTCCTCTTGCAGAGGAAATTTATGCACTCACTACTCTGGCTACTGCTGCTCCTAGTTCAGTTCCCAGACTCTGCTGGGCGTCTGTGGCCACAGGGAACTTGTGTAACTCTTTTCTTTAGTTATCCCTAACAGAGTTATCAATAATTTTAAGCGAACATACAAGATCTGTCCATTCTTTTCTTTTTATACATTTTATACAGAAATTCAATAAATAATTATTTTAAGAGATTCTTCACATTAATTTTCTGTTCTTTTATCCAGTAGACATCCCACTTCAGTGACACTTCAATTTACAGAATTCTCCCTAAGAAGCTCCTAGGAGCTTCCCAGTGGATTCCTCCACTGTCTGTCAAGGTACTTCCAGTTTCAGGTATATGGCAGGTATTAAACCTATCTCAAAGTTTTTACTTGAAGTCTGCATTATTTTACCTTTTCTTCTGTCTTGTATCTGGTCATTCACTGTAACTTTTTCTTCAGTATTTGATTCCTCCTACATCTACCCTTCATAAAATCACCCAGCATGATTCCCATATGGATACAGGTGGGATTTAACCACAAACACTCCTGTATTTCACTGCAGCAACCACCCTACAGTAATACACAACTATAGTTCTGAGGAGGCGAATACAAAGTAGTGTCTCCAAAAAAGCTGTGCAGGCTTGCAAATACACGGCACTGGCTTCTTCTCTTACCATTTTTAAAATGTAAATGAAGAAACAACTAGAAAAACAATGCAAGTATTTTAGGAGGTAGACTATATCCTTTCTGTCCTAAAGGACTACAAAACTGATGGACATCATAGATTTTTATTAAAGTGTCCAAGAGTCTCTAATGACAACAAGAATAAGGGCCTCTTAGGTCTTGTTCTTAAAGCAGCTGCTGTAGCACCACTGCAGTCTCCCATGCAAGGGCCAGTTCACAATGAGTCACCTACTGAATCACTAAGACCATCCGTTGCCAAAGCAGGAGAGAATTCCAAGGTCTTCACAAACCACAGAAGCTCTACAAATGTTGCATTAAGATAGAAGAGGGAACTGCTACTACTGTCCATTAGTCTTAATGCTGGAGAAAGTAGGAATAGGAAGTAGGAATACAGCAAGCACAGAGGGTAAAACCCTGCAGAAGCTCTGCAAGAAATGAGGCACTCTTACGGTTAGTAGTGCTGCAATTCTCTGGCGGTCACCAAACAGTGCAGCTGGTTTCAGAGCACGACAGAGTGATCTCATCCAGAGCCCTCCCGATGGACTCCAAAGATGCCTCATATTTCTTTGGCTCTAATGGAAAAATGAAGTAAATCCCCTATAAAAAAAACACAGGGTCTGATCCTTGTGCAGTTGCATAAGCCAGGTTGAACCAGAAACTTCAGATGCACAATTTATCATATCCAGACTAACACTGGAGATGTTGACCAAGCCAAACCTGCAAAGAGAAGCCTGCTAAAGGGACTAAAAATTAATTGGACTTTCAGAGAACCTGTCACTAGCAAGGGAGCAGGGTAATAAGGAATCAGTCTAACAATCTCCTTCCCTCACGGTGGGACCCCATGAGAGCCAAACTCACCCCTTAAATTGCACCTACAGAGAGACTGCGCAAGGGGTCGAAAGTGCAGCTTAGCCTAAATGAGCGTATCCAAGCGGAACGGAAAGGCAGCACGGAGGCAGAATCCCACCCATGCACAGCAGAGCCGCCGTCCAAGGCGGCTCCCAAGGCCGACGACTCATCCGCCTTAGCCTCAGATGAGCGGTGGTCACCGGCTTTTGATCAGCGCAGCCTCAGGAGAACCTAAGGACAGGGGTGAATTTTGACACATACTGCCAGAAGTTTAATTAGAGTTAGTTCTTCCTAAGGAAATGCGACCTCTGCTTTTCTTTCCAAAAGGCATTCCAGTCCCTACATGCATGTGGTAAATTATGCCCTCTTACACTCATAAATCAAATTGAAGAGGTAAGGGTCTTGTTACAAAATTGTAAAGAACCACTTTTCTTTTTTAAAACCAAAACCTTATCTTATTTCTAATCTCCCACCTATTTATTTATGAATTTTACTGTACCATATATTATAATCAGTAGTTTATTACAATTTGAAAAAAGCGTATGCTCCTTTTAAGTATCAAAATAAAAGCCCAGTTTCCAGATGTGGTCAGTAACCAGCAGCTTCCATGCACACAGCAGAAAACAAGTGAACAATTTTAAGTGTTCCCAATATACTGAGCTCTCCTAGAAATCTGGCCCTGATTTAAATGACCACATACTTCTGACAGTTTAGCCACAAATATGCATCTTGATAGCCTTATGTAGAATTCTAGAAATTAAGCAAAAATTAAGTCAAAAATTTTCAGACCAGGAAGCTGAAAGACTGAAATTTATGAGCAAATTATTGAAAATACTTAAACGGTGTGAAATAATTTCAGTGTCATCAGAATTCTGTTACTTTCTTGGTTTGTGGATAATGGGCTTTTTTTGAATAAAATTTCTCACTTGTAGAGATCCAAGATATTAAAATACATTTGATAAACTTTTCAAGAGGCCAAGTAAACAATGGCCATTTCTATGCACTAGCATCCAAGTAACTCAGGAAAATAACTGTGAGCACAGTGAAAACTAAACGGAGCCAAAAATGCCATACAAATATTAGAGAACCTGTTTCTGCCAAAATGCTGTCAACCAGTACACATTTCACAGTGCCATTACAGTAGATGACATAAAATGATTATAAATTAACAGTTTGTAGAACAAAGTCATACGTGATATATTTTTACTAGGTAGCTACACCAGCATATGAAACAAAGGACCATGAAATAAGTAAAATTGATTAAGCCTACCTTAGTTTTGTATACAACACGCCCTAAAATTACAAGATCATTTTTCATATGGCTTCAACTCAACTGTATAGACCTCAAAACATCTGTTACTACACAAAACTGTCAGAATCAGGGAGAAAGGTGCAGAGAGAGAAGAGTATCAAGTGTCACATCCTGAGTATGACAGGAGTTCGTAGACATTAACTCCAGGAGTAGCCTTCTATTTTCCATTTACTTTCTTCTAAAAGAAAATAAAGTACCATGTCAATCAAAATAAAGAGAAACTAACAGCCCCTAAATAAAACAGGAAAGATGCTTAGATGAAGCTTAGAGTAGATTATATGAACTCCTTTGACACAGGATGGGATTGTGTCATCCTTTCATCACTGACTGGATTTTTTTCTCTAAATCTAAACAGGTTTTTGATCGCCAGATCGCATTACAAGTATAACCTCTATAGATTTTAAAAAACAATTCTGTACTTCATAGGGTAACTCCCACTGTTCCCAATTACCAATGTCTTGAAAGCATCTAATTTAGACAATGGATCATCTTTTGTAAGTGCATATATTTTAAGTACTAAACTTGACTTTCTCTCAATGTGATGAATTATATCTCATCTTTATGTGTGTGAGTACAAACATTTATTTCTAGGCTGGTTGAAACATTATTCTTTAACACATTTAGCAAATATTCTTTCACTGACTTTATAGACAGATTTGATCACTGCTGTTAAATTCATAGCCTCTAAATAGTAGTTCACATTCTGAATTGTATTTAGGGACACATGCCAATATTCTATGGCAGAAATAATATGGTGGCCATGATAAGCAACAAGCTTATTTTCTGTTTAATAGTACACAAATCAGACTTACTGTAGGGAAGCTTATACATGCATATATATTTTTTTATATATATATATATATACACACACACACACACACCCCCATGAATCACAGCAAATAACCTGATCTCAGCTTCAGGTTTTAAGCTGTTTAAATTTAGTCCTCCTTTTATTATCACTTCTATAAATTATGCAGGAGAAGAATCAGACTTCAGAGGAGCATTAAGAACTCAGTTTATGTTCAATCACCAAATTTTTGTCCTGCTGTGATATATTCATGACTGAGCTTGGCTGTTTTTCTCCTTTGTCTCTACTGATAAGGACACTGCCTTACAAAAATGGTTTTTATTCAAGAATGACACTTCCTTCCTCTTACTGGTATCCTTGCATTTTAGCAAGGCTTGCTGGCATACTTAGATCAAGCTGAGAAACAAAACTCTTACCTATTGTATAGCTTGGGAAGTCTTTACCCTGTCCTCTACTTGCAAATATTCACCATTTATGAAGTCAAGCTCTTCTCTAAAGATATCTTGGCTTTGACTACATGCACTTACAGTGAATACAATTCAGTTGGATTAGTCTATTAGAAATATTTATTAATATGACTCAGATTTATTATAAATACACCTCTGACATTAGCCAGTGAACCCACCTAAGAAAAGTTATCCTGCAAAGAAAACCTGCCTTCTCAAAATAGCATTCTTGATTACCACAGCAGCTGTGAAATTAGGGAAACAAGCATGTCTACAGCTTGCCATTTCCTTCCTGTTTCAGGCTTGTTTATTAGGGATTGAGGCTCATCTCCTACATCATAGTATGGATGTATGGCAGTAACTTCCCCTGCCCAGAGCTTTAACGTGATGTGTCTGTAAAAGCATACACCATACCTCTAGAAAACAATACACCTCACAGCCCATATACACTATGAACCATAGGCATCTGATTTAAAAAAGAAAAAAAAAAAAAGCAGCATAAGTTAAGTGTAATTGATTCAGAAATTTTTCACAGGCTGTAATTACTTCTTGCAGCTTTTGTCAAAGTACCTCCCACGGCCAGACAGGCTTTGCTCCAATTGGGCCAAATATTAAGGATTCTTTCTTGAAGAGAATAAATGAATAAATATAATACATATATATAGAGAGAGAGTGTGTGTCACGAAAAAAAAAGGGTTAACATCTTCTGTCATATGACTGAGGTCAAGACATACTCCACTTTACCATAATCCTATCACTCTGACCAATACTAACAGTAGCAATTACTTTTAAAAAGATGGTTAGACTATTGATTTCTCATCTATAAAAAAAGCTTCTTGCTCATTTTCATGGAACTTTTTTTTTTTTTACATAAAGAATTAGAGGTACAAACCAGTAAGAACCATAGATCAGATTATGCAGCTCCTGCTATGTAAAAACATTCAAGCAAACAAGTCTCTGAAGATTTGTGGCCACCTACAATCATCATTTACAAAGCACAAATGCAAAGAAAGCATAAGATTTTTTTGCCTTTCATCTCAAATTTCATTCCTCCCCCCCCCCAAGCTGTTCAGATTCCTCTAGATTGTCTTTTTCCTTCAGTTGAAAAGGAATTTTAAAATCTGCTTTAAAAAAAATATATTTATCTAAAACTCCTAAGCTTTGCATCTGTATTTTACCAAAGAGCTCTACAGAGAGCATTGCATTCAGAAGTACTCCCTTATCCAAAAGGCACTTGAACTGAGATGCCAAGGTAGCAGCTCTTTCTAAGGGGCCAACTGGAAGTGGCCTCCAGGCTGTGCATTCAGAAAGTACTTTGGGGGTTGAGTTATTTGGGGCTGTTATTGCTCATTCTGCTCGTGCACATCTCTAACTGTGGAGCAACCAAACAGGGGACTACATTGGGATGAAAATTTCTAGCATCAGACAGGCTTTAGGGAGCAAACTTAGGTCCTGTGATTTGCCCTGCCTGCAGAACTCGGTACTTTGGGAATTGGCATCTTAATCACTTGTCACTTAGCTTCCTGCAACACAGCACTCTAATTTGCAGCTGTAAAATGTCAAGAAGGGGAAAAACAAACCGAAATTATGGACAGCTTCTATCTCATAGTTCTAACAAGGGCAAGTGAAGGTAGCAATCCTGTGCACTGAGCTCCAAAGACAAAACCACAAGAAGTTGGGCAGATACAAAGATGCTCTGTGGTCTGCAAAAAGCCTTAGCTACCATTTTCTTTTCATGACATTTTCTTAGTGTTCGATTTGTTTTCTTAATGACAGTATAATGCTCACAGACACCTTTTCATTTCCACATCATCATGAGTTCTCTAAAGGCTTACACTGAAATCTCTCTGCTAAAAATCACAGTGGTATCAAATTAGCATCCTAATGAATTCTCTGTGGACTTGTATCCATACATATTTTCTCCACTCTAATCTCAAATCATAATGGCAGCATAACTGGGTCCCTGCAGACTCCTACTGAAATTATTATGAAACAGTTATCACAGATACACTAGATTAAACTGAATGGAAAGGCAGAAGCATTGTAAGAGAACAGATTCCAAAAAGTAATTACCAGATATGGTTATGATTTCTGATTTTTCTTTTTTTTAATATTCCCAAAGAAGTTAGTCCCTATGAAAAGAGCTACCAGGCAGCCCAAAAATCTGTTAATAAGGAAAATATTCAACTACAGCATTTTTATGTCATTTAGCACAAAAACATGTTAGCCATTAACTAAACCAATGTTAAATAGTCAAGGAAATGAAGAACTGAAAGTTAAAGCACAATCCTGTAAATTCACAAGTGCACATTTACACATGAACAAGTACCACCATGGGATGGGTTTTCAGGCTCAAACTGTTTGACACAAAGGACCCAAATGAGTGCTATAAGCAGCACTTTTTCTTTTGTAATCCATCAAACATTGTAACATGGCAACCGAGACGTGAAAGATTAAAAGAAGTAATATTAAATGACCATATCCCCTCCTGTAGTCTTTGCTGAGTTAGAGAAGTCAGAATATTTGGAATGTTTATCAGAGGAGCTGGGCACCAGGGCCTAATTACTGCCTTGAAAGGTACCTGCAAACCCCAGAACTTTGGAAAACCTCATCGTTTGTGTCTGGGTGCCCTAACTCTACACTGCTTTTAGTTCAGGCCTAAACAAACCCATCTGTTTCTCCAAATTATACAAAATATTTGGGGAAAGGAGAGAAATCTTTGTGTTTCACTTTGTATTTAAATTGGCAAAAGACACTTTTAGAATTAGAACTGTCAATCTCTCACGAGGTTCGTGACAAGTGAATTCCTGATCTTAGCAACACGCTAGACTATAAGCTGCTACTTTGAAAAAGGCACATGCAAAACTCAGCAACGGCAACAGATTGAAAAGCCTTTAATACTCCATCTTACTGCAAAACTTTTTAAAGAGATGATAATTATACAGAGATATCGGGATGAACTGTATTCCAAATTCTTCCTTTAGTTTAACAGGACACTCAAAGCTATTAAATAATGTCTCCCCAAAATAACACACCAATTGAATGCCAGGGGCAAAAATAGAATTACAGAGCTCATGACTTGCAACAGGGAGTGCATAACAGATTTTATTGCCAATGCAGATTATTGGAGATGAGATTCACTCCGTCTCTAGGAAAGAAAATATGCTTGTTGCAGGCCTCAGTTGTGATTTTCACTTGAAGTAACTGTTTGCATTTTTACCTCCCAATAGAGGTATGTCAAATAGAGCACTGAAGGGAATCTGTATATCTTTCCCTTAATAGGGTGAAAATGTGGAGAGAAAACCCAGGAGAATAAATGAACTCACTTTCATAGGGAATTAGAAAGACCAATGAGAGGCAGTCCAATAAATTCTTACAAAACCCCTACATCTTCATGTCACTCCTATCTGAACTAGCAGCAGATAAATTGCATAGGTCTATCATCTTTTAAGAATCTGAAGGAAAAAAGAGTGACAAAACTTTGATGGTACTTGAATTAGGAGCAGAACAGAGTATAATTAAAAATAAATGAGAAACTTGGTCATGAGACATGCAAAGAATGAGCAAGTCACTAGAAAAAAATTTACCTTATTAAATTACTCAAGTACCACATGAGCTACAGTAGTAATGGGCAGTATTAATGGGGGCTTGCAGTAAGATAAAACATTCTACCAGTGTTCCTGCCCTACGGACCAATGGATAAGAGGGGTAAATATATTTTGAAAGTATACGTTGAAGCCTTGAAAGCATAGTTGAAGGGTTAGCTATCAAATTAAGAATAGATGGGGGATCAAAGTGCTATACAGCCTATGTCTGGAGCCTGCAGTCCTACAAGAGCTAATACTGGAAGGATGAAAGGGTGAATCGAGTTCAGCCAATTGATGGTTTCAGCCCCCCTTTTTGTGCACGAGATGCGAAATGCTCAGCCCAGGCTACGGAATCGCTCTTCACGTAATCAGGAAGCAGCCTGCTCTTGAAGGTCAGAGGACCGATGATGTTCCGAGTAATGATGCAAAATTAAGGCTCATGTCTGAACTGACTTGGAACATCTTCAGGCATCCTGATCAAAATGGGATATTGAACTTCCTTGAACTTCCTCCTGCTCTTATTGCTTTCACATGGCAGGCCTGAAATGTATTTCATGACCTGTACACTTGCTTTTATTATAAGCTACAATGCCTTATAGAATGGGTGGTAAAACTGAAGGATGTTTATACATGGTGCATTTTTGATATTCTTTGTCCATTAAAAATAGACAGTTTTCCTTGTAATTTCCTAACAGTTAAATACATCATGACTTCCTAAGCTTTTGTTTAGAAATCCATCTTTAAAAAAGCTATTTCAAAGCTGTCCAGCTGAGCATAGAACTGGGCTACAGCTATTTTTCTCCACTCTGCCAGGACATGTCACCTAAGATTCTCTAATGTGAAAATACTCCATAAATAACAGAGGCGAAGGCATACAACAAAAAAGCCCTCTGAAGTGGTCTGCAAGTATAATATTTGAAAAAATGTGCACCTTCTCCAAAGAGCACTATTGAATTCATAGAAGAAATTCTTGACATAGGATATTAACTAGTTTGGCAAAACTAATTTCAGCTTTTAAAAGACAGAAAAATTACCAACGGGGACAGAATTATGGTTGTTAACTATTTTCTATTTTTCTCCTTACCAATTTGGGGACTCACCACAGCAGTCTTACAATAGCAGTTTTCATCTTATCCTTAGCATAGCAACAAAACCAAAAAAATAAAAAGAAACATCTCTCAATGACAAAGGAGTAGGATACATATGGACCACTGAACCCTGGTTAGAAACTCAATTGACAACTCATTTGTCAGTGCACTGTTGATAAATTGACCAAATTATTTTTGCTGTTCACCTTACACAAAGAAAACAAACTATCTAATTGACAAAAGAAAAATCTTTAAAAGTGCTATCACCATTGAAAATCTGAATTGTTATTAGTAATTTTGCAAAGATGTAAAAAGATATCTGCATTTGACTGGTGTTCCTTTGAAAGCAGAACTTATTACTGTGTGGTTCCGTTGCTGTGTGCCAGCATTCCCTCTGAAAGCAAGCAGTACCTATTTGCAGCTACGGAACACGCAGTCTCGTTCAATTCTAATTTAGAGTAGCTTACCTAGTCTCCACATCATTAGCACTCAAAGATAGCATTCGATACAAAAAGCAAACTGGTTCCTTAAATACACTGCGAGGACGTAGCCGCATGCGTGCTGCTGCAGAGAAGGCAGCATCGCGCACTCGCGGAGTCGGAGCGGCGCGCAGCAGCGCGGGTGAAGGAAGGCATCTCTTCTGGGGCTCCATCCTACCCGCAGCCTCCTCGCAGTTAAATGAGTCACGCCACTGAACCCGTGAACTATGTATTTCCCCGGCAGCTCTAACGAGGAGCCGGCTGCATAACTTGGATGTTACTTCGTGCTTCTTGAGATAAAAACTCAAACTTTCACAAAGTTCCACAGAGATTCCTAGGCATTTCTTGGATCACTAGGATCAAGATTCTCCTCAACTCTTTGGAAAGAAACTCACTATACCATCTAAGCACAATCTAGAAACAACTGAATGGGTTGCAGAAAACATTTTAAAACAACATATACCACACGTCTGGTGTGGGGAGAACCTACTCAAACAGAATCAAGAAGCTGTAAAACGATCTGTTAATATTTCTTAAACACTTATCTGTAGCTTCCACTGTTACCTTTTAAGCATTCCTCTTAAACTCTCTTGCACAGGAATTGTGATCCTGGGAATACAGAAAATATAGTAGTGTGTCCTATGCAGAGGCAGGGGGGGCACAGAACAAAAGCAAACCCCCAAACATAAGAAATTATCCACACCAGATGACACCCTCACATTTGGTATAAGGAGAGTTATTGAAAGGAGTTTTATGAAACATGAAGACCTACTAGCAATTCACGCTTGCAGGATATCATAATATTTCATGTGCTGTTAAAAATGTGCATATGAGTAAGAAACAGCATCTTTCCCACTTTCATAGGAATTCCTGCAAACACAAGCTCACAAAGACTTCCCTCATACCTATCCAGTAATTATTATTAATAATAAATAAAAAAGGCACTCTCCCCTCAAAAGAGGTTTTTTGAGGGAAAAAGAGGTATAAAGCAGCCTCTTTTTGCAAACCACAGCAGTTCAGTGAATGGCAAATACTCGTTATTATGCACTGTTATGCAGAAGATATTACTGACAATTCCCAGAGTGCTCCCTCTTTCATAAACAGATTGTTGATGGCTGGTGCATAATCTACCCGAGCAACGCTATAGAAAGAAAAATATCGCAAAACGTACACCGGGCAGTCCAGAAACTGAGTGCCAAAACTGCTACAGATAGCAGTAGACAACACAATGCACTTTGGGACTGCACACAATTCTCAGACTCGCTGGCATTATGCAGAGAGAAACATAAACTCTTAGACCCTGCCAGTCGATTTGGGTATAGACCCTTCTCAAGTACTACTATAAAAAGCGCTTCTCAATACAATATTAAAACTACACTGATGTAGTGCTGTGAATCTGACAAAATCCTTGCTTCATATTCTTTGTGGTGCATGGAATAAAAATACTTGGGGAAAAAAGTCATTTTATGATAAATCTGCCCAATGCTCATGCCTACATAGTCAGAGGCAAAACACACCAAGTCCTACAGAACATCAGTGCAACAACAAGTCATAAAATGGGATGATGCTTTTTGGCCCCAAGTAGTATTTGCAGAGAAGTTCCCGATATAAATATTTTATTTTACTGTCTACACACACAGAGCTTCTAGCACACTGGTTGCCTTAATGTCAACTTAGGCCTCTAGGTGCTTTTGTAACACAATCCACAGACGTAATGAGAGCTGGAGAACTATTTATTATGTTTATTATGGCAAGCTTCAGCATTTGTTTTGAAACCAACTGTTCACAGACAAAGCCTCGCGACTCGGAGCACTTTGACAAAGCGCCAGACAACATCAGTGACTGCAGCGCCTGCACGGCCAGCGAGGGCCTGGGCTAGAGCATAGGAGCAACGAAGGAAATGCCTGCTCCAAGCAAAAAGGAGTATTAAGTGACCTGTTACCATGTTGACTTTCATGTTATGATGCTTCTTCAGAGGACATTTAATTCTGCTCTTCCTTCTCTCTTCCTCCATGTCTGTATGATGCAAAAGCCACTTGAGTGTGGTTGATGCATCAGTCTCCTAAGCCAAAGCAGCACATTGATACAAGCCATTAGAAACAAACAAACAAAAAAAAACAGTTAAGGCTTCGCTTGCCTTTAACTTCACAGGCCCTAAGGTTTAATTATTACAAGAGAGATCCTTAGCTTAAGCTTTTTTTCTGTTTTATAGTCCCTCTATCACAGAGAACTGGTGCTGAAAATATGGCAATATTCAAAAGATATTGGGGCCATTTGCTCCTCAAATACAAATTCAAAACCTTGTTTGTCTCAATCCAACTGATACTGCGCACCTTTAACTATAGAAGTAGGAGGTGATCAAGATGTCACTAACACGATTTTATGGCTTCAGGTGAAAGATAAACAGAGAAAATGACAGAGCATTGATATGAAGCACTGCTCTAATTTTAGCAGAATATGATACCAACTTTTCATCTCATTTTTGTGTTTCTTTATGGTTGCAATTTTGAAGGAATTGTGGGAACGTTATGATCCACAGGCTTACCGGGATATGAAACTCCTCTCTCTGAAATTTGTTGCTATATCACAGTAACTTAACTATGCTGAAATGCTAGCAACTTACTG
Organism: Nothocercus nigrocapillus; assembly: GCA_013398345.1. NCBI lineage: Eukaryota > Metazoa > Chordata > Aves > Tinamiformes > Tinamidae > Nothocercus > Nothocercus nigrocapillus. The sequence continues at coordinate 4,141,467 of WBNA01000025.1, forward strand.
TCATTACTGCAAAAACGTCAGACTTCAGAACTGGGAAAGAGAGAACTACTTTCAGCCTTAGAACATCTGTTATCCTGTCACCGCGCTGCTCATGTTGCTTATGTCCCCCTCATAAAACAAAACACACTGGAATTGAGCTGTAACAAACTAGATGCACTAAAGAACTACCCAAAGCACAAATATATAGGAAGGAGTATGTTCAGCTCCATCTTTCACAGTTCTGCACACAGGGACACCAGATCAATTTGTATCCTATTTCTAAAAACAGACATACACGTTGCAATTTCTTCTAATCGAGGTATAGAAAGGTTACAGCCATCTACTTCCCAGCCTGCCTTCAGAAGTTACGAGGTAAGCTCAAGTTTTGAATTTCCATTGCATTTAAATGGTTATTTTATTGATATTTGTAAAAGCAAAGGTCAAGTCAATAACTAAAAATAGTTGTAACAGTGTTTGTGGTGGGGGGAACAGTAAGTGAGAATATGACTGATGAGGTCAGTACTTGAATATGCTGGTTTGACCTATATTCTTGAAAAGGCTATAATCTTTGTCATACCATGTAAATGCCATAGCAGTGCTCTTAAACTGACAAAGACCTAACACGGGAAATTTAAAAAGTAAAGACGTTTTCAGCAAAAGATTTAAACAAAAACCCTTCTCTGGAGCAACAGTTAAAGGCAGTATAAACTGATGTACATCATTAACCACGGGTCATGCAGCACCAGTTTTCTTAACAACAAGCTGCAATTAAGAGGATGGAAAATGTCACAAGAGAGACTACCTGCATTTTTCCCTTTAAAATGTTTCCATGATATATTCTTAAAAGAATAAATACGTAATTGGATTGTACGCGGTGTGCAAAGCAACAGGATCTTGAACTCGGCTTGGGTTTCTGATTGCTAGTACAGGTCCTATAGGCAGTTTGAGATTAAAAAAATACCTGAGACAAACACATCGATACATACATATTTAACATATTTTGATTTCTAATTATTTGTCTTATATGATTTGACAATATATGATATACACAGGACATTTCCAAATGACTCTCTGAAGGCTGACACTAGAATTACTTTGTACACAACAGTTGGCATTTTGGGCTGGCAAGCCCAAAGTCAGGGTTCAAAATCCTCCAAGATAACTTGAAAACAGGTGTTGTAATACTGTGACCTACATAGTAGTATTAAAATTGAATAATTTCCAGTCTAAGTAATGCCATTTTAGATCAAGACGATGATGGACCAACAAAGAATTAAAGAATTCTCTTCATAAGGGAAACTATGTGCATTTGCCATATTAGAACACAGAAACTAGAAGTGCTTTAGAAAGTAGGAAAATTTCTAGTTAAGACATGCTTTGTACTTAAAAAGGGGACAGGATACAGTGAACAGTGATAACATTAAAGACAAACAAAAAACAAATAAAACACACACGCACCTGGAAAGTGATGTTAGTTCTGGTATTTGCTGTTAAAACTGACACACAGTGATGATGGTTACAAAATATAAACAAGCAGCTTTATACAACCTTCTCCCCGTAAAACGCAGCTAGACAACTGCTCTGTTTCCAGTTAGTTATTTTTTGGGTAGATCTAGGTGGGCTTCACCTGGCAAGTGTCAATCTGTTGACACCAAACCGCACAAGGTTACTCAGCTTCACCATGGCATTTCTAGGCAAAATCAGGAGATGCACACACATTTTTACTAATCCCAATTAGTTCAAATGCCAAATTTCAAATAGTGTGTCTCTCTCTAAATTAGGCTACCTAAAATACTTCTAGGTTTTCTGTATCTCTCAAGTTTCCTAATCATAAAGTGATTTTGAATATGGTCTCTGACCCTCTCCTGCTGGAACTCAACAGCCTTCCCACCAATAAACCCCTGAGAGGAGCCTGAGAGGTGCCCATGCCGGAGTTATCAACCACCCACTTAATGATTGTCATGGAAGAAGGAGAAGAGCAGATCCAAGATATGGGAAGGGCATCGCAACTCCCCCGGTCAATACGCTGAGCTATTTTCCATCTCACTCCTGCCATTACGATGCTGTGAACTTCTCTTTTTGGCAGAGGGGAAAAAAATAATTGTGAAAAAAACTTCACCACCTATGATGTTTTACAAGACAACATTTCCCTCCCTTTATTTACACCCTGGAATCTAAGTCGTGCACTACACCACACACTGCATGGACTTCAGCAACCTCAGAGGCAGATCCATCCTCTGGAAAAATCATAAACTGCTAAATTCCAGGAGACAGAAAATCCGGTGTTATCTCAGATTAGTTGCTAGTTCCCCATCTCCCGTTTTAAAGCCTGGCAATCTGAGAGGGGTTATTAATGTATCCGGTTACTATGGTGAGAGCTCCGCATTGTCAATCGGCGGCACGAGGAAGGCACACCTCCACCACCAACCACAAACACCGCTCCCTGGACACACCGCAAATAAGAAACGAGCTTGTTTATATGGAATTTAACATATATCCCCACAGGAAGAAGTCCCCGAACTGTTCATATCTCCCCTTCTACGGCATTTATGCTCCTCACGAGAGCGCCCATGGGTAAGGAAAGGCAGTAGTGCAAGCTGAACACTTTGCACGTCAACACGCTACGCACAACCTGGCCGAGGAACCGCTGCGGTTAAGGCAGGACAAAACAGGTTAAACTGGAAATAATTTTTCCTCCACTGATCTCCCACTTCAGTACATACTTAATAGAGGAAGGCCTTAGAAAAGGACGGCAACTTTAACAGAATTCTTGGCAAGGTTATAAAATCAGAGAACGGACACAATCGAGTCACAAACCTTTCACAAGTTGGTTGCTTCTAATACGCTATTCTACAATTTTAACACACTAACAGGAGAACAAACCTGTATTCTGGAAAAAAACAAAACATTAACATGCAGCAATTATGGCAGCCTCGCAGAATGCTAAGGGCACACTGGAAAAGCTTTCTGGAGTGACAGCGTCGTTTGCAGTCTCGAGCAGCTACACCTCAGGGTCAGGCTGTGAGCAAACTAGACAAGCGCAGTTAGCACTGCACTAAACTCAGTTACAAAATCATTGCTGCTAACAATTTTAAAAAATATTTCAAATTTCTCTATTAAAAGGGTCACTACACAACACATTTAAACATTCCTCAGGGCATTTTAATATTCCCTCAACATCAGCTGTTTTACAAACAAACTTTTGTTTCTCTTTTACTTATTTTTGAAGTGTATGTCCAGATAATGCTGTGATCATTAGATCCTACATGCACTCTCACTTTTTTTTAAATTAGACTTGTCTCCTTCACAGGATTAGCTCCCAAATAGCCTTTGACTATAGAGATTGTTCCACAAATAGTCTTGAAAACCAAAGAAGTATTATCAGCAAAAAATATATTTTTAATAATATACTTATCACCATCAAAATCTCAACAATTAAAATCCTCCATGATCAAAGTCCTGGCTGTCATGCAGACATTTTCCTCTAAATCAGCAAAACATTTTGTTATCTGCTCTTCTCAACTGCCCTCAAGCGCTATAACAACTGGAATACTTGATTGTTCTTATCTGTTAAAGCTTTTTGATGCATCAGCCAAAATACTCATTTCTCTTTAACAGCTCACTATTGTCTCACATAACGGAATCAAAACATTCCTTGGCCTTTTCATGTTCAGCCTACAGTAATTTTGGTGTTCCTGAGTGTTCGGTTTTCAGTCATTTTTGCTTCCTGAAGAAGCTCCAACCTCCTTTAGGTAGACTTTGGTAGATACAGTCTCAGCATTTATTCTAGAGAAAGACTTATTAAAATCCTTGTCTTCGCATTCACAGTAATTACCACAGAGTTTAAGCCTTGTTGGGTCCTATGTTTGGACTTACTTTTCAGAGCTTTTTTTTTTTTTCTCCTTTTTCTCTGTATCTAGTCTAGAATCGCACGCTGCTTCATCTACCACACCAGCTGCTTCCTCCTCACATGACTCCCATGTGGCAGTGAATACTCATCTTACATGCATGCAAAAAAAAAAAAAAAAAAATCACTCAACATCTGACTGCAAACGTGTTAGTACCACCAGCTCCTAGCACAGCAGAACCATCTTCATACAGTGTTGCCAGAGAAAGTCCTATATACAAAGACAGATAGGAAGATGGTAGCAGGGAGAAGGTGCTAAAGCACAGACTGGTTCCTCTGCTGAACCAGTGAGCACATCCAGTCCAGATGTACGGAGATCAAAGGCCCACAACTCTTCTGGGATATATCCATCCAAGGAACAATGATCCTTTCATATGGAATGAAGGAACTGTACCATTAGTTAACAGTGATATTTCTATTGATATTTTAGTTCTTAAAAATATATCTATAAACCAAAGCATATTAGAACATTGACTCTACTACAGCTCCAGATGTTAGAGGTCTTTTTCTCTCCATAAAATATGTCCAAAAATTACTGTCTTGCGAGGACAGGAAAACCGACCAGGACTTTGGATGCAATCCCTTTAGTGCCTCTGCATGACCTACAAGCAGATACTATAGAACAGTGATAACACAGCATAGATGTAGCCAACCAGTCTGTTGCAAATTATCCCCTCTAAATCCTGTTTATGATTTCATCATTTTCATCAACATCTTTAACATACTGGTAAATAACAAATTCAATTTGTATATAGTTCTGAATACAGTGATTCATTCTAAAACAACACACTGCTGCAATACATCTCAACTGCAGGGAGAGAAGAAATTCTGTGTCCAAAGTGCACTTGAGATTACTCTAATTTTTGAAAAGATGTCTGAGTCATGATGTGATATGAGGTTTTTCTTGTTTTGAAAACGAGCTGAGCGCGCACAGGGTCACCTGCGTGACAGTGGAAGGAGGAAAGTGATGACACATGACATTTTCTACTGACTCGCAGCATGAACAATCTACTTTTGTGTCTTATCCGCTATGAAATTAATCAGATTTTCAGAGTGCAGTAGTGCAAAGAGCTACCACGTATGTGATTTCCTGAATTCACTGGATTTTCTTTTGTCTGGCACCTTCCCTGCTGCCCAGTGTCATTCAGGTTTTGTTCACAGGCCTTGACAGTGCGAGCACATTTTATCTCCCAGAGCAGGCAGACTTCGGCTGTAGCTTTCCACATTGTGAAGCTGATACCACGCGAGTCAAAGATGTGCCTTAAGCTTGCCCTCAGAGCACCTCGCTTGCTTACCGACCTCTCAGCTATTCATGACAACTTTATAAACAAAAAGGGGGGCGGTGAGGAATTTTGGGGGGGATTTCTCCAGTATATGACTCACCAAATTGGACCAACACAGAGACATCTGCAAGAATCTCACTGCAACGTTAATTAACCATACCCTAAGAATTCAATCCTTGAGACATTTCTCTGCAATTTTCCCCCAGCACACGAAGATAAAATAATGGAAATGGCTAGGAAATGCTGTAACTGCCTATTTATAAAAATTCTGGAACTGCACAGAAGAACAGTAGCAGATGCTTTGATAGAAATTTACTTCTGTTTGAAGTTCATTGACTCCCATTCTAGGCACTTTTATTTTTCCAGACAGTTTTTTCCATGGTTTTATTATTGATCATCATGTTCTGAGATACTGCATTGCTAAGAAACAAAGTTTAACTAACTAGAACTAATGAGCAGTTAAACTTGATAACACAGGTATAGTGGTAATTGAAGGGCTGCAAGCACAGGACAAAAAGAATGTGTCCAGTTTCTTAGACTATGAATCTTAATGGGTCTAAGTATTTTAAAAATAATCCGGACAATAACATATTCAACTGATGAAAAAGACAGATTTAAACATAATGTTAAAATGCATAATATATGCATTAATTCAAGATGGTAAAAAAAAACTATGCAATTCCCTAAGCTTTCATACTCCCCATTTTAAGCTGATATTCTTTTCTTCTTCTCTTTCAAGAGTAAATGCAATGCCCTCCTTTTTCAGACAAAATTAGCAACATCTTGTACTAATGCATCGTTCGTATAGCAGTCACACACACCACTATTTACAGACATTTAATGACTATTTATAGACATTTACTATCTTTTATACAAAATAGTTCAATCAATGAACCTTATTTCCTGCCTCTCCTGCATGATGTTCCCTAGTTGTTCAACATTTCATGTACTTACTGACATCTTTACATGACCCCATTGTCAGAACATGCAACTGTTGCAAAGCAAAAATATCCTCATGGGCTGGAGTGGTGACCAGTTCAAGGCAAGTCCCAGCACTTGCATTTTCAATTGCATCTCTTGTAGCGCCTCCCTCTACTGATGACACCAAGAACCAGAACTTCCACCTTCAGTCACCTATTTTTCCTGATTACACGGCATTGAAGTTTACAGAATTGTATTAAATATCTTAACAACTATGATTTTAAATATTAAAAGTACCTATTTAATTTTTTTTTATTCTCAAATTTTAAGATATCACTTAGATGTGTATTCTGAAACTTTATAGCATCAGCGTTTTGGAACAGACAACATCCTTCCTCTGAGAGCAAGATTATTTGTAATAATGAGAGTGGTCAGACATTTCTAAGCAGCTCTTTCCCCTGTTGCTTTGAAGGTGACAGTGGTGTCAAACACTTAATGGCAATGGCTCTGAGGGATTCAAAGGGATGTTTCTTCAGCTAGAAAAGCTCTTTTGTCAATTAGATAATTAGGAGACCATAGTTGAAAAGGATCCTTCTGTAAGGCATCTGTCTATTCAGGAGCTCTCAATTGACAATTTTCATTTTTTTGGAACTTTTCCTTGGAGCCACTTACTGAAGCAGTTTCCACAATTTCCTCTGATTTTTGTACAAGCTGCATAAAACCCCTGGGCCACACAGCAGCTTCAAAAATCAGTATGTTTAGTGATGTATATAGAAACTATTGTGGCATAGCAAGTGCAAGAAAGAACCACCAGAACCAATTGATGTATCTCCAAATTGACAGATGCAACTACAGATAGGCTAAAGTAGCAAACACTCTGCGCATTTTCTCTCTCAGGTCTTCAAATGGGACTTGTCTTTTTAAAAAGAAAATCTCTACCACACAGAAGTGTTTTCTATTGACGACAATTAAAAGTGTTAAATCAAGAGCACGTGCTGTTCTTCGGAAATAAATTTGACTGCTGAATAGAATCACATTTTGAGAAGTTTTGCTTATGATAACAGGGACAGGGAGGAATACTCCAGGAGCAATGCATCCATGGAAAAGCGGGACCACTGTTGCAATTTCTGATACCATACCAGTCACTAACATAGTATAGAAACAAAGTTTAAGAATCATTTCAAGTTGATGCATACGTAAGACACACTTTTCTTCAGGAAAGTTCAAAAATACTAAAAAACCCATTAGTTTAAGTAAATAATTTGCGTGTGGGGGAAAAGGATGGGGCAGGAAAGGGAAGGGGTCATCTCAGCTCTGCAATTAGCTTTTGCAGACTGATTTTTTTTTTTTAATTAGATTTCATCACAACTACTGACAAATCAAAATACAAAAAAAGAAATTCCAGTAAAAGTACAAACTCGAACATGGACACAAAAATCAGGGCACTACAAAACCGAATGTACTAAGCCAAGATCAGTTCAAGGTATTAAGGGTTCTTTCAAGTGCTACCCAAAGTACAAAATAGAAGTACAGCAGTAACAAATCAATACTGACAAATGCCAACTTCTTAGAACAGAAAGTTTTGCCACTCCTGTGACATTATAGCAACTTCAGCCATATCCCACTAGATAAATATAATCACATAGGAGCAAGCTCAGGAAGTTTAGTGCAATTCCATAGTTAATTCTATAGTTAATGTTATTGTTAGACACAAAGTGGGAATGAGACTTCTTTATACTAAAGAATAAGGAAATCTTGCTTATTCAAAATGTAATAGTGAAATTCTTCTGTCTGTGAAGTCTGTTAACTGTTTGAAAAGACTTAAAAAGACTGTTCAGCTGATCACAGATTGCAAACTTGATTCATATGCACTATTAAGATCTATATTTCTTATCTGCTTAGTAATGCTTCAGAAAATTACTGCATATTCAGAAAGCACAAGTCCTTCAAACCAGTGACTGAACAGCAGGCATGTTCTATAAGCTTAGTTGGTTCCATTTCTCAGCTAATGCTAGGGAAGAAGGCAGAAAGAGGAAGGAGAAAGGCATGTACCTCGAAACTGTGGAACGTAAAAGTGAAATATGTGAAATGCAAAGGGGGAAAAAAAAAAAAAAAAACTATGTCACTTATTGAGCGTATTAAAGTAGAGGAAAATGCTGAATACACAAGCCAAGGAGTAAGACTGTTAAAAGTAACATCTGTAAAAGACTAATGAAAGAAAATAAAATCTTCCAGATCATGGTAGAAATATTTGAGAACTAGATCCAAGCTGAAAACCTCAGGCTACATGGGCTCCCATATGATCTGGGTAAGAAAGAGCTGGTTAATTTTCTTGAAAATTGGATTGGAAAAGCTTAACAGCTTGCAGTTGAAGATGACCCACTTTGCATTGAAAAGGCATATAGAATCCCCTTTAAGAAAAGAACAGTTAAAAAAATCCTGAGAAGGAGACAGCACTATGCTTGGTCTCAGATCAGAGATATGAGGGATGGATCCTCAGGGCAGTACATAAGGATAGTAAACTTATCATGTACTTTATGTTTTCTTACGCTGTATTTTCTTTCTTCTGTCTGAAGTGCCATCACTGCAGCACTGAAAAGATTCAGAGCAGCTCTGCTGCTGAAGTGAGGAAGCTGTGTCTCCTCCTGTTTCAAAAGGAAATACGGTTTCCTATTTCTCTCCCAAAGAGCCTAGGAGGGCCATGGCATGCATATCTGCACAGAGTTCTCCCCTTTCTCAGAGACATGTCATTCGCATGTGAAAAATCTCTACAGTCTTGAGAAATCATTACAGCCCAACAGAAAAATATAAATCTAATAGACCAAGTATTCATTGGAATACTTGCTATTGGAGCTGTAGCTCTTTTTTGGAGGTACCTTCTGTGTACAGAGCACTGGGAATACCTGACAAAATTCCTAAACAGCTTCAGGTTTCATTCTTCAGCACTTAATATCAAATGGTATCAAATATTAATCAAACATTTTTGTTTTCAAACTAGTAATGACTACAGATGTACAGATTTCAGTTTTCGCACTTGTTCAGCACCTCTGAACAAAAGATCTGATCAATCCCTTTTGAGCTCCATCTCTATTTCTTCCATTATATGATGTACATAAATTCACATCCTTCCTGTTGGAAACTGTAAAACTTATAAAAATATTCACTCAATACCTTGATAATTTATTTATAAATATAAGGAAGAACATAGAGCCAAACACTTAAAAAAAATCCTTCAGGAAATGCAATCTTAAAAGGCACAATCCTCTTTCACTGGTTTAATGATGAAATAACACAGTGGTATTTACACTCCAATATCTCCTGCAACTATATATCACATATTCTATGCTCGGGAGCTGAATTTCAAGTGGATTTCGAGTTTCCTTGACAGTCCTCTTAAATGATACAAAACACACATTTCTGAGGAAGGGGAGAAAAAGAATTCTCAACTGCTCGATCAGGAAAATTCTTCTAGGTTTAAAATCTAGCAGCACAATCTTAAGTGGCATGACCCAAACAAACCTTTGATATAATGGCATGATAAAGTGGGAGAAAAAAAAAAAAAAATCTGAGAAAGGATACCCAAAGCTAGTATCATTTGTCTTTGTAAGGCTATGAGGAAAGGCAGAATGATGGTACTGTAACTTTTTAAAAATGATAACCTTCAACACTTTGAAAGTTTTCCCTCATATTTGTTTACTTACAAGTTCGCATATGACTGCTGTAAGACATGGGACTATAAAAGACCTCATCTTTCATTACAGCTCATAGTTAAACAATCACTCCAAAAACTCATATAGAAGCTTTCCAAAGACTGTTAGTTTCCAAACTTTGTAACTTATTTATGTAGTTTTACCTACATTTTATTGACGTACTGCAGCCACCTTTCTATGTTCTTATTTGACAGTCAGTTTTATCTCTTTTATCAACATATTCTATTCCAACCTTACTTCAAAGACTTATTGATATTGTCTATGTTGTCTATTTAAGTCACTGTTTGGCCCTTCTACGCAACTTGAACATATACAGCTCACCTACAGCTGAAATGCATGACTGAAAAGCCATGATGATATTACACTGCTTGATGAAGCAGTTAAGATGTTATTAAGATACTAAAACCACGTTAGGAACTTACAGCAGTATTACTTAATGGCATAATTAGCAGGACCAGCATCCTAGGCTCCTGCCTAATTATTTTCTTCTACTCCCAAACTGTCACCCCACTCACACAACACGCCAGGACCCTGACTCCATTTGCTGCGAGTTACAGGCGAAGGATTCAATTGTTGTTGTTGGGAATCGAGTAAAACATTTGTTGTGTCGTCAAGAACTCAAGCAAGGGGAGAAGGGAGAGTTCCCTTTGATGTGAACTTCAGTCTAGCTCACTAACAACTAAGCAGTGTTCGTTGCCTCTTCTTCACATCATGACATTCACTTTTCTAAAATATTCTACCTTTTTATTGCTGGATGGAGTTCAGGTTTCAACTGTGCAATTACATATATTTGTGTCTACCTCAATTTCTGCTCCAATATTAGTTACATTCTAACGTCCTAACACCTTCACAACTTCTCTGAAATTACCCTTCCCGCCCTCTACCTCCCCCCACCTTCGTAAAAGTACTTCTGGTTCTAGCAGAGAACATTTCAAGTTGCCGATTCCTTGAGCTCACTCTAAACCACACAACTCTCTCTTCCGATTACTTTTTTTGATTTTTCGATAGTGGTGGAAACGTAGTCCTGATCTGCAGCGCTTGAGAAGGTCCTTTCTGTTGACATGCTGAGACCACCGAGCTCGGTCAGGCAGGAGACCAAGCAGACGCTAGAAGCCAGGCAGCCACCAGCTACGTGCGCCTAGCACAGCAAACCCCTGGATGAGCTGCCGAGGGAACAGCACAAGGCAGTTTTATACCAAAGCAGCCATCTGTTTTTATTGCTTCTTTGATATGTTATCAACCAAGACAGACTGCTGCTGCAGAGAACAGCGGAAGCACTTTTACAGCTCCCCGTGTGCCATTTCTTCCCAGCCACCTCCGCATGACTCCCCTCAGCCTCAGCACTCATCCTCTCTCACCGCTATGCCCACTGCTAGCTGCCACTGAAGTGTCTCAAATCTTCCCAAAGTCCTACTGTGCCTGCAGGACAACCCAAAAGCAAACAAGGCTGTAACTCTAAGCTCCCAACAGCAACGCAGCCAAGCAGAATTACTGGCACTTCACGGACACCCATGGACATGCACATGATGTTTCCCTTGTTTTCCTTCACAACTGCCATGAATATTTTATGCAGTGCTATTGAGAAAAAAACTGTAGAACATCATAAAAAAACAGTGAAAATCACTGATTAGCTAAAAACAAATTTTGGAAAAATAAAAGCAATTCTTTATGAATTACTACTTACCTCTGAAATAAAACGAGTCTGATCCAAGGACAGCAGCAACCCAGAATCATCCTACCATGTGAACTACGAACTTCGACAAGTTGTGAAAACTGGAAATACGATGCAAAGCAAAAGAAGCTTTCACATAATCTATGACATTTCTTTCTCTTGGAAGCAAAACCACAAACATACAATTTCACAAGAGAACGGAGACTTACACGTAGTAGAATATAAGACAAAAATTACATCCAAGGCTAAGATGAACATCACTAACAACCAATTATAGCGCATTCTTCAACTCTTACCTTGTCTTCCTTGATCTTGAGCATGAGGATCAGTCATGTCAGTGTTCTTTACAGCTGCACTACAGGAGAGAAGAGAGCAAGGCTTGGCATGCACAAGCAACTCCAATGGATGATTAAGAATTGTCAGCAACAGTTTCACTTGGAGTTTCAGTAAACATCTCAATTCACCAGAGTACAACTAAGGAATTCAAATTTAAATGGAAAATAACTTCTAGGACAGAAAAGTAGTGCTAAACCCATTTTCACATCTTAAAACTGCTGTGGATTATGATTTTAAAATTTCTAAGTTGACTAAATGTTTTTCTAAGCAGAAAATGATGACCTTGTCAGTACGACAAAGTAGCAATGATTTTTAGTTGAGATCAACCACCTCCATCGGCTTGCATCAATATGGATGCGTAACACAAAAAAGTTTAAAACAAATATACAGACACTGAATAGTAATTTAGTAATGCCTATCTTTCATAATCATCTGTATCCACACAAAATGAAGGCAAATTACTATGAAGACAAAAACCTTAAAACAAATATACATATGCACAACTTGTGCCAACTTAGCAAACTGAAGAAGTCACACTACATGGCAGAGAAATGTTATTATATGAAGACTCCATTTTAAGACAAAACTTCCATGTTATTAGCAAACGTGAGCATGACCAAAATGAAACTTTATCACCTACAAAGCTTCCTCCTGTATCTACAAACCATTCCACCAGCTTCTTTCTTCTATCATATCAGCAATAAACACAAATGCTTCTATCATTTTTATTTATACTAAATTAAAATCCATCTGAAAATATGCATGCATTAATTCACAAGTTTACTGAAGTAACAGAAAAAAATATGAAGAGGAGCCTATGAAATGCAATCCAGAGATTAATAAGTACAGCTACAGTTCACTTGATTTTGACCAATCAGCTGCTAACAGTTTAGTCCGATATGACAAAAGTCAATTAGTACTTCTTTAATAGACTAATCTTTTTGCATTTAATTGTCATATCAATAATACTGGCATATCCCTACTGCAGAGTCAATAGTTATTACATAGACTAATTAAAAACTGAATTAAAAGGTGTTCTAAGAGCATTCTATTCAGGAAATGCAAATTATTAGAAGAAAAAAACAATTGACAAAAATGAGGCTTGATGGTGCAGGTTTTGTTTTCAATTTCCTTGCCTGTCTCAACCAAAAGCATCGCGCAGCGTTCTCACACTATTAGAAGTGACTTTTTGATTGGCATAATGAGATGAACAACAAAACAGATGGGTCTCCTCTGAAGCTACACAACATTCCCACTGGACAATACAAAATGCTGACAGTTAAAAAAAGTTCCATATTTGTTATTCACCATAGATTAAAGTGTAAACATCATCTGAGCAAGCCATGCATTTGAACCAATTTTCTTAGCTTGGCATTATAAAATGCAATTAACTGGTAGGAATAAAGTTGAATAAATAGTTTGAGACTACAGGTCTATTAATGACCTAAGGAAAAATCGCCCTATTTACAGTAATGAGGTTATGAACACTATGAAGTTGCTATACATCCTTGTGCTTCTCATGAACTCAAAAAAGCTTTTGCAGGTGCATTGCGCAGAAGACAGTCATATTGAATAGTACTACGCACCTTATGTGACTAAGAGTAATCAAGAGACACACAAAGGAAGATCAAATCTTGTACCAAGTTTGACATTTTTTAGAATGATACTGTTGAACTACTTGGTTTATGCGTAACCAAAAGATGGAAGAGTAAAGGAGTCTGACATTTGAGTTAGTCAAACTACTGTGTTTTTTTTTTTCCTTCCAGTATTTTTAGCAGTGTACATTGGCAGATAAACAGAAAAAAAAAAACACTCTGAATCTCTGTGGCTTCCTTTATGCATCTTTATAGCTGAATTCAAGATTTATGGTACGATTCAAAACTAGGAGACAGGAAACAGAAAGGAAACCTTACTGCTAAGGGAGAAAAAATGAGATAATCAAAGAATAAGTATATTTAAATGAAGCAAGAAAAAAAGAAAAAAGAATAGCAAACATTGCAACAAGAAGGGTAAAACCACAGGATAAACCTGAAGACAGATGATCAATGATAGTTTGCAGAATACAGTAGGTTGTAGAGATTAAAGGATACATTGGAATGTTTGAGCTAAACAGATCTGCATTTCAAGCTGAAGAACATTCCAGATAACAGCAGAAAAGCAGATACTCTGTGATGATAACTGTTAGCCCAAAACACACTTTCATGGGTCCTATTACAAATAAATTGTATAAAAATTTATATCGTGAACTCATTCATTCACTGTGTATTTACCCAGCATACTCTCAAGCTAAAGTTTTGGAGTGATCAGTTCTTAAATGGTTCTATAAAGATGTTTAAGAGTTAAAAACCAAAATTCACCTTCACGACAGACATAAAATAGCTCCTGAAATATAGCTGGTACACAGCAGAACAACAATATCATTAGCACACACCTTAAAAAGGGATGTTCTACAAGGCAGGCAGTTTAATGTGGGCATTTAGCATTTCATTCTCGTTTTAGAATACAATTCTAGTTTGATAAAACCAGCAAAGAAAAACATCAAGAAATTGAAATGAAGGATGAGGGGGAAGCGCAGAACACGTCATAGATGCTAGTTCCTTAATGCTTTACAGCACTTCTAAGTGTTAGATCAATTCCAAAGGTGAAGACAGAGATGTATAAACTAACAAGTACAAACTTCTGCAATGAGGATTGCTATGAATAGCATCTCCTCATTCCTCGTCCTTGAGCTTCAAGAATATCTAATCTCAGTAACAATTTTTACTTAATACAATTCTTATAAAGGACACGATGCTATTACGGTCTACATGTTTATATATACATATGGGCTCTCACATACGGGCACACTCACACAAGTGCACTGACATCAGTGCTGGCTGGGTGGTTCATCGTGGCAATAAACAGAATGAGAAACAGCATTTGCACTCACTAGGAAAATGCTTCAAATGCTCGTCATGCAAAACGCACCACTTTTCTCACTGCAGTCTATCTGTGCCTGTGTCACGGTATTAAGGACAAAGAGACAGATTACATCTCTAGAAATATTTTCTAGGAGAGATGCAGATAACCTCTTCCACAACACTTAGCAGGTGAAGCCTCAGCACCTAGAACACCTTCCCACATTTTGGGTAGTGTATTTGTGATTAGAAGACATAAAAAAACAGTCTAAACACCACATTATTGCAGCCCTAGAGCAGATAACTTGTAGAAGTAGTGAAGGTCCCCTCCAATGCAATATTCCTATAACTCTACTTCTGCTCTTGGTATTATGAAAGCATACGAGAAATTAGAGAAAGTGCAATGCGATTTTTATTAAGACCAATCAATACTTAGAAAAATATAGTGTAGGAGGCCTAACCATCACCTCTGTGATTTGACTACTAAACCACAATACCTCAAAGCATGCATCCTATTCCCTCACCAGCTAGTAATATATTCAGAAAAACTGCAAGAGACCAAGATTAATTCTACTTCCAAGACATGCAGTTTGTTGTAAGAACTAATACACAATATATATTAGAATTAAACTCTGTCCACCTCTTCTGAAACTACTACAGGAAAATTCATATCAAATCTGTCTGCAGCAGTTAGTTTTTTATGACTGAACTATTATAGAGAAATAAACAGCGTCACTGGTGAAAGGAATGTCAAGCTGCTTGGAATTGGCTAAACAGCAAGTGATGTCCTCAAGGATTATCGCACATTATGACCCTGCCCTGCCAATCTGTTTAGCTTCCGACGCTTCACCATATGGGGTCAGAGCAGTGATTTCTCATATAATGCTAAATGACCTAGAAAAGCCTGTAGCATTTACATCACAAACACTAACACTGCAAAGACTTAGACACAAATGAAAAAGCTTTAACGTATATATTTTGGTAGTGTAAAATTTTATTACTAAATTTGACTATCCCTACTACCTTTGTGGAGAGAATAACCAAATAAACACCCTCCTGGGTGCATTTATACATAGCATTTTCTTCAACCGATATAAAAGATGTTTCTGATACCACCTCGAGACTTGAACTGTTTCATTTTCCACTGATCATGGCATTTCATGGAAATTACCATGGTTTGGTAGGCCAGGAATGATTGCAGGGAAAACAAAGATAAGCTGGCACAAGCAGCACTGTGAAACGCTCATTAAAAGTAAATGAAAACACTTTCTTACAATGAGATGCATTTTAGCCACACAAATAGCAAAGTATTCAAACCAAATTAAACCAACTGTTCTATTTTTCCAACAAACTCTGCTTGGAGTTCAGTCCCATACTGGGAAGCCATTGTACAATATGTATATTAACTAAAAAACAATATGATTCATCTATTATCAGGTGGGGCATATAAAGGAAAAGAGAAATTGGCACCGGTGGCCCAATTCTGCAGCTCACAATATGCCCTCACATTTCTCAGAACTTGACAGTGGCTCTGCACCTTTCATGATCCGCTTATCCTGTTAGCGACTAAGTGAAAAGCATATATTTGCCCATGCTGACAGATTATTTGCTGTGAAATTAAATACTACAACATTTACATTTCTGAAGGGGGGGGGAAAAAGTTAGGCAGAAAAGAAAAAAAAGGATGAAAAACAAGTTAGGCAAAAAAAGCCTCCATCAAGTTTGCTGTATGAGTAAGACACAAAAAACTGAAGCATTATAGGAGCAAAGTTGATCTCAATAAAAACCTATTCGTGCGTTCGTTAAACATTGAATACTCATGGTTTCAATGGGAGTACTAGGCTAAAAATATCCAGGCGGCAGAACTATACGTAAACAACGAAGAGAAGCAGCTCTGAAAGTTAAAAGGTTGTATCAAGATTTTATTCCCTTTTCTGCATAAGATAAATTCGTCTGCTTCCATGATTAATGCTATTAAAGGTACATATTAAACCAACAGGAAAAAATGAAGTAAAACATACATTTCTTACAAACAAATGAAGATATTACTACAATATAGCACTACAATTGCACATAAAGCCACTTCTTTAGAATTTATGTATATCTATATCTGAAAAACTAACATTAACGCAAGAGCTACAGATAATGTGAAAGCAAAGTGAAGAGAAATGGGCGGGAAAAAGCAACACAGGGGAAGGGGTAACAGATCGATAGGTTAATCATCTACAGTAGCTGTGTCCCAGTGTGACACGCTACGTCTTAAATTAGCACAAATGGCACAAAAGATGCAAAGGGGTATGTAACAAACATCCAAGAAAGCAATTTTGATGTGTTTACAGGACTGTCAGTGGGAGCAATGTCAAATAATAAAGTGCATATGATTTGATTTTATGGACAATTACAGGCGAATGTCAAGCGCTGTGCACAGGAGCGGAGACCCAACCTCCATTATTATTAATGGGAGCACTGACTTCAGCAACATGCTGGAATTCTAATTGCTGAGCCTCCAAATATCAAAGTATTTCTCATGCAAAAGCATATCAAGGATTTCTCAGAGATGAGGGCACTTAGACTGCACCAAGTAAAAGAACTCGGAAAGGAAATTCTCCTCTTCAAGATTGTGTTCTGCTAAGAAATGACTCTCTATTTCTCCTTTTTTTCTCCCTCTTCCTGCACTTTCCTAGCCCCTCTTTTCACCCAGAATGTAATGGGGCAAATTTATAATTTATTCCCCAGTTTATAAAGCTATTCCACTTTGTCCCAGATCATCTCCAAACTGTTATGCCCCAAAGTTTTTACTCTTCCAGTCCTCCTCTCCGCCCCCCCCCCCTTTTTTTTAAAAAAAAGAGTTACAAGAGAACAGGAGTTCAATTTAATGACAAGCAAAGAGTCTGATAAGTTAGGGTTTGGGATAGCTTAATGTTTTGGGAAAGTAGCACTGCTCCCACATAAACAAAATGACCCTTGTAAGACGGAGCTCTTACTTGCAATAGGGCTGACCTGACATTCATGTTACTATTCTTGCTAATATACAATCAAAGACTATAAAAGCAGCCATACTAAATCATTTGCCTCAAAACCTCCTCTTGGACAAAATCATATATAAGATGCCTTCTCCTAGGACCAAACAAGCTATAGCTCAGGAGTTTCTCATATACCAGCTTGTATCACTTACATACCACAAAGTATTTAGCACCATTGATGGACTTGTTTCTCCTCTAAGAATTTGTCTTGTCCTTTCTGAACATAGAAAAACTCTTCGCATCCAGTGCGTCCTGCGGCAAGGATTTCCCAAACATTTACTAAAACAACACCATCTGCAATAACTGGACTCTCTGGCTCGTCATTTTTCACGTAGGGCCAAATATCTCAAGGCCAGTCTCTGACATATCAGACAAACAAGTGCCTTAACCCCAAGCAGAAGAGCTCCCATTGGCTTCCTGAGGGAGACACTTTGCTCGGCCGAACTGCTAACTCTAGCCCTAAGACAGAGGAGGAGAGACTGCCTACAGAATCAAATTGAATAAACCAGCATTTATGCTGTAAAACATGTATTTCCTTGAACAATTCCAGCTGAGGAAGGCTGAGAGGGGTCGTTCTCCAGCTGCCAGGATGGAGCAGTGACCATGCCCTCGTCTTGAGGGCAATTCTATCCTTAAAACACATCCCCACGAGCAGCTGTACACTCTGCCCTTGCTAAATGAGAAGTAAAAATAAAGCCACAGAGGCTGTAAGTGCTCCCAAAACAGACCTTAAGTACTGGGCAGACTGATCTAAAGCACAGCTGAACACTGTCTATAATACAGCTGGACACACTTCCTTAGTACTGTTAAGGCAACCAAGACAGTAAGAGCAGCAATACACTCCTTGGCTCTTTGGTTCTTTTGAAGCAACAGGACAGGCCCATCAGACAATGTCTGTGATTGTTCAAAGGTTAAAATCAATTGTTTGCTCAGCAGTTGATCCCTCTTTGATAGGAGAATTACATTAGGTAATTCAGAGCTCAGCGCTTAGGGACTGAGAGAACAAGTGATACAAAGTCTTGTGCGGATTTGAGCTTTCAAAGAGGCATTACCAGCTGGCAAAGGGAGACAGTACAGACTTCAAGATCACTTGCTGCAGAACAAAGAAAGGCATTCACAATAGTGCCACAAAACTCTTCTTTTTTATTTTTACTGTAAATATCATGATCTTAAATATCTTCATTTACTCTTGATAAACAGGAGGACTTAAATGCTGGACTACTAATTCCTTGACTATTAAATCCTATTGTAATTTGTAATAATACTGTGTATTTTGTACAGAGTAACTTGATGAAGTTTTCTACTGGCCAAAGAAACGTCTACAAGCAACACGGTCTCTTCTTAAAATCCCTTCTCAAAACAATGCAACTTTAAAATACTCCTTTCCAAATGGTCATCAAGCAATTTTCTCCTCAAATGTGAAGCTGCATCAAGAAAACCTGTCAAAATTAAGGTCATTTCAGCTGTCAAGAAAATGCTTAAACATGAACAATTTTCCATTTAGTTACACATTTCAAAACATGAGGCATGCATAAACTGACAGTTTTTCATGTTTAACTTCTGTAGACCTTAACTACATCAGCAAGTACTACCAGCTTCTGAAACAGCAATATGCACTGAGCACATATAGAAACCGGGCAGCATCTGTTAGAATCACAAGTCCTTAAGATCACTCAGTTTTGACAAAATCAGCCTACTGTTTTTTTTTTTTTCCTCCTCCTTCCCTCAAATGAGCACACATGAAGAGATCATAATAGCTTTTAAGCTCAAATGGAAATATACAGCAAGTAATTTTTTGAACGGAAAATATTCAGCATAACAGAAAAAAAAAAGAGATCTGTAAACAAGTATCTTATTCTATCCTTGCAGGATAACACAATTTCATATCAGCTTAAGCAAGTCATCCAGCTCCATCTGATCTAACTGACTTGCATATAAATTATATCCACTTAAGATGTTCTCCAGGAACACAAGCTTCATGGCATGGATTTTGCTATATTATGAAATTCCTTCAATTTTCTGAATTTGTACAAGTTGAAACAACCAAGAATCACAAAAGAACAGGCAAACCTGTTCAGATATGCTTCATGATTTTTCATTATAAAGAAGCTCAACAGATGTCTTTATCTTTTTTTTCTCCATCCTGTCACTTTTCCATCCCATAGAATAGCATTCCCCCCATAATAGCACTCACCACTTTGTAAGCATACCAACCCTATGGGAAAGGCACAGCTAATAGAAAAATAGATCTAGTGTGCAGATATTTTAAGTTCCCACACTATTCATGTAAAGGGCTTCTCAGCCTCAAAAGTGTTTTTTCATTGTGTTGACTAAGCATTTGGAAGGCTAAGAAAATCATCATATTGCAATCGAATAGTGCATTCCAAAAGATTTTTCCTTTACAGTTAAATAGTGAAGGTATTTTCTAATATCTGTAGACATGTCTGACCCTGCTAGAGGTTAGAAACAGCTGCTAATAAGACAAGTCATTGTAGATACCAAGCCAAAGCTTTAGGGTAAGCATGTTGGCACTTTAGACACTAAATTCTCTGTGCTCTAGCTTATCGTAAGGTCCCCAGAAATGCTCACAAGGCATCTCATGGCATCTTCATCAGGGTTGGCAGAAACTAAACTAAACCAGCAAAGATAATCATATACATATATGGAAGACACAGTCCATTATGAACGGATTAAAAGCCCTTGTACTTATCTCTTGGGGACAGGTAGTTGAAGTCTCTCAAGTGCTCTCTCATAAATACATAACTTGCTTTAAAGATAATAAAGCCTTATACATTTGGTCCTTGAATTGGCCTGGAATGGCCATGGCATCCAGTCTTTCCGAGAACACTCGGAATTCCTCTCAGTGAGCTAGTAACATCTTCTGCTGTCTCCTTATCTTTCACAGAACTGCTTTTGCTGACAGTCCTTCAAACACCTCTCCAAGCTGTTGGTTTCCGCTGTCCATAAGTACTACTGTATCAGCCATTAATTTTGAAAAAATCTATTTTATCCCCACCGCTACTTGAACACACATTCCATTCCTTACTTTTTTTCAGAAGTTACACTCTACTCCAGAGAATTATGTGCTTTGTGGCTTCTATAGATTGTAGTCCAGTGACAAAAGGCAGGGAATTAAACTGTAGTTGGTTATAGGCAAGTGTCAGCAGTGCATTATGAAATAGCATATCTTCTTCTTAGGTCAAAGGATACAAGACTTTTACAAGTCCTAGCAAAATATAACAAAGAATGTTAGACTGTGGCTGCTCTACAAGACAATGGAAAATCTGAGACAACTGGAAATTTCCACTATTTATCATCATTGCGACATAAAAACGCAACAAGTGATCTAATTATTAATTCTAACTCTTCTATTACCGAGTGCTTCGGTGTTGTGCTTTGACACTGCAGAAAGAAACATTAGGATGCACTTGAATTCTTTCCCTCCCCTCCAAAAAAGAAAGCCTAAAAATCTCTCAGTTCTCTTCAGAAATCTTTTCTTCTCCCCCCACTCCAGAATTTCCAGAGATTACAAGTAATAGCAGTTCTAAAAAATCTCAAGCATGTGCAAGCCGCAAAGATGGCCACGAAGGTGCATATAAGACTTGATGTGCACGCACTTTGGGGACCTAGCACTCCTAGCTATTGTCCAGGGAGTCCCACATGGCGATTATATAACCTCTGTCATCATCTGACAGAACACAAACGAGCAAAAGGAATCAAGACAGAATTCTGAGAATACTTCTGGGACATCCTGGTCCATGTATGAATTAACCTGACAAGTGAAGAGTTGTGCTCCTAATGCTGAATTCACATCCGAAGGTCAGAAGTAGGGCAATTCAGTGAGAGGTTCTGATGCAGAATTTAAGCTTTTGAGAACACAACACAATCATGTTCTGATTATCTTAATCATCCTCTTAGTATTTCATTTAAATAACTAGAAATTAGTCTATTACAACTGCAACTTTTCAGAAAGAGCGATGTCCTGCTCTGTTTTCAATGATGATAACATCTATTCTTAACTGCACTATAGGCCCTTTATACTATGGAGAGCTACCTTGTCCTAACTAGAATGAAAAAAATAAAATAGTTGTGAGGCCACTTTGGAGTCCGACACCAAACAGATTATTGGACTGCTGAAACCAGTGTCCTTAGGATGCTCGATATTTTCTCCCTGCTTCCTTGCACTTCCTTTTAAGCATTTACCAGCCTGCTAGCCCCTGCCATTCTGTAAGCAAGCTGCATCCTTGTAGATGGTGGGTTTTCATCTGAAATTCATTCTTATTCTTCCCTTATATTTTCTACTATCCAATTTCTATTTCTTATTCTGCAATGTAATTGCTGTTTGAAGACCACCTAACACAGAAGGGCCACGATCTATGACTGACATTCTCAATGCCAGGACAACACCAACGACAAAAACAACAGAAAGCAACTCTTCTACCAAACAAATGTAAGGTGAACCTTCGATATCGCAAAAGTGCAGGGCACAGTTACCATCTCTAATGAATATTTATATTTCATGAAGCCAAGCTGTTTAATATCTCTTCCCCAGCCTCCCTCCCACCCCAATAAAAGAAAGGCAGAGACACAGAAGACATGAAAATTAAGGATAAGTAGTTTAATGTCTCAGCAAAAGACACTGATTATGATTCTTGGGCTGGTAACTTGGAGAGTGAATACTAATGAATCTGCAATCCTTATTTGCAGATTCCTACTTAATCCAGCTTTTTCTAAAGATAAAGAAAAAAATGGAAGCACTGCTTCTAAACCTATGAGCAAATTGTCACTATGGGAGAAATCTCCTGGGAAGCTGACTTTGATTATGCAGTTGTGGAAAGACATAAAATAACTTCTTTTCCAGATACACTCTAGTTCCAATTTAAAGACCTGTAATCTAAAAGCCTGGTCTATTTTAAAGTAAGCTTTTTTTCAGGTTACAGTATTTTAAATAGTATGTATAAGTTAGTTTGCTAGCCTAGATCATAATTCAGAAATCTATTCCCTGTGGAAAAAGTGTCAACTTCAGAATGACTGTATTTTAATCATATAACAATATTTTAGAAAGCGCCTGATCAGATGTCTGAAATATAAACATTTGTGCATCTTCCTTTAGATTTAGGAAACTGAACAAGTTAGGAATGTCTAGGGACAAAGCACTAGCTATAGATAAAACAAAATGAAACAAAACATAACAGCGTGCATAGCTTTCATAGTAGATCCCCGAGAAGAACTAAACTAAGACCTGAAATTCGTTCAATATGCATCAACTTTTTACTGCAGCGCAACCAGCTTTGAGTTTATGAACACTTCAGTAAACAGAAACAATGCAAAAAATACCTGATTTTCAACATGAAGATCACAAACCAAGCATAACTTTGTGCGTTTTGATAAAGCACTGCTTATGTTCCATTCAACCCTTCCAACTCCAAATAAAATCCCCAAAGCTATCTGTAAAACAAAGGAGACTATTCATAACAGCCAAAAATTAAGACATGTTTAGAATACTTTTCATGAACAAAAAAGTAATTGCAGCAAAAGTAAATTTTCACAAAATTAGGATGATTTAGCTTAATTTTTTTTAATCAATGACTAGCTAAAACTTATTCTAAATCTTTTATTCATCACAACTTAAATCAAACTCCAAAACTGCAGTGTATTTTCTGGAAATATCTGCTAGAGATGGATTAAAACTCAGATCACCTTCAAATTTATCAGCAACAGTTCAGAACATTACCAAGCAGCAACAGTTAAGAACATTATTACCTGAACCACTGTGAATACAGCTGGCCTAAATTCAAGACACCTTTTCAGATGTCATCTTATTCAAATGTGAAACGTTACAGTTCTCCTTGTAACGTATTTTCTTGATTCACACCTTGCCTACAA
The DNA here is from genome assembly GCA_013398345.1 of Nothocercus nigrocapillus. Lineage (NCBI taxonomy): Eukaryota > Metazoa > Chordata > Aves > Tinamiformes > Tinamidae > Nothocercus > Nothocercus nigrocapillus. The sequence continues at coordinate 4,165,081 of WBNA01000025.1, forward strand.
GTGTGAGCTCAGGTATACAGAGAAAAACTATTCCGATCATCTCAAAAGCCACGTCCTTAGCTCTGAATACTATTAAGGCTACCTATGAGGTCCAGTCCCGTTGCGGACCTCAAATATGCACGGTACGAACACAGATCTTTTTGGAGAAGATGATGCTCCCTGTGCAAGCTCCGTGGGGGGCCTGCCCACCTCCTCCCACATCTCCTCACGCATGGGCTGAATGCTGTGCCAGTGTTTCCCTGGGCTTGTTTTCCAAGAGCCTCCTCGGAGCAGAGTGGGGCAGAGCAGACAGTCCCTTGAGTGTATTTTTGCTTTCTTTACCAGCACTCTTCTATGCAAACAACAGATTGCTCTGCTGCTGCCCTTTAAATTTAGAAAAGAAAAATCCCACACCACAGATGTCAGTTGGTGGAGGAGAGCTGATTCCTTCCTCACAAACTTCCTGCTCAAGTCTTTCTCATGCCTCTTCAGAGGACACAGATCTTGGATTTTCTCTTTATCTTGGTCACGTCTCTCCATTTACGTGCTACAGACCATTGCTAGGTCACACTAAACACTCCAGAGCTACTCTGCAAATATTTATATACAAAATTTTGGTCATATTGCATAGCTCTACAGAGGGATTGAGAGTTACCGAACTAGAAGTTAACTTCCCATAAAATAGAACTAGCTGCTTGACAAAACGACAATAGGTTAATCAACATTAAAGAGTGTGTTTTCACCGCACGCTTGACAAATTGAATTGCCCAGACTTAGCTTTATTACTTATTTTTACTAATTAAAAATTTCATAGTTTAGGAGAAGCAAAACTGTATCTCAAAACCTGGGAAAACCTAAGAACCAATGTTATAATGACCTCTGCTAACAGAAAACCAGAAATCTGAAAAACAGTTTTTGTGTGATTTCTCTGCAGACCTAAAACAATCTTCCTGGAAGTCACTTCTGATGATATGTCTCTTGAGCAAATATTTCATATTTCTTTTCAATGACAATTCTAAGCAACTTCTGAAACACACTTTACAGAAAAGCAATTTCTGACACATTAGAGAAAGAAGGATTTGTACTTGTGTAGCTCTACTCACTTCAACCCTCTTTAGGGTTGGATAACACATGTTATATGAGAAATATGAGGAAAAAACCATCAGATTTCATCACTTGACACAAGACTTCTAACACTTTTCCTCAATAGTCCACCCAGAAACATTTTATGCAAACATTTATTTTACAGAACCTAAGGAACAAAGAAATAATAATAATAAAAAAACCCTCAGACACAAGAGCATCTGTTAATAAAGATAAAAGGTGAGATTACCAGGCAACACCAGCAGCATGATATGTGCTTTCCCCAGGCATATACAAAGACATTTCATCACCATTTTGAGGAATGTGCTGTTAACCATATCATCATTGCTTTTTTTTTTTTTTGGTCCAATCACACCGGTCCTCCTTGTATTTTTCTGAGCATCCCTGTGGCTCCATGTTTGAGCTAACTGGCTCTCAAAGTTCACTCCTCCTGAACATGAAATTTAAAACTCAGTATTAAGCATACAAGCCACTGATAGAAACAATCTACAAAATAGAACTCAACAGCTTGTAGGGTTTGCAGCCTCTTCAGAGTCCCAGGACTGATGAGACTCAACTACAGAATTCCCTACCATATCACCTCTGTTCTGTTCCTTCATAGTTCAAAGATTGCGTATTTTCAGGGAGATAGAGGAAGAAGGTATTCTCCTGTTGCTCAGAGCCCCTTCCTCCAGTTGCCTGTGTTTCATAAAAGCACCAGTGTCTTGAGAAGAAAAAATAACTGGAACTGTAGATATCATTAAGCAGTACTCACAGAACAGGAAGACTCAGGCAAACAGGGAACTATTTCACACTCCCTGACAACATACTTTCCTGTAGCATTCTCCTTTTCAGTCTTTGGATCTGCTCCATGCTATAATCTTGCCATACCAGCAAACCTGCACAGTTTAATATTCAAGAAAAATAACAGATTGACCAATCTGGAGATGCAAAACCTCCAACCACAGAACAGATAAATGCAAAAGTATCAGAAGGGTGACTATCCCTCTTACTTTGCCAGGGAACATGGAAACCATTCTGGAGAAATGGCCTCAGGCAGTGAAAATGCCTCATTTCAGTCTCCAATACCATTCAAGCCTTAGTTTATCTTCAAAGGAAGAAAAAAAAAAAAAAAAGCATTTATTTGTGCTAAACATGACAACTCTACTTTGTGTCCTGAAAACATTAAGGACTTGAACAAACATCAATTGGTAACAACTGCCAGACCTGACCCACCTTGGCCATCTTTAACTCAGAAACTCAGATACAACTATTTTAAGCATGTAACGATCCTAGCTGAGTCAGCTCAAAGTGATATGTTTTCATGTCATTTAAGTCAACTTCTCTATCATTTCTCTTTGCTTGCCACTCTTTTTCTGCTCTTACGATGTTTACGTTTGTTTTCAGGTTTATGGAGGACGGTGGCTGAATAAACTTGGAGTATATACTGTTTTGCATGGCACCCAATGCATCAAGCATTCCTTTGCTGCAGTTATTACTGCCTGTATCTCACCCACATTTTTTACCTATATAAACATTCCATAAAATCTGGTCAAAAAAGTGTTCGTCCAAACAGTTGTGTAACAACTTGTTTCCCAAAGTTTCAGCTATGTCATTGCCAGTATATTTCTGCTTTGATGCACCAAAAATATTGAATATCCTGTCAGAAGGAGCTGTGAATCTGACAGGAAGGATATGCTTCGGGAAGACCATTTGAAATCCCTCAAAGAATGGAGAAAGCACTTTCATTTTTCAATTATTTTTCTCTGGTTCCAAAGCCAGTGTCTTCCTGTTTTTCAGAGAATTTTTCATAATGGCTTTTCTTCTCCAAAGGAAGTCAATGTCTTAGTCGATTTCCAATTTCAACACCCTTAGCAGCCATTGACTTTTTTCAAAAACAAAAGCTTATTTAAACCTCTGGCAATGATTTCTCAAACTAGTAAAGCTGTGGTCAGCAGCCTACACCACAAAAATAACTTTGCTGCCTCCTTACCCTCTAACCACTTGGGGATCACAAGTCTGGCAACCCTGCTATCTTCCTGTGCCTCCCTATTCTCAGGGAAACCTAGGGTCAGGAAGTTAAGAAACATAAGAATTTTCTTTTTCATCAGCCATTGCATACCCCAGGGATTTAAGGGACATTAGCTACAAGCCATACGTGCACTACAAAGAAGGAGAGAAGGTAAACGTCAGGAACAGATGAAGTGATAGAATAAAAGCCAGTAAAGTGCTTTGATGACAAAGGTTATGCAAGCGTGAAGAAACAATCTTACACTTCCCATCAGCAGGGAGGAAGGGACTTTGAAGTACAATTTAATGGCCAAACAGAAGTCATGAACTGCGCAAAAGTTTCAGTCTGAGTGTGAATTACAACATTGAGAGAACACACAAAGCTACCATGTAGCACCCTAAACCATTGTGAAGTTCACACGAAAGAGCCTGATAAAAATTGAGACCTTTTAAGATGTGCAGTTTTTTGCACCCTAAGCTCAGACAGGCAGGTATTCAACAGGGACTTAATACCCTAGAGCTTCTCTCCAGAATAGGTAGGCTCTGCTGGGCCTCTCACAGCTTCCTAATCAGAAAGGGATCCAACGCTGAAGAGCAGGCAAAACACTCTAGAGAAGCGGAATCAGCAGAACCAAAGGACTAGTCTAAATATATCAAAAATGGATACTAGGACTTTTCTTTAAAAAAAATGCACAACTGTACAAGGCCTTCTTTGCCCTACTGTATACAAAAGACAGGTTTAAGAAATGAAGAGCATGCCAAACACTGCACATAATTAAGCGCCTTAGCATGCTGTACATATTCTACTAAATATTTAATAGGAAATCCTTGGTTTTGCAAAACCTAAATTTGTTTAGATCCTGTTTCTCTAAGAACTGACACTATGCCAACTACTCCCTCCTCCACATTTTCCCCTGCATATTCTCTACTCCTATATCCTTCACACACAGCATTAAGAGATTCACCTGCCGGCTCCCCCACCTCCAGCACTACAGATGTGCTGCACAAGCCCTTTTCCTGATCAGGAGCCCTATACATGAGATACAGGCAGAAAGACCTCTCCAGAAAGAGGCATCCTCCCTAGATGAGTCACTAACACCTTTCTCTGCTGCATTCACATATAATCCTGTTTATTTGATCTCATATGAACTGGAGAAACCCTAAACTTCCAGCAAGACTTGTTGCATCACTCTTTAAACCACTTCTAAATAAAAAGCAAATGAAAACCCTTCCCTCCATTTAATGGACACAGTAAATGTAGACCCAAGAATTGTTTGATTTATTGTTTTCTATTTCATTTTCTTGCTAATAAGCAACATGGCAATGAGAACTTTCACATGTTTATACATTCATACATATTTACATTCATGAATGTAGATGATTGAAGAATGACCTTTACATTGTCCATAAATTCCAACTCTTGTATTTCAGGGCCTGTTTCATAATTCAAAATTTACACCTCAAAGCAATTTAACTCTCACATCTCAAAACAAGAAACACTGCTAAAATGATTTTGGCCTGCTCGTATTCTTAAACTTTAAATTTACAGAAGCTGTTTCTTTCATAAAAGTCACGTTTCTAGAAACAATGGGCTCTGCAGATAAAAAAAATCCCTTTTATTCCTAAACAAAATTACCTAGAAATGAAATGCAGATTGTATCAAGTTCACTCTCAAATTATCCCACGAAATAATTTTGATAGATTTTTATAAATTTTTAAGTAATGTTTACTTCTGAAATGTAGCAATTGCCTATGACGTTTCTTTGATCTATACTGAATTTTGCTTATTTTTATTGCAGTATAGAATACACCTGGTTCACGTATTGACATCTTTTGATGTGCTGAAGTCTTCATATAATTTTATTATGTACCATGCCTGGAAAATGCATAAACAAACATATGGAGGATATTTATATACAGTGTGCAGATCACAGATAATTTTTTTTTGTTTTATGAATAATAGAGGACAGAATTCTGATAAAAAACCGCCTCTTGTGCGACTCTGCACACCTCAAACCGAGGTTACCTCCCTCCAGCCACCCGTGTGCTCAGACATATGTGGTCCATAGGTGAATTCTCGCTCCCTAACCCATGCGATTCATCACTGGGCACTGCACATGATGCCCCTGACCCCCCATGCAGGAACACAAGCAGGATATGCATCCGCTGACGTTTCTATTGCCTCTGAAAGAGGCAGGGGGCAATTAAGCGTTAGCTGCACGTCTCAGAGCAGGGGCTGGACAGAGACAGGGCTCCGCACACCCCTGGCCCACGGCCCGCCGGGCATCCAGGTGAGCCTCCCGCCTCGCAAGGGGAGCATCTGTCGCTAAGCGCTTTGTTGGCAGGGGTGACGAGCAAGGTCACTGCCAGCGTCTGTTCAGCTGAGTCACCGGCAAGGAGCCCTTGACGGCTGCCACCGGGAGCCCGGCGTTTGACTTATTCAACACTTAGAGAAATGACAGCCCCGGCGGTTTGAAAGCACACGGCCCTCCCTGGCGGAGCGCGAATAACTGGAACAGGGGTGAGAAAATGGGATACGAACCTCCGAAGCAGCGCAAGGACAGAAAGCGATCCTCTCGGAGAGCAGGTGGGAAAGGGCCCACAAGAGCATCATGCAGCAAGAAAACACAGAGCAGGACCCAAGGAGTGCCAGAAGTGCCACCCCTTTCCTGGCACCCCTGGGCACAGCTGAGGGAAGGCAGCAAAGGGAGAGCTGCCCTCGCTCCCAGGCAGGAGGCCCAACAGAGGCTCCACGGCAGGACGCACACAGAGACCTTGCAAGAGCAGAGTTTGTGACTGGGCGCTTTCAAAATGGACACACAACCACATGCAGAAAATATTAATACCTACTCTTACCTAAAACTCTAAATATCATACTTATATATGATAAAAAACTTAAGACACAGAACTATTGTATGCCAAACCATAATAAATGTTAATGCAGCTTAATAACAGAACCTGCAGAAAAGGCTTTTTCATACCATCATCATTTAAAGGAAAGGGAAAAGAAAAAATAAAAAAATTAAGTTTCACAGGGAACTTTTTGCCCCCATAGCATCACTTTTATGGCCCCTTATTATCAATTATGTTACCAAAAATCTGCAGCTTCTTCCCCCCGCCCTTGGTTAAACAAGTAGTTACCAAGGAAACAAAAATATCCCTGGTGCAGACACCAGGTTGTGACACCAGCATTAATATTCATGTTTCCTCTTTCCGTAGATGTATGAGGACAGCAGCGACCACGAAATATACCTCATGTTATACGCAGCATCATCCTGTTTGTAATGGCAAAGAACATTAACTTTGGATGGCATCTCGAAGCTGTGCAAATAAGACAAGAAAAAAGTCAAGATGATTTTTCTTAAAGAAAATGGATTTGGAACACATTGAGCAGGTATTTCATCCTCCTCAAGTAACAGCTATTTTAGCAAACCTATCATCTCAATAAGGTGCCTCAGTCGCATCTACAAAGACAGACTCTGGTATCACTTGGAGCTCCAGTGACGATGAGCGCAGGGCTCCTTCACTTCAGCTCCTTCACAGGACCTGTCGGGCTGGTGAAAAATACCCTATAATGCCACCTCAGGAGACTCCGTTTTAAGCCAGTAATCAGAGCTCTTCCCTCAACTCCTCTCCATGGTAGACATAAATGCCCCTCAAAAATAGGGCTCAGAGCACTTACGTCAACATTTACCCTCACAGTTAAATCCTATGCAAATAAATACAGCTACTAGATACACGAAAGCCAGTCCCATGTGTACGGATGTGCAGAGCTACCTCTTAATCAGAGCAGAGCTTCTCCTCATTTAGCAACTAACTACTTCATATGCAGATACTGTAAGAGGCTTCTAAATGAAATCATTTATTCCTGCAATTATTTCAACATAAAAACAAATGTCAAAATATGAAACTGACTCAAAATTGACATGGCTTTAAGGTGGTAAATACCATTTATGTTCAGAGTTATAACTGGGTAAATTCAGTGCTTAATTGTGTTTTTTAGCAAGGGAAGAAGGGAGATAATGGAAGAATAAAGAACAGAGTTATGCTTCAGATGAATTTTGCATAGGATCTTCTTTAAAATATTTAGGGTCTCATTACTTAGAGAGTTTTCTCACACTGACCATTTTAATCTTTCAAATGCTGTGTTTCACAATAGCTTGATTTTACCAGTTTAAAATATTTTTCCAGAAACCTATATAAATCAACTAAGAAAAAGGAAGTAGGAAATCAAAAAAAACAAAGTCCATTTCCTCAAAATATTTCTTCAGAACCAAAGAAAGTGAATTCCTCTAACAAAGAGAGGCAAGAAAAATACTATATATAACCTATAGCAATATAAGAGCAAGAGAAACGTGTGCATGAAATGAAGACTCTAAAACAACAATTCTTACAAGCCTTTTTTGTTGGATTTTTTTTTTTTTTTTTACAGTGATTTTAGAAGAGGTCACTCAAAAAAGCCACACTTAGTTAGCTTGATTAATATGTAGAAAAGAATAAACTGTACTTCCTTTCAGATATATTTTTAATGACAGACACAGCAACACATGACTCTACTTGCTATTCTTGTTCTATGCCACTTTGCAACTCCAAACATAGACACCCCTATTTGCTGTCAGCCGTAAGCTGATAAATGAAGAGAATCATGCCTTCCTTTCCAGTCTGGGTATTAAGCATGCATTATATGATTTATCAAAATACTCACACCTATACCATATTTCAGTAAACCACCTCGTTACAAGGGCTCCCAGCTTTCCAGGACAGACTAGGGGACACTGCCCTGAAAGTATTTTTAAAAAGCCTATAAAACTAATTTTCCATTAGTTTTAGACCACCAGTTTGTTCCCGAACCAGACAGAACTGAGAGTTGCCAGTGAAACAAAGAGAAAGCAATTTTTCTTCTCAGTTTCCTGGGTTGCAGTTTAGGCTGGTATACTGCATTTGTGCAACAGAACAAGACTACATGCATGGTAGATAGTTGCAAAACTGCAAACCTTGAAATAACAGTAGTTTAAGTTGTTCTTGAACACAAAGCTACCAATGATCAACTGAAGCCTGTTTTACGTTATGCATATGATGCTCTTCGCATTACGCGACCTTCAGTTTTCAGCAAGGGTGGCAATTTCAGCTGCTCTCTCGATCATTCACAGGTTACATTCACAGTGTAACTACAGTTGCAATTGTGGCATCTGACCAGTCTGAACTTGTTAATGGGATAATAATATCACAAGTGACTACCCATCCATGCCCTGCTGTCTGTCTCAGACCTGCAATCCAGTAAAGTTAAGGCTTTTAGACTTTCAGAGATACTGGAGAAAAACACAACAATACAACAAACAAAAAACAACACACCAACGCTTTACCTCTTCACCAGAAACTGTCCCTCAGCATTGCTGGAATGGGATTTTAGATTTTTTTACCTGCTTTACAGAGAAAAGGCTGCAGATGTGATCACACTGTGTGAAGAGGAAACTGGCAGTTTGAGCACCCATGATACCACTGTGTGTCAGTCAGACTTCACCTTTGAGCTCACTGGCCAATTACAACCACAACAACAAAAGCACACCCGTCTCAGGTGAGCAAGTCCCTGATTCGCAGGGTGCGGGAACAGAGAACAGAGTGATGGGAAAGACTGGAGGGCACTGGGGAAAAAAACAGTAGCGGGAGGTAAAAGGAAATGTTAGAGTCTGATAATACTTCAAGAGAGGGTAGAAAATAAGGAATACATTGCTGAGGTGCCATAGCTGAAGGCACTAACATAAAAACTGCAGGAAGCCCCAGTCCATTAGATCTCCTAAGGCATAAATCAATTTTGTAATCACCTGCCCACCAAGCACTAAGATATTTGACATCTATTTTCTTCCCATCGAGAAAATCCTCCATAGGACTATATTAAAAACAATATTTTCAAGAGTAAGTCATAGGATAAAATTACGCTGAGAAAGGGTGCAGCACACAGCACCATCTGTCACATCTCTATCTTGTTGTTTTGGATCATTCAGTACCGTGCTCTACTAATCATCATCAGTTCCATACACAGAATGGCCAAGTTCAATGGAGAACTAAGGAACTTTTCCCTACAAAAACTGGTGTCGTGGAGAGCATGTGTACTTCATAAGTCCCTGCACACAACAGACAATATAGATGGGCAGAAGCGGAATCAGCAAGGTCATCAGCAGGAGAAGCTGGCATTGCAGAACCTGTAAAACCACCTATCTCTGAGCGTGAATGCTGGATTATTACATTTTTTTCCCCTCCTCTTTTCTTTCTTCTTTTTGCCTTTTACTGATCTGGATTCATCTAAGGATGATGACAACAAGAACAAAAATGTAACCATCCAGAAAGGGCTTGCAAGAAAGCTCACACTAATGCAGTAGTATCTCATTGGTGAAATAGCGAAGACTTTCTGGTACACAATCTATTCCCAAAATAGTCTCTGCCCAGTCCCCTGGCAGGGCAACACAGTACCCTGTGGATGACTGGGGTGACTGCTGCACTGCCTGAAGGATGTAGGACAGCCCTTCCACTCCTTCCTTTCCCAGAACTCCCCAAAAAAATCAGGGAACAGAGGCATGAGGAGACCTCCCAGCACACCATGTTTGGGCTGCTGCTCCAAGCTCCCAACCCCTCCATGGAAGCTCCTTTACTTGCTTCGCTTGCCACTTGCTCTCTGAAGACTCTCACATACAACTTGAATCTTGTTTACCTTGCAATTCAGTACTACTCAACTTTTTTGTTTACCTTGCAGTAATAATATACTCCAAAATGACTTCATTTCCATCTAGGTTGAAGCTCTTTTGCCATACAATCACTGGGGAAGGTTACTTGGCAGGAAGTTCAGGGCACAGAGTCACAGAACAGTTGAGGTTGGAAGGGGCCTCTAGAGGTCATCTAGTCCAACCCCCCTGCTCCAGCAGGGACACCCAGAGCACGGGGCACAGGGTGGCATCTGGGCAAGTTCAGAAGATCTCCAGAGAAGGAGACTGCACAACCCCTCTGGGCAGCCTGTGCCAGGGCTCTGGCACCCTCACAGTAAACAAGTTCTTCAAGTGCAATTCTACCACGAGCACTCAGTGTATTCAGTGAATGTGAAATATTTCTACACGGATGAGGCATTTATTTTGACACAAGGAGAATCAGACATAGGCAAATATCTATGATCTGCCACCTTAAGTGGAGGAATAATAATTCAATTTCTTTTTGGACTATAGTCTGTTCAACAGCTTAAACCTAGAATCCACAAGACTTTGACACTAAGCCAAACTGTCACTGTGACATTTCTATATCTACGAAATCCTGAAGCTCGCAGGTAAATTGTGAAAGCCGAGAAGCGGGAGCCAACGTGTGCGACTCAGAGCTGCCGCAGCAGGCAAACTGTGCGGAGCTGCTTTGCACCACCTCTGCTCTCCTAACGGGGGGCAGCCTAAAGGTGGGAAAACAGGAAGGAATAAAACCCATAGAACTTTCTGCAGAGAGAACAAATGCTCTACACAGTAAAAATTTACTCTTACATGGTAAACCAAATGAGCTGGACATCATTTAATGTGAAATATACCCTTTAAATCTGGATAAAAGATGCAAAAAATATATTTATGATTTGTCATTTCTACACACTGTTCAGGTGGCAAGAAACATACGACATGTCTAAATTTTCAAGGCTGACTTGGCCTTTACAGTGGTAGGGAAGAAGAATGTCTAGGGGCTTTCTTAGCATCAAAAGAACTGAGACCTACTGACCTCTATAACTGCATTTTATTGATTTAGAGTGAGGTGTTTATATCCTAGCAGCATACTTTGCTATGTAAATTAACAGTTCCATAGTCAGGTACATCTCATTAGGATGACATTCACACACTCAATAGTTCCTGTTTCTCAAAAAAATTATCTAGAATGGTTTCATGTACTAGAAACTTTCTTTTGGCATTTCAAAAGAGTAAACAAAGATGTCTCAAAAAGACTGCGACCCTAAAAGACAAATTGTGTGCCCTCTCAGATCCCAAGTTCACCTGAAGTTGCTCAGAGAAAACAGAAGAACAAAAGCACATCTTACCTACAGCGATTTCTTACCGCCTCATTTATTCAAAATGTACCAGACAAAACAGTTTCCACTACAAAGCAGAAAGACTCAAGATGTTTACTGAAAGCACCAAGGGCCAGCACTTCAAGATATGCATTTGTCAAGTCAATTAGTTAACTAAGGAAACAAGTATATTTTCTCAGGAAAACACAGCAAATTAGACATTGGATGAAATTATATTTAAGCGATTTGTAAGCTTAAATTTGTGTATCATATAGCAGTGGAGAACACGTCAATTAGTATTTCATGGAACACAGCAGCATTTTTACTGGTATAGTGCCTTTTACCTAATTATATCCAAAAAGACATTTAAAAAGGAAGGAAATGATCTATCATCCTTAATTTAAATACATGGAAATTATTCATATAAAGACAAAACAAGTAACTTCTCCTAACTCCTAAAACAGGTCAGTAGAAGAGTGAAGAACAGAGCTCTTCCTTAGATCTACCGCCTGCTATTTTAAAAACATAATGATTTTGCCTCAAAACCTGGAACAAAGTTATGACACAACTATTACCAATTCAAATCCAAAAAAAAGACAGTTTGACAGGAGCAAATCTCTCCACAAAACCCTGTTTTCTAGATTTGAAGTTGTGTCTTGTCTCTCCAGTCTGTGCTGAAGCAGACATCAGTTCTCTATTGACCATCTCTCATACTTCTGGGCCTTGACCAATAATAATATTAAAAAAAAACAACATAGTTCCCCAAAATTCCTAAGCACCTAATCTTTCCAGACTTCAAAATATGCAGACTTTTTTTTGTCTTCCCCCCAAGAGGGAATAGGGGGTGGAGAGGTGGCAGGGGGGTTAAGGCGAATCCAGGTACTGCATATTCTTCAGGGAAGCATACTTCTAAGCCTTCTAAAAACCACTCTAGGTCTCTGAGCTTTAAAACTTTCTGAAGATACAGATTATGACCCATTTTGTAATTATATTTTACAAAGCACACACTTTCCATTTCCATAAGATCTTGTATAAAAAGAGTTTATATCTGAGCTTTCCACACCAGCTGGCCAAGCGTAGAATTTTAAAGCCAGTATATTCACCTAAGCAGACCTATAATATATATTTTAGAGGCGAGCTGTCAGGTATGGATGAGTTGAGTAACAAGCTAAATCAGCAGTACAAGTTGGAACAGTGGTACTACCTGCTTCAACAGTTTAAATAATTGCATGACAGATGAGAAATAAGAGCCATATTTTCCTGAAGCAGCCATGGAAGGTCTCAGAAAAGACTGAAAACTCAAGTTCTCCACTTATCAGCAGAACGGGTCCAAGTTCAGGATGTTCATGCTGCTATTCAGCTCAGCCTAAAGACCACTTCTGAAGTAGAAAATACACACAGAAGCTGCATGTTCATTAAATTTTTGGCCAGAGCTGACAGAAATGCCTATGGGTGATTACTACCAGGGGAAGGATTTGAACTAGTGACCTCACGTGAACAGACTCCATTTTACCAATTCCCAAAACCAGAATTTGTACTGGGACCCAACCTGTTATTTCATCAGCAGCAATCAAAAGCCTCATCTTGCAAATAAGCACACATCCTTTCATACTCTTAAGTTATCTTAGCGATCAACACGTCTACAGTGAAATATGCAAAACACACACAACTGTTCTTCCAAGATCAGCATCTAAATGACTAAACTCCGTGTTTAATTTGAAACAGCTTCCAGGAGCAAAGATCACAAAGGTCTGCAAAAGTTTGTAACGTTTTTCAGAGCTAAGTATTGTGTGAAGAGACTGCTAGGCAGCCAAGCTGTAGAGCCAATTTGGTTTATTAGGAAGAGATAAGGGCTGACATTGTGTGTTCAGGAAGCATATGACAAGAACTGCCATGCATCTTGTCACACTGCAGAGTCTAAAACAGCTGATAATGCTGAAGTAACTGATACTGAAATTGTTCCCACATGCATATGCTTCTCAGAAGATCTACAGTAACGTCTTCAAACCAACACACTATCGTTATATATTATAGAAAAACCTATGTATTTATGGCCTCAGAATTTTAAGAATTGCATATTTTATTCTCTGCAGAAAAAGTAAAATAGAAGATGCTCATATGTTATGCTCTTCTTTACTTTGCTTGGAAATACTGCAGCAATTTGTTTGCTAGCTCTCATGAAAACAAACTCCATACCCTGAAATGACATTTCACACTAGACAGAAATGCACAGTTGCAATTGTTTATATTGATTGCAATATAACACCAGGACAAGTGAACATTTGCAACTATTTCAGTTTATAACAGCCTATATACAGATAACTAGCCCAGGGCTCTGAAACATGATACCATGCGTAAAATAAACATGCCCAATAGCTCAAAACTGCATGGTTTGTCTCAGCTTTTTTCATTTGAGTTCAACACAATTAAGAATTTTCTGAATTACAACACAAATCACACAAAAGTGACTGATTTCCAGAGATTCTACTCAGAGCAGTGATTTGTGATACAGCAGGAGATTCCTCACATGAGCTTCATGTCAGAATGCACATGAAACACATGCTCATGAACAGATGCTTAGTCAGCATCTCACAAATGACACTGTACCATGGGTTGCTCACACCATGCATCAACAGGACTACCCTCAGAACACAAATATATTAGTGAAAAGAAAAAAAAAACTTTAAAGCAGTCTTCCTTACAGAGAGTTGCGGAGTAGGGATATAGACAGACATTCAGGAAAGACTGTGATCGCTGACTTCATCTTTGCATTTTGCCTAAATTCCAGATGAAAGATTCTGGGAAAGCTCAAGTTTTCTACAGGCCAGCAACAGTATCCTTACCTCATATATCTTTCCTAAGACCAGCTAAAAAACAGAAAGCCCATTTATCTGAACTACAAAGCACTCAGCTGAGCACAAACATATTAGATTCTCCTCTATATGGGCCATTTTATAAGTTTTCATCAGTGCCGAGCAAGAGTATTTAAATTAAAAAGTAATCCTAATGCTGTCTCTCAAGATCTTATTAGAGAGCTTGATTTATTCCTACACAAAATCTTTATTTTTAATAAAATATTTAATATGTTGCTATAAAAAGCTTTTGAAGAACCTAATGAATCTTTTACAGCAGACTGAATGCTGCTTACATCAACTCATATTAAAATATGATTGTTTTAAGTACAAAATGAGTTAATGTGGTAAAATTCTGTGTACTACATTATGTTAAAGAATACTTGGCATATGTGTATTTATAGCAGAATTACCCAGACAAGTAAATTTTTGCACAGTAAAATGCCTACACATGCAGTGCACTATGATGCTGTTACATTTATATAACGATTTGCAGTTTCTGAAAGTTGTTAGGCATTCTAAAAGCACAAGTATGAATGGGATTACAATCTATCGTAAAATTTACGGCATTCAGTAAAGAAGCAGAGCACTCCAGCTTTGAAATCATGTACTGCAAAGGCTGTTTATTTCATACATAAAGTTTTTCAGTATATTGCGTGGTCAAAGATGTAAAGGTTGCAATGGAACAGACTGCTAAACAGCTCAAATAACCGATGAGTTTCTAAAGTTGTGTTTAGAAAACATAATGAATGGCAAAAAGCAAATGTGAGGTTTTTTTTTAATCATACCCAGCTACCCATATTGCAATTTAAGGCCTGATTATGTTAAGACTGTGAGCTATCTGAACAGAAAATGATTGTGAAATTGATTTATAATGCAGATTTTTTTTTGATCCATATCATTACAGTTATTTCATTTGCCTATCCTTCTTTAGGTAAGGGAGAGCAAGAAAAGTGGAAGTGTTTTCAAGAAAAGATATTGGAATTAAAAAAAAGGGGGGGGAACAGGAAAAGCAGCTTTGCAAAAGAGTATTTTGTCTCTAACACCAACCTTGCATCCCCTCCCAAATTTTAATGATGTTCAAGAAGTCATATGCCTGCTTCCATCCATTGCTTCTTCCATGTATTCCTTGAATCACTGTGATACGTGGGTGTTCTGTATTTGAAAGCGGAAGGTGAAAGAGGAGGAGAAAATAGAGATATGTCCTATCTCAGCTTATCTCTGCTCACAAAGAAAACTGCTCACAGAAGCCTTTAGCAAACAGCTCACATTTGTTAGAAACTGAAAGGCCAGAGCAGAGAGGGAAGGGACTCGCCTAAAGGAGGCAACTTTTTGCATCCAGACCCACAGCAACTAAAAACAAGTCCTGTCTTTTAGCTACAAGAACATTTTCCTTCAGAAATTAATGACTAGTACCAAATGGAGCACGGTCTTTACTGTGTTTCCCATACACTGTGGGAATCAGCGGTTTCTTTGCTATGAACACTAGAGAAACAGCCAAGCGACATTAACAACAGTTACAGCTTCCTTGACTTGGGCCTCTGTGTGCTGAGAACTTAACTGAGAGGCCTAAGGATCAAGGCCATGGCAGTTTTCTCATTCCCACAGGAGACTGGGCCAAACTAGAGTATCAAGAAACAGTCTGTTCAGCAACACCATATTTCTGCATGGCAGAACATCAGAGGTAACAAGTCAAACAAGCTTCTACCTGCTAGAGAAACGTCTTCTCTCTTGTAGGCAATACAAGACCCAAATCCTGATATCAAACAGGAACAACTTTGAGCAGAGAACCATGAATGAGAGGGGCTTTATTTCCTTCTCACATGCAGCTAGACTCCAGACAAAACCAGTGCCCAGAGGGGTTATAATTCATGGAAATATATCTGAAAGTAATGATTAATTGCCAGCATATTGTTCCTTCTTTTAAAAATACATAGGCAGCATAAAAACTTTTGTACAGTTACAATAAGGAAAGATTTCAACAAGAACAGCCTGTATCAAACACAGGGGACACTCAATAATAATGTCTGGTTCCTGTGGATACCTTGTACAAATTATGAGCCCAGCAGTCTTACGTACCTTCTAGAGCACACAAACATTAATAAAAGGGAATATTGTTTCATAACTGAAAATTACTTATCTTGAACAAATATTTAGAATTTGTCATAAAAAATGAAAGTATTATGTTTTCAAGACAATATCCAGTTATTATTGTGCAAAGCAAGATATTTGGGGTCATGAAATGAGGATCCTAAAATTTAAGATTTCTGAATGACTGTCTCAAATTCAAATAATGAAGTGTTTTCTAGTCTTTTCTGGATGACTGTGGAGAGAAAAAAAAAAATATGTGCAAAAGCTACTTTCTCACTTGTCCAGATCATTCTAAAATACATGTTAACTTTCAATGCAATAACAAAAAGGAAATTCAGTGAAAATGGTTTCCTTAGCAACCAGTAAAATGATCTACATCATTCATATTACCATTATTTACAGGACCCTGTAACTAGAAGATACTAAGTCACAAAGAGCATGCACATTTCTCCTTACACAACATGTTAGCCTTGAAAATTTAGCTCTGTGGCTTTTATTTCTAACATTATTACTCAGTCCTTTCCTGTAAAAAGGATAATCACTGTCAACTCCATTCAAAGGCATTTCTGACAAACAAATCTTCGCATTCTCAACACACTCTGCAAACAGGTATGTTGCTCTAAATTGACTGGAAACATGCTAACTTCAGGGGGACACCTACTTACAAGATTTCACCTTGTAAGGATGAAGTTTAGCAAGGTTTAGAAAGTTAGTGCAGAACAACAAGTTGAAATTTCACTTAGAACATATCATTGCCCCACCAAAATATTAGATAAATAATGCACTCCAAATGTCCCTTCCCTGGAGCTACCAGAGCCATGATTCAACAAGACACTCACGTTTAACTTCTGATAAATTGAGAGAAGAACACATATGAAAACATGCAAAGGAAGAACCGAAGAAAACTTTTGCCCATTCTAGAGAGACATGGTAATTTTGGGTGAAAGTTCAAGGGTTCTTCATCATGACTTTTGCCTATCACTTCCTATCCTCCAATTACACACAATTTTTTGAATGGAATTTAGAAATTCAATTTAATCAACATGACGTTACAAGGATTATATACATTATTACAAACTGCATACACATTTTCATAAATGATTCCATTAGCTATCAACTAAACAATAGTATTGAGTAATTCACATTCAACCTCTAGAGTGAAAGAACATTTATCATGTATTCTTATGTGAACAATCAAAATCAGAATCAAGATGGCATTAAGATCTGAAATCCATACCCACAGAACAATTAAAGCTTCCAGTAATACACTAAGATTCTCTTAACAGGGTTCATTTCAGATGCATATGTGATTTTATAAATAGGAGGAAGCACTGAAGAAATGTAAAAAAATAGCATAGTCCTTCAAACATTTTACATGAAAAGTGTTGTTTTCTTAATGATGCAAATTTTATTTATAACCAATATAAGATACTTGTGTGATTACATCTGCTGCTCAGCTTCTCTTCACTACAAGTTTTTTCCTCCTCCATGCACTTTGAAAATAAGAGTTTAAAGAGAGAGAAGGAAACTACAGCTTTCAACAGCAGATAGGTAGGCGTTTGCTGAAACTGGGCCAAGACATACAAGTTTCCTGATCAAAGAAGGTAAAACAGAGTTTGGGGGAAAGGAATTGTTGTTAATGAGACTTACCCAAAGTGTTACATCCACTAAAGAATCAATAGCCCTGGGCACTAGCTTACCAGACAAGGAGCAACTGAAGTGAAACAGCTTCCTTTTGCAAAGGTTTTATTTCAATTAGGCAGGAAGAAGGTTCACTCCACATCAGCTCCAAGAAACCAGATCATTTTATTCTCATAAAAAGAAAAAATGAGAAACTAACTTTCCTCTACCTCACCTTACTTGCTACCTGTCCATACCAACTAAAGTACTAGGTACCCCCTGCACAGTTTAGGCCTATACTAAATTCACAACACAGCCTTTCTGGCAGAAAACTCTAAAGCACTGATGCCCAAACAGTGAGATTTTCTTCACAGACAAAGAGAGAGCACGTTTCTAATGAAGGTCCTCAGTTGACCTAACAACTCCCCTTGTTCTCTTACTGGAGAAAGGCATATGAGGCAAAGTCAGGTCAGATTTCCTCACACAGCCTCTCTTTAAAATGATCTAATACTCACAATTTAACCCTTCAGCTCCATGAAGAAATAAGGAAAAAATAGCTAAATTCAGTAATTTTCCACATGTAGAGTAACATATGTTCAACAGCAATACAATCAAGAAAACTGTTTAAAAGACTTGGTATCTCAAAATAGGGAGAGTTCTACTCAGTCCTTTTGATCAGTTCTTCCAAAAGTCAGCAGAAATCAGATGCTTAAACACTTCTTAAAAACAAGGAAAATCATTGCTAGTTGTCTCTCTGCAACTGTCAGCAGCCATTATGAATTCTACCTGATTTTACAAAATCTAGCTTCATAATTTTATAATAGCCCTAGGTTACTTGTATGCCTTTATACAACAGCATTTATCACAGAAATGCTAATTTTACACCTTACATTGTAACAACTGAGTAAAAGGCAGCAGGTTTAGAACTAGTAAGGAAAATCTGTTTAAGCCATCTTTTCTTTACACAGCCAAAACACCTTTAGCTGTGAGTTTCTTGGGGGCTGGAGGTTCTTTTAAACTTCAAAAGTAAATACATCTCTCACCAAGAAAACAGGATCCTCCAACCTACAGAAAACTGGTTTATGTTACATATGCATACATTACAACATAACATAATACTGTCAAATCTAGGCTTTGAAGAATCATGAGCTGATGCTCTCCAAAACCATGAGGACACACAATATTAAGAACTACAGCTTTCATACCAACAGACAATTTCAGGAATGGGGATTAAAAAGAGGAAAAAAGAAAGTGTTGAAGGAGCTGTGCATTAAGAGGATTTTGATGACTTCTTACATACATCCCCCATGACCACACAACACAGGAGATCTCATGTCCTCCAAATTCCTACAAATCCTAATGCTGTAAAACATGTTTCAAGTTATGCATCAGTACAAGTTTTTAAGGTGATGACAGAAAAAGCAAAGGAAGACAGAAAAGGTGTGAACTTAAGCTTATTACACCTAATCCTAAATTAAATATAGATGCCATTCTGAAATTGCCTGTTTCCTTTACTCTCCTCTACAAAATCTAAATTAAACCCCAAAATTAGTTCAATTTGGAAGGTTATATAGGAGAAATTTCAGTATCTCTTCTCCCTGTGCAAAAAGAAAACAACAAATGAATAAGTCTAAAGAACAAATCCTTTTGCTAGCCTATCAATTTAGTGCCTCCATGTTTTGACAAAGTTCATTTTGGTTGCTTTTGGGTGGCAAGAGATTTTGTTAGTTTTTGTAGTTATCCTTGATGCTGCAAAAGCTCTGCCCAGATGGATAAGCAGCAATACGCCCAGTCGTCTCTATTAAACAATCCCAATCTTGTGCTTCTACTTACACTGTTCACTTGGAGCAACCTTGTGTTTGCAGGCATTCTCTTACAGGGGCTCTACATAGATACGCTGATATCTCTCTTTGCTCCTATGTTTAGTCTTGCCCTCAAAATACAAATAAAAGGAGCAGATTTACAATCTGAAAACAAGATGCTTGAACATGAGCAGCCTTGGTAGAGTAGACCCAGAAGGCTCGCAATAACACTGCACACACTTTCATATATTGGATAACCTTTCTTGAGAAGAATGCTTGACAAGGGACACAGCATGGGATTCCACTCCCAGCAGGGATTTGATACAAGGTTTGCTAGAAACCACAGCAAAAGCAATATGAATCCACTTAGCTGTGCAGTGTTCTTATTTCAAACAAACAACTATGTGATCCTTGCTATACACACTCCAAGACCCTTCTGGACAACTTCTGGTAGACAACATTAGTTCTGGTTAACATCATAAGTTAACAGAATATCATTATGTTGACTTAATTCACCTTCAATAGGAACTGCAAGCTACAGATTGAACAGAAATCCACTCTTTAAGCTTTTAGCTCCAAGCTGGGAATAACAGACACAAAAAGACATATGGCCAAACACCAACCATCCATGGCAAAGTATCACAAAATATGTACCAAATGTAAGCAGTTTCCCCATACCCCCAAATAAGGGAAAGGCCTCAATGCTTGAAGGATCTCCGAGTGCTAAATCCAGGTATGAGATAAAGAGTACCTGCTGTATTATACCACAATAATTACATGCCTTTCAACTCCTGAATATACCAGATATCCAAGAGCAGATAACTGTAGATATATCAGTGTATTTAAAATGCCATATTACACACAGAATCACAGAATCCTTAAGGTTGGCAGGGAC
>WBNA01000025.1:4189554-4231445 GCA_013398345.1 Nothocercus nigrocapillus
GTTAACCTCACAGAACCAGGTCTCCATTCCATGAAAAAGATCATCTCTAGAGAACTCTGTTTGAGGGAGATTCACTGCCTGTATCTTTAGTTACAAGTTGAAATATGTCCTATCCTTTACCCACAACTTATCTTCCTTTCCTCATCTCCAATGTGAAAAAAAACGTGCTCTCCTACTCTTATCTAGGACCATGCCATGAGATTGCCATCACTGCCAGGCCATTTTTCTACAGCTCCCTTTCCCCCTTAACAATGAACCAACGCTAATAAACCCACAAAGAGAGGTGGCACAAAAAATTCAACTGCTGCCACATCAGATATGCAAAGACAAAGTTTTTGGTAGGAAAAAAAATGATAACATATCAGCACATAGAAAGAGTCAGAAGTGTCTCTCTTCTCTTACATCTTTCTTTTAAGATATACTCTCCCCATCTTTCTCAGGCTTCCTTTCTGGCTACATGGCAGGGAAGCTTCACTTTTTCTACTACTTGTATTTAATATCAACAAACTTTTCAGTTCAACACATACATGATAAAAGCTTCCAAACATTAGCTTCGCTGGTACCGCTTGGATCAAAATGTGTAGACAAAAACATGTCTGAATGTCACACTATGGACTCGACATTTCTCCCATACCCTCAAATGCAATAAACTCTTAAGGTCCAGAAACAAATGCAGACAGCAGTCAGCTAGCAGGCACTTCCTCTTTCATAATTACAAAGAGAATTTGCTTCCCCCAAAAATGATTATTTAAAATAAATATTTTATCAAATTTAATTTTAATCAGAGGGGAACTTCACAAGAATAAAAAAACTTTTAGATAAAAATCCAATGTCACTTTGAGAATTGCAGCTCTGCACATTTCATGCAAATAAGCCTTAATTTTTCCAAATTTGGAATCAACTACAGAAGCTGATATTGAAGCACAGAGAGACCTAATAAGAAAATTTACTGCCGAAAGTTATCAGGAGCACATACAATGATGCCCTAGGTGACACATTCAGTGTTTTTATTATTATTTTATGATAATTTCTGTATCATTTTCTATAGGAAATTCTCATTGGACTAAGTGGTAGCTGCTCGTGCATGTTTTAGTAGTCTTCTCAAATAAAAAGGTTTCCTAACAAATGCTATCTAGTCAAAAGGATTATTTGAACTGCATTTATTCCTATGGCAGATTTCCCTAGCTGGCCAATTAATTACATGGTATGAAAGTCTTCTAAAAACCCCTTGGACAAGAGAAAAAACAAAAAAAAGAAAAACTAAAACCACCACACACCTCCTAAGAGCATCAGTTATGGTTCACTGTTCCTATCTTGAACCAACTCTAATAATGTACACAGAACTGCTAAAAATACTATGTTAAAAAATGTTTCTAGCATAAGATTCTAACTCTTTCAAACTAACACACCAGGTCATGTTTCAACAATTTGATTCTCCCTCCTTGACCTAACAGATGACTTAATTAAAAGCGATGGCACAAAAGGTCTACATAATGTGCCTACTTGCAATTCTCTGAAATGTGTACTACTCTATACAAATTATATAAAGAGTACCAAAATTAATGGAGGAAGTTACAAACCAGCCCACATAATACATTGTGTTGTGATTGCAAAATTCTTTCACAACAAATGACTGAAGTAATTTCATATAGTGACCAAATACAAAGCTCATACAAACACAATACAAAGTCGCTTGACTCTAGTTTTGTTGCTGTAATCACGCATTCTGATTTCCTTAAACTTCCAGTTTCACAGACTTTTTTTTAATGCTTAAGTCTCACAAAAGTAATGGCAACAAAGTGGTTTCAACAAGAACATTTATAGCTGACGAAGTATGCAGTCTGGAATTTCTTCCGGCACCAACACGCTATAAAGCCCATTAGCTATCTCTCAGTAGAGTTTAGACATTACATCGACTCAAGAAAAAAATTCTGGTCATGCAGAAAAGGTTCCTATATCACCCCACTTTTGATTTTTTCCACTATGACCATCACATGACTTCTTAATAGCTACAGCTATCAGAACCATTATGAAGAAAAAAGGTACTTGTAACAGCAAATTAAATCACAGTACTCAGCAAGCTTAATGAGAGTGAGACACTTCCATTTGGTTTGGATTAGCTAAAATAGTAATGCCTACGAAAAATTAATCTTCAGACCTTTAGTAGAATGAAAAGGCTGGTAGTTACATTTCTAGACATAACCTCAACCACTGAAGAAGAGGCAGTAAGATGACAATTCCTTCAGGCATGGTTTACTTATTTGTTCTTTCCAAAATTCCTCAAGGATAGAGAACTACTTTGCTGGAGGATAAATTAAGCAAAAAAATGGGGGAAGAAAGGGTCAGCAATATGGATGAGGGATTTAACCTGATTGCATGAACTCAACAAAATCTCACATTAGTTTATTAGTCTGCTGCCAATTTCTAAGATGGAGAAAAATTCATTGGTGAAGTCTCATTGCATTGTTGTAATTTCATCAGCATTAACAATTGGAAAATAATTTTTTTTTTAATGGACTAAGGGCACATGAGAACAAGAAGATTGTATAGATGTTTTCTGGATGCACACGGTATAAGGTATTGCTTGATTTAGCACAGAAGTCAGAATGTATCAGTTAACTATATAATCTATGGATCTATAGCTAGCTAGCCAGAATCCACAGTATATTGATATCAAACAGAGGCTCCTGACCAAATGTGAGAAATGATCCAACACGATCTGAGAATAGGGAATTAATTGCCAGCTTAAACATGGCAATGAGCAGAATCACTGAAATAGATAACTTGCTAACCAAGACTGCCCTGTTCCCTGCCATGCTTCCTGTGCCATTTTGGTGGTAAAATTCTAGCACAGACTATTTGTTTGCTTTGCAGTGTGTGTGGGGGATTCTTGTGCACTTCTCTGTCCTCTTTTATTAACCTATTCTGTCCCCAGACTCCAAGCAGCATTTCTTCCTGCTGAGTTCAGAAGCCAGAAGGGTGAATGAAAAAGAGTGCTCGTGTTATGCTATTTTTTATTCCTGTAGTAACAATAAAGTAACACTCAAGAAAATTTCTGAAGACAACATTCTAGAAACGCATGAGAAACTAAATGAGGCTGACATTGTCAATAAACTGAAAGAGATTACAGCAGTTATTTTTAGAAAAACAATCCTTTGAGGGCCAACATACCACCACAATAAAGAATATATAATATGTGGCTGAGGACCATCTCCTAGCAATGCACACCAAAATCATCTGTCACAGTTATTGTAGTTAAAACTTTTTTTTTAAATCACAAATTCTCAAAATCAATAACTCATGACCACACAAGCTTACTGTATAGCCATAAGTCATACAATAGTTCAGAGATCAAAAAATTACTTATGTAGAACTTTCACCAATATAATTGTCTGGGCAGGAGAAGAGGTTAGAGGCTGAAGCTGTAATAGTTTTTATTCCTGAACTGTGATGCAACATACTGTTTGCTCATAAAATTACAGGAGAAACATCCTGTCCTTGGTACCTGAAGAACTATGCCAGCCCACAAATCA
This sequence comes from Nothocercus nigrocapillus, assembly GCA_013398345.1. NCBI lineage: Eukaryota > Metazoa > Chordata > Aves > Tinamiformes > Tinamidae > Nothocercus > Nothocercus nigrocapillus. The sequence continues at coordinate 4,193,088 of WBNA01000025.1, forward strand.
GTAGAGCAAAGAAAGCAAACAGGCACTTTCTGTACCTGCCGTCAAGAGCATTGTGGCTGTTTTCTTCCCGGGAAGTTTAAAGGAGCTATGTCACCAGCTATCCTGTATGAAACAGGATTAACTTTGATCTGGATGATACCGTCATGTTTTTCTGTGCCAGCAGCACACAGATCTGTTGTCTAATGTATCACTGATCACTACAAACCATCAAACTCATTTTTGTGACAAGAGCTCGAATTGAAGCCTTTTTCCTGAGATTACAATGCTTTTGTAACTGATCTAATGTACACCCCCTTCCATCACAATTTGCTCGTCTTTGCAGCAACTCTTTCCACTGCAATTTTTTTCTACTTCTCTCGGGGTCTTACAAGTCCTTAGCAGTTCACCTAACAGAACATCATACCAAGATGAAGTTTTCTGTTTGCGGAAACTGTAAGCATCCACAAGCAGTGTTCAAATGCAGTAATCTGAAACTGAGTAAGATGTATTGAAAACTTGCTGATATAAAGAAAATCAAGTCATGATTTCACTTTTTGGAAAGAAAAAAAAAGAACAGGCAAAACTGGCAGGGGTAGGCACCTCATCATGTAGGAATGGACACAATTCATTTAATGATCTAATCCTCTACTGCGAAGATAAACAATTTTGCTATATTTTTTCTTAAAACTGTTAGCTTATCCAACAGTAAGATTTTCTAGGACAAGCTGAATTTGGGAGTGGGGGGAAAAATCATTAACCAGCTCTATTCATTGAAAAGAATTTAAGGCTGAGGAATTAAGGCTTACCAGAGGAATACATCCTGTATTGGAAGTTTGATCATTTTATCATAAATCTGCATCTTAAAATCCACTTACTAGAACCATTAATTCACAATGTAAGCTCGCATTAAAACAAAGCACTTTCCAGATCTCTTGTTTAGAGTTTAATGTAAATTAACAGAAATTGGAAACCCACATAAATTTTCCTGTCTTCCCAAGTCTAAAACTTTCATTTAGAATAGCATTGTTCTCAATGTTACTTTTGTATTTTTTAAAAGAAACTATCTTTTTCTGTTAAGTTCTGAAGGGAATGCAATTCCCTTCTAGAGAAGGGGACAAGATTCAGAAATGTCTCTAATATTTGCTGCACTCTGAATGGTTGAAAATGCCCAACACTCAGATGGTCTGAACTACATTAGACTACGCCAAGATCTGTCCCATCATGCACAATGGAGTCACAACACATCACTCCACCTCCTCTTAAACAGACCAAAGTGTTCAATACATTACAAGTGTGGGTATAAAACCGTAAGTTAGTGAAAATCACAGGAAAAGTAGACTTTCAGTAAAAACAAGCTGGAGGCTAAGAGCACTTTTTAAGCTTTAATGAGCATGCTAATGGACCAGACTGAAATCAAGAAACCCATAACCCTAGACACTCATTAATTCTCTACAAAATAGAGTGGCCAGAAACAATTAACATTGTGAAAAGTTTCTGTAACTTCAGCAGTTTTAATCAGCTCTCAAATCTTCTGTAATTGTACACATTGCACGTGCTATTTTATTTAGATTTCATCTCCTGGTGCTGAGAACTGAAAATCACTACAGATCCCGATCCATTACTTCACTTAGTTGTAATCACAACTTCTTACAGATATGAAGTTCAGTTTTATGCATCTTCAGTATGTTGTAAGTCAGCACAGAACAACCTCCCCAGTCACACTCCACACCTCGTCAACCTCCACAACTGAGAAAACAGCCTTCTTGGAAAAGAATTGCCCTACTTTTTGTCACACTAAGGACACTAGTTGCAATAAAGACACATAAATAGGAAATAAAGGTATTTAAAACACTGCTTAAACCATACCCTTTACCCTTTACTTTTACCCCCTTAATCGTGTTGATCTTTGGAAGTACCTAACAGGTTTCAGGTCTCTCAAACACCCAAAGCCAGCAACACTGTTCAAGACATGAGCTGAAGAACAGTTAATTGGTTAACTAGCTTCTTTCATTTGTATGTATATGAAAAATCATTCAAGTTCTTCAACCGAGGAGAAAGAAAACAGAAGCCAAGGAAACCTTCAGTTGTGGGAAGCTCTAGAATCATCAAGAGTAGGACACAGCTGCTGCTTGTACACATGGCATAGCTTTTGGATAAAACACATGCACACAATCACAAACTTCCCATCCCATTTCAGTGTGCAAAATATCTGCAGTGGCACATAGGCTACTCTCGCTTGAAAGATGATTCTCTGAACTGAGGAATCCTATGCTCAACACCATCCATAAGTGGAGGTTTAGTCACCTCATAAATCAGCACCATTTCCATACATTTTTTACCCCCCACATTTTAACTATTCGCTTGTAAAAGAGCAAAAAAAATTCAACTATTTGCTCATAAAAAAGACAAAAAGTAGTTTTCATATATACAACCAAAATTTTGGAGCGTGAAAGCTCTGTGTTTGGGAGAGTATTTTCTTTTTTTTTTAAATCAGTTGACTGATAGTTGACTATCAGTTGTAGTAAAGTCATTACCTGTTTGCCTGAGTCACACAGCTGGGATAAAGTATTCAGTCCTGAACAGCAAATTGGTTTTTTGAAGCTATTGCCTAGGTGAACATAAAAGTTTGACACTTCTGAAAGGAGCAAAGAATCTAGCTTCACACCTTCATATCACAGTGACAGGAAAGCATTGCTGGTCAGTAGGCAAGCAACAAGGACTTAAAAGTTGGGATTTACAACTTTTATATAAACAAATAATGGCAAAAAAATTATACTGAAAATGCAGTTCGCTCTGGATATGCCAACTCTTTTTTCTTGTCCTGATATTCCCCACAAAAACAATAAAAGTAAAATCCAAATAGGATTCAAAATTGAAAGATTTTACAGAGACACATTTTATGATTGCATACAACATGCAGGTAAGGAAAATCATGTTGCAAACATGGAGAAGCTAGAAGACCAGAAGTTTAAAAAAAGTGAAGATGGCCTCCAGGTATTAAATGAGTTCAATAATCTCATGAGCTTTTAGAGATCTTATGTTGTTATGGTATAAGTATGAAAAATCTTTACTTCTAATCTTAGATTTGTTCCCTCTGAACAATCCAATTCACAACTGTTCATCTGAAGCAGGAATATTTTCCTGGGTATTCTTTATCCCCTTCATTGCCCCATCTCTTCTACTTGCCCCATAGATCCTGTAAAGCTCTGGGAGCCAGCAGAAGAGTCTAGGCTGAATCTCACACTAACAACAGAATTGTTGGTCAAAGTTAAATAGCAAAGCTAACTCTATTAATCTTTGATGGCAATCTGCAAGTCTAACCAAGAATAGATTTAGCTGGCAGAATCTTTTCCTGGCAATGGCACAGAAGCTGGGAAGAATATGGCTTGATTTCCTGGTCTTAACCCAAGCTTGCCAGAGTTGCTAACTTCAGAAAGAAATCTTCTTTACAACTGTGAAGTAAATTGAATTTTCTATGACATCACCGAGACAATCGATACGAGATCTCAGAGGAGGGTGGCTTCTATCCCACACTTTCAAACATGGAACTCACTCAAAACACATGCTTTAAAAGCCAAATGTTACCATTAACATGCAAATCTTCAGAGTCCAAATTCCCAGTAATGAAAATTCCCTAACCATGCACAGCAACCCCAATTCATGGCAAGTCAAGTGAATCTCATTATCTCATCTTTTGCAGCTTTAGCTGAAATTCCACTTTCCTGGCACTAAACAGGAACCAGTGGGCCCTTTCACAGGAGGAACAAATTCTGACTAATGACAACTGACAGCCACAGTTCTACCCTAAACAATGAACCTGGGGGATCTTTGAAAGAAAATGTGTGAAAACAAGATGGCCTCTTGTTTGAGGTCCCAATGCTTTCTCTAATACCATGACCCTTTTCAGGGTTAGATAGTATGCTGGAAATAAAACTGTCTGGGATCAGAGATTTTTGAATTAGTGATCAGGGGGAAAAAAAAATCAGTAAGCTTAAATTCAGTTGCTTCACTGGATGCATACTTGGGGAGACACCAGTCATTTCTGTCAGGTATCTCTCCTCTAGAACAACTGCCAAATATTAGCTATAAAGGCTTTTAAAAATAAAAGCCGCTATTACTATACTTGGCTCAAATAATGTTTCCCAGAGGAAAAAGTCATGGTCTTTGATAAATTCTGTAATTATTTTTGATGCTGGGTAAGCTAAGAGATAAAGGACACAAACATGTTGCATTTCAATATAAAAACCCTCATCATATACCCTCAAGGCACACATCTCTGCTGCAGCTTGATCAACCAATTCTTTAAGAAGTGCTTACTAACTCTTACCCCTAAAGCATACAGTTTTAGAAAAGGAGATTAAGCCAGCTGAAGCAGCCACAAATCAAGGACTATTCACAAGATCTTCACCCATGAAGGGAAGAGGGCAGTCCCAAAGTACTGGTATCACCACCACAGGGAATGGCATTTCAGGTGCAAGGATCTGGCCCATAGAAAACAAAACTGCATCGAAACATAACAGAAGGAATCACTCTAGAATGGCTTGAGGTTGAGCATGGAGACCGTGATCCATCTACAGAGTAGAGGACAGAGCGGATCCTGCGGTGATGGAGGCCAGCCTGTGCACAGGCCAGGCACCTCCCAAGCCCTTGGCCAGACTCCCAGTCAGCCAGACCAAGATGTTGATGGAAATCCAAACCAAACCAACCATACAACACTGAATCCTTTTGCCAGTGCTAGGTGGAAATTTAGTTTTGTTTTCTAAAAATGCGTCTCTAAGGACCCATGAACCAGCTGTACAAAGCAGGCAGCAATAACATGTAATATCAGTCATTTAAATAATACACTTTTTTCATGTGTGGCACAAAGTGCAAACACATGAGATCTTCCGCGTCAAACTCTTTGTAGGGCAAAAAGGTGTTAACTATACATGAGGTGCAGTTCATGTAGTGATAAACACTGAAATACAACTCTAAAAATGAATACAAAGTTCAGAAAAAGGAACAGGCTGGGAAAATACATATTTTACAGCAAAACAATTCAGAATTGGATCATGAGGACTGACAATGATCTAGGCATACCCACAGGACAGCTAATCATGAGCAGGGCCTGGGTAATTTACAGTCAGCACATTAACTTCTGTTAACAGAAACAACCTCTCTCTGTTTTCTTTCCAGAATCTCACCCTGGATGGAAATCCCAGACTGCCAAGCACAAGGCTCTGATGCAAGCTGCCTTCAGAGCAGCTATTCCAGAGGGGTCAACGGAAGCTGCTTAGCCCTACTAAACAGCTTTACAGCAAACTCACCTCCCAGGCAGAGCGCTGTGATGGTCACTAGCTACCACGAGAGGCAAGGGGCAGAAGCTCTAAATTTTATGGTGCTTATTAAACACATTATCACCAGCATTAATCTGGGAAAGCAATACAGACTGACTCCATTTTATGAGTGTTTTGTCCATCTCTGCCATTCATTTTCACTGATTTGCTGCACAGTGTTTGTGGCTTGTTTCTTCCACCACATGTCCTTTTCTTGGCACGCTGTCCCAGCACATACTAAGCTGTCAGGTCTGACATCTCGGCTTTTTGTAACAGGAAGGGCAGGAAATTTGCTTCATTGCTGGCATATTTGTTCACATATAACTAGCAAACAACCCCCCTGCACTCTGTGCAGCTTTTGAGAGTTGCTATCAAACCCAACACAAAGGCAGAGAACAAGGCTGGCTGCAAGCAGGTGGTGGTACTGCCTTTCTCAGGAGACACCCTCTTGACCCACTGGAGCTTGCAAGCTCCCCTAAACTCAAAAACTTTGCTACCAAAAATTTTAACTCCTTCCTGCATCACTCAAGGAGAACAGGGACCATGTGGAAAGTAGCAGCATCAAGCTGGGTGCTTAGCAAGAGGCCCACATCTGTTTCTCTGAAAGTACAAAACCACAGACTCACAAGTAAACAAGTTTTTAAAGCAGCTGCATAAGGAACAAAGGTACAAGGAAGACAACAAATCATTTTTATGACCTACTGTTCATGATGGAAGCATTCAGGTGTTGCTTCAGTTTGTTACCGATTATCAAGAGGTTTAAAAATCCCTTTGCAGGCTGGTTATTTTATGACTCTGAGACTGCAAATACTTTGTTGTAGTATCTCCAAATTTCCAAACTGAACATTCAAAATTTCTTTACAACTTTGGAATAAAAATTCCTATCTCAAAGTAGAATTTCAAATTCAAAATTTTGAAATGCTAATTTAATATGGGAAGTGACATGTTAATTAAGCATGAAACTCTTGGTCTTCACATACTTCTTTCACTGCAGATAAATATTTCACATGCTCAAAGCCTACACAATAGCCAATAGCTGTTATGTCACCTAATCACAAAAACAGTATTTCAGCTCCTAATTAGACACCTGAACACCCTGGGCCCGCACTAGCTACCACTGGAAAGAAGAGGCAGTGATCAGCTGCCACTCCACTGCATCCAACAGCACAGGTACTTCCCTGGAGGATTTGTTTTCTAAACACTTCTGTCTAACCTTCTTCCCGACTTTGCGAGCGAACTTGCTTTCTTCCTTTCTCTCTAGTTCACTACTGCCAACCTCGGTGACTTCAGTTTCCACTTTAATGAACGTCTTTCCGGTGCTTCTCATTAACCTTGCTTTTCAGTCTCCAGCTCTGGCTGTCTTTCACAGTCACTGCCTTGTTGATTCAGGGCTTGACCTGGTAAACTTCTCCACTCATGAATAGTTATAGTCTTGGGAAGAGGCAGGTTGAATTTGTAGAGTTTTTCCCAGAAGGTAAATTACTTACATGGATACAGTGAATCTGATTTATCCCCACCCCCCTCCTCTCTGACCCAGTCTTCATCTGACATCGTCAGTATGACTACCATCTTCTACTCTTACTTCTATTTCAGCTTTCAGGTTTATTATTAGAGCATAGTGTCTATAATGCATAATTTAAAAATACTGCAGGTATGTACATTGGAGTTATGTACATGCTTATGAATATACAGCTGTAGATCATGGATCCTCTAGATGTTTTTATTATTCCACCTGATGAATTTTTAATATTTTAATGACAACTGAATTAGTCTCAAGTTCATGAAACATAATATTTAAAATTCCAGTGGTATTACACAAGAAGTTTGCTCCATGACTTGTGTATATCTCCTGTGCATGCTTGAATCACATTCATTAACACTTGCACAACATTTGCATTTGCTCTCTGTGAACATTCACCCTAGTTAAGCTCAATGTTTTGAATTTTGGGGGGGGGGGAAAGACAACACAAACAAGTGAAACCAGGATTTGTTTAGAAGTCTGAATACTAATTTGCAGATATGATTTTGCAGTATTTAGACAGCTTTATTTTTGTGTTAGACAACTTCTGTTATATGCAATCCTATATCCTATCCGCTGTTCTTTGAACTAAACTTAACTTCCCAGGCTTGTAGTTCTTCATGCTTTTCCATCTCTTCCATCATGTTTCCATAATGCTCCATCATCCACACACTTTCACTCATATTACCCTCACAATGCATTCTTTCTTGTTCATTATGCTTCCCTCTCTCCATCTTGATATTCCCCTTGATTCTCATAGTATCTTACCTTGTTCTCATTCATATTTTTCCTTTCTTAAAAGGCTTTTCCCTCCTCCCAACCTATCTAGACTTTGAGCTCTGTGCAAAGCAAAAAGACGCCATAAAAGGTAAAAAATGATCCTTTAACATTTACTCAAATCACTAGTCTCATCGATTTTAAAGTTAGAACTAACCCTGAATAAAATTTTTACACTAAATTTAGATTGTGGGACAAGGCCCTATGAATATTTTCATGAAAGTATACATCCCGGTAGAAGTATCTATTATTAACAATAAAAATATGCATGAAACAATTTTAACATGTAATTTTTATATGCATTCACTAGAGACAGTGAATGCATGAAATATTAAAGTCGAGTTTCAGAGAAATTAGAAAAGATAGAATGTTATCCAAGTGGCAAGAATTAAATAACACCTCAACACCTGAAAGTTATGGTAGTAAAAACAGCATTCTCTGCTGGAAGCTGAAGAGAGTGGATTATCTCTACTATTTGACAATGTGGTTGACAGTAATAACTACACTAACATCCCAGAACATCCTTGATCTCACTACTTCACCTCTTTGATTTTAAGTTGACTGTACCTTCAAAATTCAATATTGCTCTCATCACTGCTGCTGTCTAATGTGAAGACAATGCACCACACTAATCCACAAGCAGAATTGTGTTATTCCCCAGCTTCAGAAAGCACTGGTTAGGGAGATCTCAACAGAGAGCAAATCAGAAACAAACAATAGAATATTCAGATACATCGCAACCAGTCAATTCAATCACATCAAGATATGCTCATGCATTATGCATTCTCTGAAATCTGGGAGTTTTTCCAGAAAACATACCATAGACTAGAGATAGAGTTTATCAACTGTTTTAAATCAGCATGTTTCATCTAATACAATAACAATTTATTTACTGAGGATATTTATACCATCAGAGCTTTTTCAGGCTTAATTGATTCTTTTCATCAAGATCCTCTATACTGGGAAAAACAGCTCACAAAGGAATTTGAAAAGAGACTGTCGTGAATAACTGCAAAATGATTTAGATAATAATGGAGTAAAGTTACAAATCTTTTAGCATTTCAGTTAAAGAATTCTTTAGAGGTTTTCTACAGGGCCATCCTCACTTAAAGTATGGCAAAAATGTTTTATTATAGAAAACACAAGGACTTAATATATTCATTAATCACCATAGCTAAAGGTAGGAAAGTCAGTTTGTAAAAATACGTCACTTTCATGAACAAAATTAATTGTAATACAGAAAAACATGACAACATAAGGCTTAATTATTAGAGTATCAAGAAGGATCCAAATATAGATCAGGTTCAACTGAATCCAGTAATATTCTCCTGAGCCTGTAATCAACCACTCTAGTGCCTTGAGTTTTATTATGTCAAGAAAATAGGAGTGGATCAATGTCTACTCTTGCAAAACAGTGAGGTTATGTATTGCCAGCCTCAAACTTAAAATCAAAAGGTGGGCAAATTCTGCTTACTCTAAAAATCTGAAGAAAGGTAAAACAGTTGATGATCTGATTCATCCCTTGGATTTTCAAACCTAAATCTCCCAATTCCAGGCACTAGTGTTTTAAGACTAACACCAATCTTAATTCATGAGAGACAAAAGACAAGTAAAATGAACAGCATTTTTTAGTCCAAAAAGCTGAAGTCAACCCTGTGTCATCAGTAACTCTGGCTGAATTAATAGCAATGAAGATTCTTGTGCCAGATGAGGCTAGGAAAATGAGAAAGATCATTTAACATTCCTGTTCATTATAACAGAAGCTTATACAAAAGACAAAGATTAAATTCTGCTCTGATTGAAGAGAAGAATTGCAGAATAAAGACTTACATATAAAAAAGAGACCATTCCTAATCAACTATCTTCAGATTCCCAAGTGCCTAGTAGCAGCATAAGGAACTCTTCTGTTGTAGCTGTTGTTTGAATAAATCAGAGAGAAAGAAACTCAAAACAAATCCCTCCAGCATCTTACAGCTACTTTGCTGAATATAAGCAAGCAAATGCTGCGGCAGCAGGTAAAGAACTTTTAAAGACAGTATATAATTATACTATTTCCTGCCACTTACATTGGAAAGATTTTCACACTACTGCCTGAAATCTCAAGTTTTCCAGACAATCACCACCATCCCCCGTAGGTTTAGAACTTTTTCTCCCCAAGCATAATCAACAAACTACTCTAGTGTAAAGAGTATTCATGGTAGGCTAACAAAATTATTTGAAATCCCTTTGACAGAAGATGCAACTCCTGTTAAGCACCGGCCAGAACACTGCTGAACAATAAAGTAACAGCGGGAAAGGGCACTAAGGAAATTAAAAGTACAGTTCTGCCATCACCTATTGCTAGATATTAGATCTCCATATCTTCCTTGTGGACACACTTCTCATTTACACATATTTCACCTCAACCAAGTGAGTTTTTGGTTGCTTTGTTTTCTTTTACTTCTTTTGAATCCAAAACATCTGTTCCCTGGAAAGATAAGCAGCATACTCACATTCCAAACACCCTACGCTGCTCTTTCCTTGGCCATATTTCTGAGCCATTGCTTCACGGTCTCTGAACCTTTCCCCATATTAGTCTCACCACAACTAGCCCCATTTCCCAGCCACAATTACCTGCCCTCTAGGTCCCCAAAATCTCTTTGAAAGCAAAATAACTTTTAGAAGGAACTAAATTCAAAGTGACAACAGATTAAAGAACACTGGATATTAAAAGAGCTCAAAAAGAATAAGAGCAATTAGCAGAGAACAAAATCATGTGTCTAAGAGCATCAGAAGCTCAAAGTCTGTGACAAAATTGGAGTCTCCTTGACAAACTGAAAAACAAAAAGCAAGTAGGGAAACTTAAGTTACTGAAAAAATGTTTCTTTACTGTAGAGGCTGTAAGATAACTATTGCTTCAGCTCCCAACCCACAACACAGGGACAGAGTTAAAATGTTACACGAAGTGAAGTTGGAAAAAAGTGAGGCATGAACCTTCAGCAGAGCTCCAGGTCCAGAAAGGACCTGGTGGACTGTGGTTTTCTTGCTTCATTCAGGATCAACAGAAATAGTCAAGGTAGTAATAAAATATACAAATGATCTGTCAGGACTCTACCAGCTTTCTAGGTTGAAATAAAAAAAATAGCTTCCTGTGTTGATTTCTGAACCTTTCTTTAGTCTTAAGTTCTTCTGCACATTTTATACAGAGAAAACAAGACAGCACCCTTTCAAAGGAATTTTGCTGCGTTACTCAGATTTCCTCCTCAGAAACAGCAAAAAGAGCACCTAGCTTCTCCCTTCAAAAAAAGCTTGCAACGGAGTCCATCACAAAGGTTTGCTAAAGAAAAGAGTGACAGATGAGAGGTATGAGACCTATGCTGACTTGAAGTGCCTAAAACAGAGACAAGAGCAAAGCATTTCCTCTAGGAAAGAGTAAATGAAGTGACTAAGTGTTTAGAGAGTATAAAATTGTAGTAGTCAATAAAACAAGTAGTGAAGGAAACTGAAGGGACCTATAAAAGACAACTAATTGGGTATCATAACACAAGTTGATATGCAAAATTTACAGAAAAGCAACAGAGAAATATTAAACTACAAGTAATGCCAGATTCTCAATCAAAAGTAGCTACTGAGAAGGAGACACACGGACTTCTCTGTGAAAAGTCAATAAAAATCTCTGTTCTTTATACAATACTGGGGTAAAATTAATAAAAAAAGAACACAACATTAAAAATGAATAAACACTCTTCTGGAAAAAAGTAACCATAAGTGGGCAGTGCAACCTCCTCTGTAATATCCTATATGTTTTTTACCCCATTTTAAAAGGGCAACAGGAACAGAAAGTTCTAAGTAGATATGTATCTTAATACAGACATCTTGCCCTAAGACTGCAGTTAATCTGTAGTCAGTTCAACTGTTTTTCCAAAAGGTGTTTATTTCTCACATACAGGTTAAATGAAGTAATATATGACTTAAAAATCAAAATCTTGATTGTTGTCTGTATTCAATGACTTTAAACAATTTACTTAACCTTGTCTTAACTCATTTTCCTGGACTCTTCAGAGAGCAAAGCACTTCTGGATCTCTGGTTCAAAAATCTTAAGCATATGTAATTATTTGAATATTAATAAGCATATAATTAGGCTCATTCTAAAAGTGCTTACTTCAGTATAGGTGAAAACTTGATTTGTAATCCTTTGAGTGTACAGTAGAAGCCAGTATATATCAGCAAAAGCTATTCCACTAAGTGTAGCTACATCATTGAGAACAATTTTAGCTGCTTGAGGCTTTATCAATCACCAGAATTTTGTTTTCAAACTTTATCGGAAAACTGACTAGCGATTATCCTTGCACAGTTAAAGTGGGACAGAATCAATTCCCCATAGACCATTTCCTCTGCTGTTTGGGATGAACACTGTCTAACAATTTAGAAAAAATCCATTTTGATACTGCTTCCCAATTAGATCTGTTAAAGGCTATTTGAATGAATAAATTTGTTCTAGTTTTACACTCAGGTATGTTGCTCATTGAATGCTTTTAATGGGAAAGACCACTGTACCATTAGCATTACTTGCTATCAAAGATGATGGCATTTTCTTATTCCAGGGTAAGCAAGTGAATTTCTAATTGTTCTCTTCAAGGTTCAGCATGAGCTACTACCCTCTACATACCCAGGCACTGTCTGAATCCTACCCACTTGCCCGCACAGCAGTGGCTGACCCGGATGCGTGCTTTAGGAATGTCATGCCCTCTTACACATGTGCTCATCAGAAAGCCTACCTGAACAACATGACAAATTGCCAGCCACATCTTAATCATATCACCAAAGGCCAATAAAAGCCCAGGTCACGGAAATGCAATGTTTGATCAGTGAGACTCCAACGCAGGCCGCAGAGTCACAAGTAACTTCAAAAAAAAAACCTTTTCAGAGTCACTATTTCACTCTAGACCTGATTACTAAATTCTTGTACTACCGCAACACTCAAGTTAGCAGGGTTGGATGAGCAGTCTACCAGAACTGTCTGTTCAGTGTATCCTTAGTATTTCCAAAAAGCTAAACCTATTTCTATACCTATACCACCTATACTATTACTTCATTCACTGCTGCTGATCAAGTTCTATCTTGCACTGTGTTCTACATCACTAGCAACTGCTATATACTATTGCTATATTCAAGTAGTGCTATGGGCCCTAAAGAACAATTTCAAACTGACTAAAAGTTTAGGTTCTAGAACAGAACACACTGAGTAGAGAGGTAGAGCATAGTTAAAAACAGTGTACCATCTGGATACAAAAAGCTTCATAGATGGCCTTACATTTAGCATGTATAAATGCTTTCTTCTTTTACATAAAATTACTAAAGTTGTACCAAAAATTTACTTGGAAAAAACAGAGAATCTAATTTTGCTGCCCTTTATGTTGAGCAAACAGCACTAAATCATACCAAAGGCTTTCTTTCTTTAAAGTACCATAAAGGCTTAGCTTAAATGAATGCCTCTTGGAATAATTTTCCATAGCAACTGATAGCTATTTTTGCTATAGATAATTGCTTTCTGCTGCTATCTGCTTTTCCTTTGATTCTTTCACTACCCTTGAATACATTGAAAAATCCAAATAAAGATTTTTTTAGTCACTGATATCTAGGATAGTCTTGGGTTTCTATTTCAAAAAGACAGGACAAGAACCCCTGGACAAAACAAAGGCCCCTACTGCTAGAACAGGAGGAGCAATAAAATAAACAGATATCCTAGAGCTGTTAAATCACAGGAACATTCATTTGGAGTCAAAACAGAACCAGCTGATAGAAGTAAAATTGAATTCTCCATATGGAATCAAGATTAATTTGTTTTAATCAAGATGGCATTTCTTTAACAGTTAACAGTGACCTTCTTCAAGTCCAAAAAAAATTATGAAGCACCTCATACCAGCTATCAGTAACATCTTAGTTTCTTCATTATGGGGAAATGGGAAGAGGCTCTAATTACTGCATACAAATGTTTACATTAGTGTGAAAACTGCTAACTGCCTTTAATTGCTAGCAGGAACTCATATGCTTTAGGGTAAATGAATAAGTATAAACACCTGTAGCCAATAAATTATTTAGTTGTCATTCTCAAACCTTAGAGGAGTTAAGTGCTGACTCAGCACAAGCAAAAATGAAATTGCTAAAAAGCCTTCAAACACACACTGTGCTAGACTATATATGACAAAGTACTGTAAATCCGTAGCACAGGTTACTCTGTGCTTTACTTCCATTTTAAAACACCAGTAACATCAAATATGAAAACCTCCAAGCCCAGTATAGTGATTTTATTTGAGCACCTAAGCATCTACATTAAGAGGCAGAAGTGCTCCTAGTAGACACGAGTGACATCCCTACACTTAAACCTTCAAGATCTTTCTAATATATTCCTCAAAACTGTATCAGACTATGTAATTTGTTTTATAAATCCATTCAGAATGAAAAATAAGCACACAAAAAATGCCTTATTATGCCAGAGCCATTTGTCAGCTTAATTTTTTGAACACCACATATCGTTCCAAGAACCTTTGTCCCTAAAGAAACAACACCCTGAAGGAAGTTGTTTGTCTTGCTTTGAGGAACAAATTAGGTCAAACCAATGATGTTGACAGTGAAGCAGCCTGAGTCAGATCTTTAATTAGTGATCAGTTTACAGAATTAGCACTAGCTTTTGTTTTTATTTTTTCCCCCTAGTTCTTTGCTTTATGGAAATCTGTGTTCACATGAGAATAAGATTACCAGTGAACCATTTGTATACCAATGATTACACTGATTGCCCATGACATCCATATGATGGTAACACTACCAATCTCAGGAGCATCTAAAGACACCACAAAGATCTCCAGTTTAGCCATCATCTCTAATAGAGACAACCAAATTTAACATTCAGGCTATTCTCTCTTTTCTGCTATGCTCATTTTAATGAGTAGCCAATTCACTATACAAAATGGAATTCTAAGTATACTAAAAACAAGTAGCCACAGATGTCAGCCAGCCTCAGAAGCCAATGTACATATCTTACACTCAGTTGGGGGATTTTTAAAGTCCATTTTTATGGATACAAACCTTCAAGCAATTTTTTAATCAGCCCATTTGTTAGTGCTGATCATAAATTCAGCTTGGCATCCTTAATTTGCTACTCTGCATTCTTTACAAGTAATCCGCATTGCAGAATTTACTGTTCAGCCAGAGACCTTCAATTTTTGCTACCCAAATAAGCTCCGGTTGTATTGCTGATTAAACATATTACTAATGTTTTAGCTCACATGTTTTCCTGGGTTAGAGGCACGCACATGTTTGTGTGTATGTCTCTGCTGATGATTTTGGAAGACTTGAGCCAATCCACATGTATAATATTGAAAAAACTGTAAAAATCTAAGTTATGAAAACTCGACAACACAATGACAAATTTAAAAACGTATAATTATGCAGGACAAAAATATTTGCTCCCAAAAATCACAGACTCTGGGGAGAAAGGGAGTGAGGAAGAAGAGAAAAACCAGA
Organism: Nothocercus nigrocapillus; assembly: GCA_013398345.1. Lineage (NCBI taxonomy): Eukaryota > Metazoa > Chordata > Aves > Tinamiformes > Tinamidae > Nothocercus > Nothocercus nigrocapillus. The sequence goes on from WBNA01000025.1 coordinate 4,208,182, forward strand.
GTGGAACAAACACAGAATTTACTAATAAAAAATACAAATGATTGTTTCAGTCTTTATAAAATGACTAAGACAAATATATCATCTTACACTATTAAATGGAGAGAGAAAACAAAACAAACACCACAGAAGAGTTGAGATTGGACAGGACCTTTAGAGAGCATCTAGTCCAACCTCCCTGCTCAAGTAGCATCATGTAAAGCAGGTTTAGAACCATATCCATTCAGGATTAATATTTTCAAGGAAAGAGTCTCTAGACAACCTTACCCTCATAGTAAGGCAGCTTTCCCTTCAACTTGTCAGAAGTCCTATGAACAGAAGCATATTGTTCTTGAAAATATTTGCTATTTCTGGAAGGCAAATAAGATATTCAAATCAAGTAGGAAAGATTGGGAAGTTGATATTCCATTTCCCTCTCTGTAGTCATTAGTAAGATATATGTTGAAATAACAAAAAGACAATTAAGTCATATCATTCTTGGGTAGGCTGCACATATTCCAGTCGGATCAAGAGAACTGCTGTACTTTGAAGAACTCGCTTGATAACTTCACCAACATCTGGCACCATTTTTTTTTCCCACAACATTGGAAACAATACACATTAGGAACAACATTGAAATGACAAAACGAATTCTAAAACAGGTTAAAGTTACCTCTCATTACAGGATCTTTCCATTTTTGTCCTAAGAGTTTGGGAGCTCTTGACAGTATTTCCCTTTCATTACTCATAAGATGTTGAGTCAGTCACACCTCTGCTCAGAAAGGTAACTCTTCCTGTGCTTTCCATTCACTCTGCTCTGCAGGACTTGCCAGCAGCTCCCCCCCCACCATCCCTCTATTTTCTTTTTAACCATGTATATTGAATTTCAGCACAAAAGCAGTTCAAGAGTTGCTGCAATTATAATTTGGCCATAAAAAGTGGGGTCATAACCTCCTCTACGTGAACTATGATTTCTTTATGAACTGATTTGGTTTTAGAGATACTCCTAGAGTTTTAAAAAGAATTCTATGGCCAGGAAACTCTGGAACAGCCCTGTGGCTTCTTAAATTAGTTTAAAATATTTTTCTAAAACTGTGCTAGTTTCTTGAAGGTATGCAATAGTCCTCTCCTAGAGACAGCTGTCCTCCACTCACTTAAAAGTAACTAATTTAAGTTCCTACTTTTGGCTAACTCTCTCCTGTGGATATGCCACTACCCACTAAGGGCAATAAAATCTCATATGCTTGGAAAAATGGAATATTTGCAGCACATCAGTTTAAAACTGGTTAGGAGTCTCTCAGTTAGGGTTTTATAACATAAAACAAAAAAATCAAGGGTCAAAGCAGAATCCAAAGCAATATAAAACCTAAAAGCAATATAAGCCCACTAGGGATAACAAAAGCTTGGAGTAGAATCTAAATGCCATGACCTATACTCATTTCAAGCCATTGACAAACAATAAAGATACTAAGTGTCACAAATTCTGGCCCTTTTTTCCCCCCTTTCCACAAGAAAGGAGGACAATCTAAGATCAAGCCCTTAAATATATCCAGAGTACAAATAAAACTTGGACCGTGTGTTCTAGAGGAAATGAAATTAATTAGCCTTTTGGATTACTCAGGTATTGTGTGTCCCCTAGGTTCCTGTTACATAAAGTCACACCCTTAGATCAGGTGGTTAGATCACCTTGGAAAAGGAAATAGTAGTCATAAATAAAGAAATAAATATATTAGCAACTATCAGAAGTATTAAAAAATCAACATCATTTTCTTTGATTTCACCAGTATATCTGATTTCCAATAAAAACAAAAGAAAAAATGCAAAACCCATTTCAGCTGCAACTCAACTCCCAATTTTTTTTTTTTCGCCTTTTCATCATGTTTATGGAATGACTTTTGCCTCTGTAAACCTGAGCGAGAACAACTCGATGTTGGTATTGTACTTTATTCACATGAAAATGTCAAGCTAAGTAAGGAAGCAATAAAAGCAAGGAAGAAATATGATGAGAATTTATAAAACAACGTCAGTAAGCACCTTGTTTCTCTGATGTTCAGCACTGTCTGCAAAAACATAGAACCAGATTAATGAAAGATAAGATTTTTTCACATATAGAGTTCTAACCAATAAAACCATTCCTATAGTACCTGCTTTCATATTCAGCAAAATACTTCCAGTGCCCATTTTTCACATTGATTAAAAACATGTAGCAGGTAGAGTGATTTAGCAGCATTTGATATTATTAAAGTTAATAATCAAGAAAATCTCATGTTTGGCCTTATGGTTTTCCCTCATGTGCAAGTGAGAAGATAGCGAAGTGTGGCTTAGTAGTCTCAGGACCTGCTTCAACCTATGAATATAACAATAATAATGTGAAATGACTCTGCTACGTGCATCATAAAATAGGGATGGGGATAAAGCAGGAGGGCAATAATACAGTTAGAATTTGCAAATCTAACCCCGGACATAACCCAGGGGGTTACCAAGCAGAGACAGAATTCCTCAGGATTATCTTTAGTGCTGCTCTGGCCTGCAGCAAGAGCTGTCGCTAAAAAAAGCTAAGCACAATAGCAATCTGTCCAAGGAGGTCCATAGTGAAATAGCACCTCTCATTTGTCTCTCAGTCTATGCCAGGCTATACACAGGCTACATTCATGTGTCTGTGCTGGAAAAACATCACTGATCGCCTTTTCCTCATAGCAGGCAACAGTTCCTGGTTGACACTATTGATGTTAAGCAGGCTTCAGCTGACTGTATTGCAACACTACAGACTGATCTTCATCACTGCAGATATCAAGATGCTCTGTTTACCCACATGCCCTGTCCTGCTGACATGATAAATTGAAACACAAAGTAATAGAGCCGGGATTCATGATGTGCTCTGAGGTGACCCAATTTCACTAAGCAATGTTGACACTGGAGCCACTAGGTCCTGCCACCGCATGTTCTTCTTGGAAACACATGCGACACCTACTTTTTCACTGTTTGCTCTTTATTTGCTCTTAGGTTTTTCCCTGTTCAGAACCACTGTTTCACATGTGTGAAAGGACCCCAGGCACACAAAGTGCTGAGGACAAGTAACTTTCTTCTCTAAGATTCTTTAAATGCCAGAAAGGCTCAATAGCAACAGTCTCAGAGTACCTGGTCTAAGAAAAGAAGATAAAAACTAAACAAGAAAAAAAAATATGGAAAGCAAGGCATTTAATACTTTTCATGGACATGCAAGTGACAAACATTTCCCTTACTCTCCAGGATGGCATATTCCAAGGAATGCTCACAATGGAAAGCTCTTACAGACCAAAGAGCAAGCTAGTTGGGCAGGGGGACACGCATGCAGGGAAAACTCTCCCCTCCTCCATAGTTGAATAATCACATTTAACTCTAGTATTTCCCTAATTGTTCCTATGGAAGAGAACTCTGAGTCCTAAGCCTCTCAGATATTCTTTCCCCGTCTTTCTCAAGTACACTTTGCCATTTACAGGGTTAACAGCCCCAAGCATCCGCTGCCTGCCACTCTGCCCCCCAACAAACAGCTTGACTCCTCTCAACATTAGTGAGAAAGGATTTAGAGGACACTCTTTGCCTTCTTATTTCAAAAATGGACAATGCACTTATGCTTTCAAGCTTTCCTTGGACATAACCACATTCAGAATCATTTAGCATGTGGAAGTTGAGATTCTTTTTTGATTTTAAAACCTGACACTTCTTAAAATGAGGATCAAAATGTCAAAATATAATGTAACATTAAAGTGACTGCTGCACCTCCTTAGATCATTAGACCCCCTCAAGTTCCATCCAGCCTCAGGCTGTTTACTCTTATCTGCTATATGCGAAAAAGCTTCAGGTAGTCACACCTAAACTCTGTGGAAGCACTATTATCTCTATTTCCTTTGATAGTTACTCTCCTTTATCTGTTTCCTCTTTAGCTGCTTCCTTCCATTCACCATTTCTGCTTTCTATACTTATTCTTTTATCCTTAAAAACACATTCTACATCCTATTAGTCACTGTCCCCCTCTTCCTTTAAATTCAAAGAATCCCATTTCACCTGTAAAATCTCTACATCAATCTTTACAGCAAAAAGCAGGCAAACTTCTCTCCCACTAATGCGAATCCAGTACTTACAAACTGATTTTGACATGGAGAGGTGAAAGCAAGAAAATCCAGTTCTGACTTGTACACCTTATCTCTTCACTTCTCATTAGCCAGCAGTGTTAATTTGATTGGGCTTCACGGAAGAGCTTTTTTTTTTAATACAACACATCTTGTGTTGTTCACTGTATAGAGCACTAATTAAAATATAAATCAGGGTGGTAGTTTTTGTCATATTTTTATATTGGTATGAGTGACAATGCATTAAAGAACAACAAGGAATTTGTCCCTCCCACTCTTGCCTTAGTATAAGTGAGAGTATGTATGTGTGTTTCTATTTAAAAACAGTATATCTATGCTTTAGCAAGACAGAAGCTATACATGCACAAGTATACAATAGGTGGAACTAACTTCAATAGCCTAATTCTGATTAAATCAAAATTAAAGTCACTTCTTTCACTCTTTATAATCTTGTGCATTTCTGCATATATTTACAACTGACAGTAGAAAATTAATTCTCCAAGGGGCTCTACACAAAAAGGGCCAAGAAAGCCATCTAGAGCTGCAGTCTGTAAAACTCCCCTAAAAAGAAGGAAAATGACTCACTTGGAAAGAATCCCTACTACAATTCATCAAGCACTGGCTTAAAATAAGAGTATATGCGTAGAATCTCAAGTAGGAGACAGTGGGGATCTGTTGTATAAGCTAACTACATTTCTTTCAAAAAGTCTCATGTGGGTACTGGCAGCCATCAAGTAAAAACTGGTCTCTATTTACAGCTGAAAATCAGAGCCAAGAGAGTGCACAAAATCCTTATGACTGACTGAATTTTGAGCTATCAGAAATTTTTAATGGTGTAATTTACTTTTCATTCAGTGTACACAGATGCAAACATGTGCATACACATATTATAATATGAACAAAGCCAACACAAACATAATCAAATTCCACAACTCTACTTGCAAAATATTAGTACCCTTCTTCTATGGTCAAGTGGTACTCCCATGAAAGAACTTCCAGCGATTGCAGCAAGACCAAGATAGAAGCATCCTTCCAAAATTAAATACTTCTGGAAAGCATTAGTTAATACACCTAACAACCTAGGAATAGCTATATTCTGCCACATAAAAAAAAAAAAAAAAAGCCTGCCATTTAGTTTTTTCTTGACAGGTTAGGAATGATCTATTTAAAAGGAGAGAGACAAAACCTGAGTACAAATTGGATTTGGTGTAACAGGAAAGGGAGATACCCTTAAGTATTCTCTGCTTCAGGATGCAACTTTGACAGGAATAACACTAAGTTTCTTCAAACATTGAAAACAGAAATGAATTTTGAAAGATTTAATCAAGTAGTGGTAACATAGTAGCAGTAAACTGGTTACCGGTCTTCCCTCTATTTCTTTGTTTTGGTCAGGGGTAATTACTTGATTCTTCCTTTCAAAGTCTATCTTTCCAAGTGTCTACACTGTCATCCAATAATTTTGCCACTGAAATCCTTTGTACTTACAGTAAGTGGCATGTCATGAATCTCTCAACATTCCTAATTTTAGCAAGATAACCACTTTCACAGTATTTCAAACTGTGCAAATATATTTCAAGACTTTTGAGTTACACATGCTTCTGTATTACAGAGCTGTAGGATCTCAATTTCTTTGGCCTCTAAAATTGGTTTGCTATTATTTAATCAAATAGGATTTTATCATCATGTATGGAGAAATGCATTTTAGGAATGTTTTTCAAATCTTAAGATTTGCACATACCTCAGTACATATTATTCAACTATCACAATCATATTGATTATTTTCCCATTTATAATCTTTGTAACCAGTTTTAAAACAGGAAAAATAGTTCACACATCAGTACAGTACAACAACACAGCAGTCTAACAAAGCCACAGCAGCTAATGAAGAATTAAGGTACTCTGATTCTTTTTAGAGATATTCTCCTGTAATTAACATTTTCACAGACACTACATTGATTGAGTAAAAGTTAAACACGGTGAGTTTTGTAACAATATCCAACTGAATGGGTAGTCTCTGCTGTTGACTTAAACCTTTTCAGGGCATAGACCAAAATGACTTTTGTTGATTCAAAAGCCCTTATTTTCAGATGAGGCTTGGCTAAGGATGAGCAACTCCTATTATACAAAGGGATGCAAAGGAGGATGAAAGCGGTTGGGAATTGCAGAGCCTCTAGAACTAGGCTGCTTCTTTGTACCATTACCAGGACAAATAGAGCTCTCTAGAGCTCTAGCGCAGCCAAATTACAGACAAAAACCATTCTGCTTACCTAAGCAGCTACACACATGACTTTGTGAACATGAAGCCTTCCATAATGCCCTTGTCTTGCACAACATCAGTAGATCCTAGAAATCCCACCATTAAACACTATTTCTCCCTAGCACCCACTTAACATAAGGATGAACATTACAAAATCCTGTTCTGTTCACCTTACCTTCTATAGGCCCTTATTTATAGAGCCCATAGATATTTTAGACATTGGGCATTCATCTGAGCTCATAACTAAAGTCCATATACTGTTCTTACTTTCATATCGCATTCCATATTTGGATATTAGTAGTATTTCACTTGCCTTCCTTCCCCCATCTTCAAATATGTCACAGCAGGAGAAAAAAAGGTGTTATTTCCCCTTGGAAGCAAGCATTTCAAGCTGAGCCTGTCAAATAGTAGAATACTTCATTGTATTTGACTTAATATTAAGAATATAACTTCCAATGTATATCCTCACTTCCAGAGTTTGAGTTTGTGTATGTTGAAACTGAGCAAGTGTGACACAGTTCTTAGTTCCCTTGGGAACAATATTCAGAGCTCATTTGAGTTGTGACCTCCTTATGCTGCCAAGGAGTATTAGTATTTTTGTTGGATCCTTAGAACAGAGATGCAGAGTGAAGGACAAAGGCAAAAAATACAACCTTTCCACTTCACAAATAAAAAACAGATGAGAGTGCTCCCTTCCAGAATATGGAACGTTGCCTCCTTATAGGCTCTGCCCCATTACATCGTCTTATTGGAAACATGACGCTTTTTCATAATAAAATATTTTAGATGAAAATATTTTCGAGTAGTTCTTCATTGCATGAAGAAACCTACAGCTGTCTGCAACACATCTGAAATGTCTAAAAATGCTTCAAAAGAAATAAACAAGTTATCTTCAGATATGATTTTGCAAAATGGATGTCAATACAGAACAGCACATTTTCACAAATACTGTGATACTGCCCACTGTTTCCTGATATCACCACTTGACATAGAATCACAAAGAATAATAGAACAGTCACATTAAAAGGCTCACTTATTTCTCTGCTTATAATACATGATTTCTTTCAATTCAGCCCACAATTTGGGTCCTGCTACACTTCCAGAAACAGTATTTACACAACCTTGCCCCATTGAATTCTGACTTCTAAATTTTATTTCTAACATACCCTTCTTTCCATCACTCTAATAATGAAATCCACCCTCCTGCACATATTTCTATGTGTATTGTGACCAGGCTGTCTTCCCAGCAATACTTCTACACATGTTTCTTTCCTATTAAGTCAAAATAGACCCTTCCAGTCTTTATTTAACATCATGGAAGGAATGACATGAATAGTTGTGAGGTGCATCCACAACTGACTCATACATTATAACATACACCTTGTTATTCTACCTTGATTTACCACTCATTAGTATAGCAGTTGCAAGAGCTGACCTTAACTATCTGCGCGGACATCCATTAAGGTGTCTATACCATTTCCATTACTGTCATTTAATGTATGTACTCTACTGTATTTTCTCTCTACAAAAAACAAACCATTGGATTATTTTTGATACCATCATGACATGTGCAGCCATTGCTCAGTTTCAACCATAAAAAAACCCTACAAAAAGCAAACATCTGGTTTGTGAAGAACAGCTTACAGAAGTCTTCTTCAGTTATGATCAGCTTCTGAAGGCAGTAACAGGAAAGGGCTGACAGGTCCAAAACTGTTTGGAGAGACTGATTAGATACCAGGGAGTTCTCCTGCAGAGCAGATAATCAATACATTTCTATTAACACAGCTTAATTTTTAATAGTGCTGTCTTGAAACACTGGGAGTTCATTAGATTCTCATGACTTGAGACTACTGGATTCAAAATGAAAATGAGTTAAGGGCAAGGCAGCCTGCTTCTGGAGAGACTAACAAAAATAACATCTGTTACTATTAGATTTCATGACATTTTAAGTTTTGTCTTTCCCGTGTCATTCTTTTTCTAAAAAAAAGCACTGGACTTGTTCTTTTTCAGTAGGAAAAATTCATGATTGCTTTATCTAATTTTACTGTTGTGCTACCAGAGGTTCTGCTTTGTAGTGTCTCTTTTTCAGAGCAGGACAAAGTCTCTTTAAACCTGCTAATCAATAAACCATGTTTCAGGTTTAGGTATTTGTTAAATGAAGCTGCATAAAACTCTTAACATACCCATAAAACAGCAGCAGATCAAAATGGTGATTTTCTGTTAATTTCATAAACATACACAAAGACACTTCATAGCCTATCCTCAAATACACCCCTGCTATAAACTAATGATGTTATAAATCAGGTTGAAATAAATTGTAGTAAACCATGAGAGGCAGTATACATGGCAATGAAAGGAGGAAGATATGACATAAGATGCAGCTGGAAACACTGTCCAGTTCAGTCATTTCCCAGTAATCCTCTCCAAGGATGAGCATCGTAAGCAAACAAGTCTAACTCTGCCATGAATGAATGGTTTCACTTGGCCAATGAAGAGGAAGACTGGTCAGAGGAACTGCAAGACAAATAATACACAACAGCACAGGCACTAGTGAAAGAGCATGAAGCAGTAGAGAAAACAGTGAAGAACTTGGACTGAGATAATATAATATCTTAAAATATCAGTATATAAAAAAATCAGTATATAAATCTTTTTCTGAGATAGTGACTTGTTGGCCATGGGCCTCTTTGAAAGAGGTATTTCCAGAAAGACTTTTTTTTTTTAAAAGGTAATGTGAATTTCAAAAATCACTACAAATCAAGTGGCAATCTTAAACACACAGCTTTTTCTTAGTGGTACTTGTATCGCACAGGCTTGGAAAGTTTTCTGACATAGTACAGAAGCAACAGAACTGTAGTGTTTTCTCTTAATGCCAATCTGAGTTCCTTGGGGACTTAAAGGAAAAAGGAAACCAAGCCCCCCACGCATCTGTGCTCTTCCATATGTGGGTATTTATGACCATGCGTAATCACTGTTGAGACATCGCAGGGAATTTTAGTGCTTTTGTGACAGGGAGGACACACATTGTCTCCGTGCCTTTTAGTCCTTTTCACTTTACAATTAGACATACCCATGTTCTGTAAAAGCAGCATTTAAACACACACATAATATGCCCTATTTCATGGGACAGAGGTGTTAGCAAAAAACAATTTTGGGCTAAAAATGGTCTAAAATAGACTAATTCAATTCTAAATTTTAAGTGAAAAAGACTGAAAATCATGTGCAGATCTATTTAGGTCTACTAGGTAGAAAATTCCTAGAGTGAACTCCTAAAACTAATGAGATATTCCACAATATTACATGTATGCAACTGATTAAATACTTTTTTTGGCATTAAAGACCTAAAGTCTTAATGTGCCTTCCATATGGCATTTTTTTCTACCTGTGTAACAGTAATAAAATAGTAATACATAATAGGCACTACTTCAGAGTACAGAATTACACAAATTTAAGAGGAAACAATTATATATCTCAATACAATTAGCCAAATAACTGGTGCTGTACGCTTATTTTAATCAAGGTACTAAGCTATATGGATAGAGAGTTTGCAGAGATATTTCACAGATAAGACAATAGAAGTATTTTACTCCCCAGTGTTACCCTCTAAAATGCAGATGAAGGATCTGAATGGCTCAGAAAATATACAAGGTGCCATGGTGTGGGATAAATTGGGATCAACTCAAAGGGGATTGTTTATCAAAAATGAAGGGGTGCCCATGTGTTATTAGCATCAGTAACAATGTTTCTGAAGGATGATGAACAACAGATAAAGGACAATAGACAAAAAAATCATGCAATAAGCTCTCTGCTAATCCATAGGGACCAATACAAAACAGCAAACCTCTGAAAATAAATGGAGCCATCTCAAGTGGCAAAAAGCCCACTGAAATTATCAAAAGATGCATGTGCACATGCATGCATTCCTATAGGCATTCCCAGTAATTCCAGGTTCACATTCAACATTGTTTGCATTTGTATTTCACATGAAGTGAGCTAATCTGCTATAAGAGAGCATGACAAAGGTGGTCCAAATCCACACAGTGTTTCATAGTTTTTTTTTTTTTTTTTTTTTTAAAAAAAAACAACCAGTAAAAGTAGACCCCAAACTCCAGTCAAGGTAACAGGAGATTCTGCACTGGCCTCAATTAGCCCTATGAGAATTAAGAAGCCTCCAGGCAGCCATCATTTACAGACACATGCCTAGAAAATAGAAAGCATTGGCACCTTCAGAAGGAGCAAGGCTACTCTAATTGAGCAGAGGGCTATTCGTTTCTTTTTTTGACAATCATTTCATTAAAGTTTTGCTAAATCAGGCTTGCCTTATCACTGAACTAATCCTGAAGGTAACCTTAAGAAAGAAAGCACTCTAAAGACAGAGGAAAAGTTAACAGAAGTGACCTTGAAGAGCTTCAAAGTCAACAAAAGCATTTGAAGAATTTTAGTTCTGCACTGGAATAAGGTCTGTTTTTATTTCTACCAAGAAAGTTACACGTGAATAGAGGCTATAACTGCACCTAAACTTCCAAGTGCTTCAATAATCTAGAGGTATTTAGGTCCAAATCTTTTGGGGGCCCAATGCAGAACTAAAGGCAGAGTTCACACTCATATGGTGCTCCTGAATTAAGCTCATCTCCAGAGCTGAGGGGCCAGATAGCTGCCCTCAAGGATGAGAAAGCTTTTGCCATCTCAAAAGATGTATTAGAGTCATTTTTGGTCCAGAAAAGTTCATCTGAAGAACAAAATGAATCAACAACCATAGGAAAAAACAACAATACAGAACACACAATCCCCAGAACCACTTTTCAAACAATCTCAGCAGCACATGTAGTCTTATGGCCTTAATACTCATACTAGGCAGAACAAGAGGTAATGCAGATTCTGAGAAAGATGACAAGAACAAATGCAAAGGGGGGTAAAAAACATGATAAACATTTCTTAAAGTCTGGTCCAAAAAAGATGGAACCTAATACTTTACAAACCGTAAAGTGTTCTTCCCCCCACCCTTTTTCCAATCGCAACGTGACTTATTAAAATTCGATACCCACCCTCTTCAATACCAAATAAAGATATATTTGATTGCTAAAGCTCATTCTCTTTATAAGCAAAATGGTAGCTGAAGACAGTATTATCGAGATCCAAAATTCAGATTGAGTAACCATGGCCAACTGTCAAAAGTTGCAATAAAAGCAGAGATATCACTATAATAAAAAGCAACAGGAAACAAAGAACCTGACTGTAATTATTTGTAATTAATATCTCCTTTCAAAAACAATTGACTTGCAGTTAGAGTAGAAGCAGCAGGAGAGTGAGTCTAGGTTTTTATAAGTGCATTAACCCAGGTGAAGCCAGCTGTAAGCCCACGATGCTGTAGCAGCTATTCCGAGCGTACGCGACAAAGCCATGAGGGAAATTGAAGAGCCTCCTATTTCATCAGATACGGAAGATAGAGGCAAACTGGCAACAGCTTAGCGACACGTTGGCCCTATGTATCAGTTAAAAGACACCAGTGCAAGATAATAGCCTGAACCTCTTTTGAGCCCCCAGTCTTCTGCAAATCTTCTTAATGGAAGAGGAATTATAGTTTGCCTGGAGACATCCTTAACTTCCTATACCCTCTCTAATATATTGCATTGCTATCTAAACATGTTCCTTGTAAGATGCGAGACCCACAAAAGTCCCTAGAATGAGGCTTCCCTAAATTTGGGAATAAAAGCGGTTATGACAAGATTGATAAATGCCCTTTAAGGAGATTAACAGTATATCTGCCTCTCCTGGAGAGGTGTTCATTGCATAGGCATACTCCTTACCCTTATTAAATAAGCATCTACCAGAGGTAATGGATAAGCAGTTTCTAGAGCATATTTTGAGGACATATTTGCTGATCTAAATAGAGAGATGATGTAAACAAACAGATGGGTTTTGAGACCCCACAGAGGGCTTAAACAGAACTTCCACAACTCACAAGAATATATAGAGAAAATACAAATCCTGCAACATACACACCTTACTAAATATCCAAGCAATATAAAGTCTCAACAACCTGCAAAGAAACACGTCCCACAGAAAGTGGGATGTACACAGCACCTGAATTACAAATGCCCAGATTTTAACAAAAGTCAATTAAATGCAAACTATAGAAAAATTCCTACAGGAACTACATATGCATCCTAGAATACAGCCATTTCTGGTCCATGACACATTTGAATCAAGTCAGAACAGCACCCAGCAGTCACCAGTAGAAATACTATTTTTCAGCTGTTAGACTGGACAATATATTAAAATTGCCACATACTATGGTAAACTGTTTTGTTTAGGGAAAGAATTAAGAAGGGCTCATATACTGGAACTTCTAGATCCTAAAATACAGCTTGTTTCCTAGACCATAACTGGGTCCCTGAGCTACCAATTCTCACCCACATGAAGTATTTAACCCACAAACTATTACACCTCAGTCCAGACCCTACAAGCCCCTCCTGCCCCCCGCCCCAGTACTAAAAAGGCTCTAGCATTTAAACAAAATCCTGAGGTTCACATTAGTTTGAAGGTAAATCCTGCTGTTGATGCCTGATTTAATGATCTTATACTGAAGACTTGGCATTTCATCTCAAGAAAAAAGCTACAAATCTAGACTGAACTCCAAAACGTATACATTAATCATTTTAATTTCCTTTGGATAAACAAAAGTTTTATATAGGTCCCCTGTTTATTCTGTTTGTTTCCTAATTGCATGAAAATGGCAAGTCTCCCAATCTAAAAACGCTTTCCCTCTGAAGAATTTAACAATACATTTGGAGGCGCGCATATATTTGGAGACTACACAATGACTAAAATCCCATTTGTGCTAAGTTTGCCAGAATTCAGTATGCGAGCCAAGGCTCCACTCTCTGCTAATGGCAGAAATGGCTCTCCCTGTAGTCCAGTATTGGATTATGCACTTTTCTCTTGGCAAGGATAAACCCGGACACACCCACAACACCTGTTGTTTGTTATAGATGATATTGATAGACATTTTCCTACTATGGAAGAAAAAAGATGAAAAAGGTGTGCATTGTGAGGGAGATGGAGAAGGGAGAACAGAGTTGGTAACTGTGAAGAACTCCCAAATGATCCTGCTAAAAGTACTTGACTTGAAAGTGCATTTATAAGTTTCACCTAAGAACCTCAAAATGCAAGCACAAATTTCGAAAGCTCTCTGTAAAGATTGTTAAAGCAGGTTAGCAAGTAAAGTGAGATGAAGACATGTACAGAGGCCAGGAACGGAGCCAAGAAGTTCCATATCTAATGACAAGGCAAACAGGCAGAACTGGAAACAGTTAAATCTGGACTAACATATCAGTGAAAATCCTCCTGATGTATCTCACCAAAGTAAAACTCAGTACTCTTGTAAGCTCTGTAACTATCTTCTAGAGCCTATTCACACGGAAATATTTAAACACTACCAGGTAACCAGGTGAGGGAACATGAGCACCTTATGTATTCTGAAGGCAGAATCTCCAAGAATATTCTAGGCTCTTAATGGGTAAATGCAGCAAGATCTTTTAAGCCCTTTGCAAAAGTATAGGAGTATCTATTCCTATATACCTATTAACCTATAAACCTGTTTAAGCTAAATCATACATCTCTTTGAATGATACCCCTACTCTCTCCTTTTTCCTGTAGGGATGATCTTGCACTCGTTCCCTGCATAAAATCATTCTGCAGCCTAACAGAAATGGGATTTCCCCCCCCCTCAACTTTTGAGGTGTTAATGGAATCATGATGCCATGAATTTTCAGTATATTGATTCTTGTCAATACACTGATCAGATCTCTGGGTCTGGTCAGGTTCACTACTTTTGATGAAATAGCTCAGTGAACATCTCTTTCAATAAATCAGTTTACCTCCCAAATAACAGCAATAACCATTATACTGCAGAACAGATACTAGTCATTTCTTTTACCTTGCTAGCAGCCATTACAAGATGTAGTTCCTATCAACACAATATGTTTCTCATATAACACAAATTACCTTCTCAGCATCATAGTGATTATAAAGTTATTCTTTTCATCTTTTTATTCTGCAGGAAATAAGGCACAAAAACAGAACCAAATCCATACTATACCTAAAAGTATCTAGACATTAAAAGCTGGCCTACAAACCCTATAAAATATCTAATCAATAAGATCTCCCTCCTGTCTTTTGGCAAGTGACCTCAGCATAAGGAAACCCCCACTTGTGTTAAATGGATCTTAATATAATCACGTGTACTCAGGACAGCAGGCACTGTGCATCAAATTCAGCCCTCTGCTCACTAATCTGACCACTCCTCAAGTGCTTTCTTTCTCCAGTCAGCTTTTCTATTCCCAAAATTAAAGTAGGATTTCTCCCATTACTCACACCCTATAGCCCACTATCACAGCAGAGAGCTCATCCTCCTAATACATTAATATGCCTACTCTGCTACAGTACAAGGCATTTCCTCCCTTGTAAAATTGCTTTTGTATTTCTCTAACCCCTCATAAAAACAGCAAACCTTATTTACGAGTATTTTTGTATATCCTACACCAAATGCAGCTCCCACCTGCTCTGACTGAAAGGCAGACCTGCTCCAAGCTGTCAACAGGACAGAGTCAAGCTGAGCAGTGGCACCAGGTCTACAGATAGGGCCAGACCTGTCACTTCTGCTGCCGTGACAGCAAGCAGGAACCACAGGGCAGAATTCTCCCTATTTCTGTTCCAGATTCACAGCATAGCAAATCCAATACAGATTCAGAAGTGACAAAATGCAGTGTGTACTTTAAGAAAGTAAAGCACCACCACAATGGCAGGACAGACGACCATCCATATTAATACTGGAAGCCTGAGAACAGGTTAAATATTTTTCCCCTCTTGAATTCCAGAGTCTGAAATATCTTAGTTAGGCAGAGGAACAATAAAGAGAAGCAGAGTCTGATTTAAGGAAAAGCATGTATATATTCTAGTATTACTATTTATCATAATGCTTTTAGATTTCAAAAGGCCACAATGCACCCTGACAAAACCATTCACATTTTGCCCTATGAAAGATTTAGCTGGAAGAGTTCCATTTAAGTTATCAAATATTTGCTTTGATGCTATCAACTTTACACTGTTACCCAGATCACCCGACAATTCATTTTTGTGCTTAAATATTACAGCGATAAATATTTCAAGCTTCTGCCACAACAGATACATAATGTTATCGCAAGAAACTGGAAAACGAGAGCTGGTCAGCTGCCAAGACTAAACTGTACTAGAAATGCACTAAACTTACTGTTTTGCATCTATGACATTCATATTCATTCTCCCAACTCATATATGCATTTGCAATGTGGATTCACATATTATGCCTTTACACATCTCTAAATCTGAAAGAAGTGTACCATTCAACAAAAACAGGGTATTTAAACATTCAACCAGTATTTCAACTGTAAAACAACAACAACAGTAAGCTTTACATGTTGACAATGCTGTCACTGCAAAAGCCTTGGCGAAAGAACACCCACTTGCAGGCATATTCTTACAACACATCCACATAGAGTTAAGCTAACCAAAACAAAAGTTTTATTGGTCTTCCAGTATTTAGAGGAAGGGCACTTTACTGTCATTTTGGAGTTTCGGTGCCAGTTCTGTCTTTTTCACTAAGCTGTCCTTAATTTGAATAAGTTTTTTTGAAGCTTACATTGAAATTGTGGATTTCTGGAACAGAAATCTGACTCTTACAGAATTATGGCACCATGCCTAGTGTGACCGGACGCTGGGGCTCCTCACTGTAGTAGCTGCTTATTGCCATTCAGAGTAGAACTGCTGTCGAAGATTAACACACCAAGTTTTCTTTCTGTGGTCTGTTCTATAGCTTTGTTTTCTCAAGTAACTCATGCCCAGAAGAATCACAAGCAACTAAGGGAACTAAAATGACTAGCTCCAAGTTCCCCAGTCCAAAAAAGAAAGGAAAAAATACCACCAGGATGTGTCCTCTTATGAGGAGATCACATCTGTGGCAGTTTCCTTGTCAGCATTTTGCTTGCAGCTACTTTGTAGATTCCTCCCCTCTTCCTAGTACACCCACAACCACCCCCCCCGCTACCAGGCTATAACAAAAAGGAAAAAAAAAAAAGGAAAAAAGCTCAGTGTGGAAAAAAGGGCATCTAATTGCTTCCTTTCTTGAAGGTGCATCGCTCACTTCTCTCATAGGACTGATACAATCTGACATAAGCATTGTAATTCAACGCGTCAACTCGAAAATGTAAAAAGACAGCTCCTCTGGAAAGGCAACCACATTTTTCAGAATACAAAAAGGGAATGGTAAGTAAACCTAATGTACGCATTAGCTTTATCTTGACAGGAACAATATATAAAGTGTACAGCAGTAAGCAATATTATGTATATCATTTTACACAATGCCTAAGTATCTGTAAATGCGGACAATAGCCTGACATCTTGTCAGAGCAACAATATTGCACTATTGCTAGGAAGGTGCGGAATTGCTTTTTATCTTTTAATTTAGTGATGTGCAAATTGTATATAAAAGCTCAGGAAAAAAAGTATTTTTCTGTAAATATTACTGATGTATTTCTTTATAACATTTACAGAAGATGATACTTTCAGTAAGAAATTCAGTTCTAAGCCATTTACTCTATGTATTGAATAACTTGAGGTTAAAGAAAAATTTTGTATCACTAATATACAGATAAAAGCATCAAGTTGGGTTGGACTATGCAGAGTTTGTTTTATCCCCTTTAGAGGTTTCTGAGCTATATTAGTATCAGTAAAATAGCAGTACACTCCACACAAAGGAATTATTTTGGCACAAAAAGGCCTAAAAATCCAAAGTAATTAAGTGAGAATCTCTCGAGAGAGTCACAGATGACTTGGGCTGTTCTTAGAAAGAGTGAAAAAAATATGTTTAAGAGCTGACTTTTTCTGAACATGTCCAATGACCTCTAGAACAACCACAGAAGTTGGACACCTGATTTCCATTTTTGCAATAATTTCTGTTCTCATAGGAGTCATTGGATGTTCTGCTTGCTTGAAATTGGTTGACTAAGGAAGTCAAGTCAAAATTCAGGAGCTTAACTGAGCCTTTGAAAGCTTTGATTTCACCAAGTTCGTTTGGTTTAGGAGGGAGATGGGCTTTCATGTTACATGAGCTATCCTCAGTCATTTTTTAGGATATAACTACAAGATGCTTCCTACTTATTCGTCACTTCAAGTAGCTTGCCTGAAGTACTTCAGATGTTTCTGATATATGGAGAAGGGGAGCACGTGGCTGCGTATATGAACAAGTTGATTCTCTGCTTTCCATATACTTGATCTCTACTTTCCATATGCTTGATCTTCTCAACAATAAGTAAACCTAATCTTTTATATTTCTTTATGGGTTCTGAAATAAGCAGAGAGAACAGGCCATGAATCTCTGTAAGCAAATGGCCAACTACTATTCCTCAGCTAATGTGGCAAGTCCTCAGCATTTCATTTTATTGCAAATTATAATGATATGAAAAGGGCAAGTGCCTGCAGTCATTACTCAGCCTGATAAAAGAAATCAAACCTCAGTACGATTGAATGACAATACACTCCATTTCTTCCTTGGAATCCATTAACCTCTTTCATATGAGAGCTCTAACAGTTTTCTTTTTTTTGATCTAGATACAAGGTTCTTTTATTATCAGTTACTTTATCACACACTGCTCTAAAAATGTACTCTGCACACAGCCTGTAGTTAGAGGGCTCACAAATTAAATGGCTATCCTGTCAAGTGGTGATAAAGTGTCACTATGGAAAATAAAGAGGTCATCAGTGACAGAAATATAAAACTGAGGAACATAACTGTCCACTGTAGTAAAGACTTAGAAGCTATACACAAGAAAAGAAAAATGAAGGAAAAGAAAGAAAAAGCATCAACTCTCATTGATAACCAAAAGCCACGTTCTGCCACCTTTGCAACCCTTCAGCTGCATCTTACTCCGCAAGGAATCTGACTGAAGAGCGAGGTACCACACAGTGCAAGGAAGGGCGAGAGTAAAACCAAATAGAAATAAACACCAAACTGGAAGAACAGTAGTGGTCCATGTTGCTCTTCATTGAGATCATACCAGGATACTTACTTGAACTGGAGAAAATACTCCCTGTAACTTGAACTGTTGAAAATAGTATGACAAAAAATATTTCTCTACATAATTTATTACCAATATTAAGCATCTTGGTCTTCTGGTCCTTTTTTCCCCACCATTCTATGTATTCGATACACATGTTTTTTGTTAGTCCCCTAATTATTCTAAAACCAAAGTGGGAAGAGACTATCAAAAAATATGCAAATATCTGCATAGCTATGTTTATTAAGGAACAACAACATGAAATAGTGATCACAAGACATTTCATTGTAATAGTGTAGCCTTGGGCAGAAGCAATACATGAATAGCATACAGTTCTTTTAGTCAAGCAATTTATAATGCATTGCATGGGCCCTATGGGATCTTAGAACAGCTTTTTACAGCCAATTCAGGAGAAAATACAAATGCTTTTTGCAGATTTGTCTATAATGTTCCTACAACTCCTAAAAATCCAAGTTCTCTGTTTATCCCCCAAACAAGACAGGGATAACACTGGGGAGGGAGCAAAAACACACACACACACACAGATCAGCAACCAGAGGCTCTTGCTCTCCAAAGTCCCCACTCGCCTGCCACTCAACGCAGTTTTCACATCGGAGTTGCAAAGCACATCTGCCCAGCAGGTGAGCGCAGCCACACGACCCCCTCGCAGAGCTCCGAGGCAGAGAACCATGTTGTCTAACCTTCCCTGTTCTCTTGTCCTAAAAAATAAAGGTAAGGAATATGCAAGCTCTCCCTGCCTCATAGGTTCTGTTTGAGTTTTCCTTTATCATGCTTGTTCTCTGGATGAGAATAGGAAACCATAATAATCACAAAAAATAACTAAAATAGGATTTGAATTTAAAGTGGGGGTACACAACAGAACACCATTTTCAAAAACAAAAGCACTATTACCTCCAATACCTCCATTTTGTTAAATCAATACCTGTTCATCTGAAAGCTGCCCAGCTTTTGCACCTGTACCCATTTTACATATTTTAAGTGCATTCACCATCTCAGGACCAGACTACCCCAAGAGATCCATTACCACCACATCAGCATCAGCTGGACAGAGGACCCAACAGATTTAACCCCTTCCCCTCCTCTCTTAAACCCAACAAGAACCAGCAGCCCCTAGGCCTAGAACTATCCCAGGAAGCTAAAAAGAAGCTGATTCTTCCAGGGCCCTTCTGGGCAACACCTGGGAGCCGTGAAGCCAAAACTGCATCCAAGAGGACACAGGCACCAGCCCACACTGCTGGGCAGGAAGGACCATGACAAGCTGGGCTGTACCAAGCCCCTTGCCCTCAAGGCTCCAGAGGGAGTGCTGGCCCTTTTTAATTATTAACACAGCTGCAGCCCATGGGCTCTGAGCAGCAAAGAGGCTATTGCAGTGAGACTACCCAGAGTTAGGAATGACTACATGCACTTTAAAGAAGGCAGGGCATGAGGGAGTCAAATTCACACGGGACTCATCAAGTTACAGGTTTGCATTCCAAAGAGGTCATAGCCTGAAATGCACAGTGTGGGGATGGATGCGTATGAACCCAGAGTGATAACAGTGAAAATATCAGGTAAACTGCACTAGTTCAAAATGCCTTTTTCTAAAAGCAATACAAACACCACCACAATGTATGAAAAAAATCTATGAAAAATCACTTTTAATAACATGAAAGCAAAAGGTACAAAACTGAGGTTCAATAGGTATTACACAGTTCTAAATGAAACAAATATAATTTTCAGGATAAATGATTTTAAAACTTAGACTTTAAGCAAAGCCAGGCATAGAAATTCAAGACTTAATTTGATAACTCCTCCAAGTTTCCCTTGACTTTGTGCATGCTAAAAAGAGAACAAAGATTCTCAACTACCCAAATCCTGATGCTTGCTCTTTGTAAACCATAAACAATATATTAATAATTTAGCCACAGAAATTCCTTGTCTGTAATTTTAAAGCAAGATATACTGCCATGCTTTTCTTTTTAATGTTTTGTTATTTTGAATTGCTTCTCCCCAATACCCAAATGATTGGAGTAGTTTTCCCTTATGTAGGTGAGATTTCAGTAAGGAAAGCAAGAGCTACTCACAAAATTCAGGATGCTCTGACTTGCATTCCGGAGACACTGCTCAGGTTCCTGCCCCAACCCCCTTAAAAGACACTTTCTACTTTCCAACTGTTTAGAGATTCTGTATTTCACACATACCAGTATTTCATAATTTATGCACAGCTTTTGCTGGTATGATACCCTCCTCTAGAAACCAGCAAAACACCCTTGCATTTTCACCATGAAGCACGGACACTTTTTTTTTAAAGTAACAACCTGCACTCATACCTATAACAATCCTAATGCTACTTAAGCTCTCAGGTCTGCTTGGTTGAACAAACAGAATGTAAAAGTCACTTGTATCCTTTTCTCTACAAAGCAGCTCTTTACATATACAAGTTCAAGTAAGAGAACATGGAGTTTCAGATCCAAGTTAGTTCAATAGAAACAGAAGTACCGCATTAGTGTCAGTCTACCTTAGCCTTGTCAAATTAGAAAACATATACTTATGTAGCTGAACAATAATATTAATATCTCTAAGCCCCAGCAAATTTAATTCCAATCTTTTTCCCCAAATCACTATGGAGGTAATAAGTTATTTTAGCTTTAAAATACCATAGCCTATGGAATGTACTATCACTCTTATTCAAACATAATACTGTAGATTTGCCTCCACCTTAGACCTACTGTAAAAGACAAATACCAGTTCAACATTTCTTTTTACATGTCCCAAAGGTACCTCACATCCAGCCATCCTTTGCCCACTTGTTCTAATGACAGGTTGCTCTCTGCATTTAACTGGAAGGGCATCCATTCACAGAAACCAAACAAGTTAACACAGGTTAACAAGTTGACCTTCAAATACTATGAAAAATTATGGAAGCTCTAATCTTTAACTAGGCCATTAATGCACATATGCTATGTGAGAAAGTGATCGATTCAAATCACTCCTTTCAGATATTCTTTCCAATACTACTTAACATATGCTAGCCATTTTTAAAACAGTTGTCTATTCCCCCAATTCTTACTATTTCAAATAAACAGATTTAACTTCATGAATATATTTCTAGAATCAGAGAAGTCTAAAACATCAAAGACCTATCGTGCCTCTACTGTGTCTGTCAAGACTAGGCAGGAGTTATTACAGTACATTGGCCTGTTTAGTTCAGTTATGATGAGATGAGACTTTCATCATTTACTTTTGGAAACAGTTTTATCATTTGCTAAAATTCACACTTAAGATAAACGTGTTCCGAAATATTGCATTAATTGTTCCTTTCTGGAATTCTATCTTCCTGCTCTCAGGATTGATATTTTGTATTATGGAAAACAATCTCTGTCCATCTTTTCTGTGTCTGTTTAATGATTCCAAATTGAGGTCTTTGAAATTGAAAGCCTGTACTTTAGATGCAAAACCAAAAAAACATAGTTTATGACAACATGAAAAACAACACATCTTAACTGACTTCTCCAAGAATGCTTAGGAGTTGGATTCTCAGCTTAATGCCTAAAAAAAGTGAATGAGCTGCTTCAAAATAACTCAGTTTATCTTTTATTTTGACAGCAATAAAGGACTTCTCAAAACAAGTCTCTCAGCTGCCTATGAAAAATTTGAGATTGAAGCTTGCTAAGCCTCTTACCCATTCAGGTAATTTTTGTTCCTTCAGTAAGAGTGGAAGACATACCTCCCTTTATGAGGTTTTTAGAACCTTCTTCATGAGAGGGTGACAGTTAAGAAATCAGATTAACACAGAAATTTGCTTAAATATGGCAGTATTCAGCATGAATATTGTCATGTATACCTTAAGAAACTTTTGAAATGCAGACCTGTCTGCTGTGCTCTAACAGTTGAATCTACTGTCCTGAACAGGAGGCATTCCAAGTCTGCAAAATTAATAGCAAAAGAAAAGAACAGCATAGCCACAGGTTCATATGCACCACAACAGAGACACTTCAACACTGCCAGACTTCATTTATATTTGTAATACCTAAGATACAGCGTTGTCATCTTATGAAGTTGCCTACGCAGCGAGCTGTGTCTGCTCCCCTCCGCCAGGATGATTTCAGTTCTACCCTTGAAGCATGGGTCCAATAACATTGCCAAGAGACACGGAATTCTCTCGTCCTGGGTTTCTCTTATCACAGAAGTTCTTCAGATGATCCTCAGTCAGTACTGCTGGAATCATGTCTTCCTTTGTAATTACATTTCTTCAGCCACACAATAGAGACAGCCCCACAGATGAGTCACAGCTGTGCTTATTGTGATACCAACACCTATCTTATGAGACTATCATCAGTTGACACTGATACTAATCTAGCAGGATATTGGCAATGTGACCTGCAGATATATTGAGCTTTGACTTCTGAAGGAAAAAAAAACAACAAAAAAGCCAGTAGGTGTTTTTACAGAAGTAGTGTGCATAAAGCCTTTCCAAAGCCATTGCCTTGCTCATACCTCAAATCTGCCCAATCTTTCATAGACCCCAGAGAAGTCTTGATCCAGAAGAATGAAAAATTCTGGACTGTAAATTCACATTTCCCTAATTCTTATTGCTTAGTCTTGCTTAGAAACAGGTCTAATTCCACCATAGTACAGCCATGAGTTTGATATTGCTTTATTATACTACTTTCCTAGCAAAAGCAGCTTTACTCTCACTTAAGCTACATTTTCCCTACTTTGGTCTCATTGGCTCTTCTTGCTCCTAGAATTCATATCAAACAGAGCTGACCCAAACTCTAACATAAAGAACCATTATATGTAACAAATACTTCTGTGGACATTTAAGAG
>WBNA01000025.1:4231450-4280766 GCA_013398345.1 Nothocercus nigrocapillus
GGATTAAGGCAGGAAGAAGAAAAGTGGAGGAAAGTTATTTTATTTTTTAAATCTGCATCAGCAATTACTAGCAGCAGTCTTGGCACAGAGCTCGAATGGGGCCAGCCTTCTGTTCACAGGCAAGAGAATAAAGGTGATACCAGCACATATGTGAGACTTAGCTGTAGGCAGTTCTTCATATCCCCCCTTATTCAAAAGGATTCCTAACATTTCTAGTGGAATCTCTCTGCCCTTTCCACACCTGACTTATTATATACATTCTTTAGAGTATGAATCGCATCTCTGGGACTTCGAAAGAGCCTCTCGTGCTTTGGCCAGCAGTGCAGTAAGTCATAATCATTCCGAGAACCACTTGAAATGCACATTTTGTTGCTGTCCCCGTCCACATTGAGTAGCTGCAGTCTATCACATCTGCTTCATAGAATCTGAGCACCGTGGACAAGTGAATAATTAGCTCCAGTAAGAACAGCCAGATTTATGTTAGGAAAGATTTAACTCCTAGAAAGTCTAGCAACTCAAAAGATGGATTTCTCTCTTCATGCAACACTAATCTCAGGTCATATTTCCCCCATACTTAAGACAAATTGGTAAAAACAGACATGACTTAATTAATCTGAACCCTTCACAGTGCCTGTCTCCTGAATGCAATTTCTAAAGAAAACAAAAAAGATCGTTTAAGGATTGCACACACAAGATTTCTTTGAACAATAAATAAGCTATGAATAAAGTCTACAGCAAAGATGGAACCCAAAAACTCATAGTATCCTCCTACACCCTATACATCTGACACATTAGCAAAGTATTACTCTATCTTACAAAATCCACTCCATTGACCAGCACTGAATTAAGTGCAACTGTGACTCCATGCGGCTTGGAAGAAGTACCTAGCACAGGGAAAGGAGGTAATTGACCTCTACAGAGTAGGTTCATACAGTTTTGTCAACATTTTAATGTAACAGATTACTAATCTTCAGAACAGGTGTTGTATTTGCCCTGAGAAGATTCAGAGAGCCTAAAAGTTTGGTTTGTTGTCTCTCTTTTTTAAAAAAAAGGAAAGAAAAAAAACTTAGACATAGAACATAAGCATCTTATAATGTGGCTTTTAAACAGCATTTTTAAATTCTATTCTTTAGTATGGACTTGCTCTTTGACTTCGTAAAAGACCAGATACAAACCCCATTCCAGGGCTTTACACTGTGCACATCTGAACAGACATGAGAGTCTGAGAAAGAAACATTTCTCTCTACCAAGACTGTCACTCTGAGATTTATATCCAAGTTCAAAAGATATAGAAAAAGATATTTTCCTATAGGAAAATGTGTACGCCATCCAAGCTGAAATATAAAGCCAAATAAAGAAAAAAACACCCAGCATAGCAAGTCTCTTATCATAAATCACCAACCACAGTGCAAATGCAGTATGAAGTTCCCTTTTACTGAAAGTCTCTCAGCATTCACAGCTTTATCACTCCAGTAAGCTGTCGCAAGAAAAGGACATTACAAAAATGACCAAAAGCTAGTACCTAACTAAGCACACAGATTTCTGCAGAGTGCAGCATCAAACCCATATAGATTGATAGAGAAATAACAAAAAAATGAAACTAAAATAAGGCCATCAATTCATACTTCTTCCACTCTAAGCAATTGAGGTACACAATACTTTTCATTAAGCAGTTCATAGTGATGTTTTCCTTTCGTTTTGATCAAGTTTTTCCTTCGTTTCACAGGAAAGAACTGATTGATTCAACAGCAGAAAACCAAATTCATAAAAAGCCCAGATTCAGGAGACTACACTGAAGTGTGCTTGATATAACGCTGAAATAGGGGACAAATAGAAAACTAACTGCATTCTAGCCCTCAAAAGTTCCGTTTCCCCTGCAGTTAGGAATTCTTATAAAATTTCAAGTAGAAGAGGAGAGAGTCCATCTTACTTCCCAGACTGGGACTGATAGAGATATTTCCTAAAGAAAAAAGGAATCAAAACAATTATTTAAAAAAATAGATATATCACTTCACATCAGGGCAGCTCCTTAACAGAATTTGCTAGACAACTAAGCAACTTACTTTCAAATCCATCTTTTGTTGCAATTCAAATAGTGTATGCAGGTGGTAAGAAAGACTTCTAGATCCTGAAATTTGGATTTTTTTGTTCTTAATTCTGAAAGAAAACAATCTTCAACATGGGCAAAGTATCAATTCTATTTTTCCTCTTCAAAAGCCATTAACAAAAAAGGGGAAAAAAGGAAGAGAGTCTCCATGGGAGACTTCTTTAAGAGATAAATATAAATATATTTTAAAACTTAAAAAAAGCATTTTCAAGCAAACCTCTTCGTTTACTGGTTAGGAAAAACAACTAACAGTAATGTTATTATATACTTAACTCCAGTAAGGGCCTAAACAAATTTCCATCTTGAAATCAGTCTAAGGAGCCAGAGACATGAAAGACTAAGTGTTCTTTAAGAACAAAAGCATCTTTCCTCCCTACTAGACAGAATAAAATAGCTGTGGCAAAATGATCCATACTTAGGTGCGTTTCTATGACACAGTATTGGAAGGCAATTAAAGCTATATTAATGCTTTAATATCTGTATTCATTTCTACCAGCACAACTAAAGATCTGTTGCAGAAATCTTAAGACAACTGTTTCCTAGAAATTCATGTACTAAGAAAAAAATTGCTACCTATTTTTAACAGCCAGCCTCCTTCTAGAGCATTCAACAAATACACCAGTGAAAACTGCAATCTTGTTACAAGTGAAAGCCTTTCCCTAGGATCTTGATTCAAAGCACACAAAATAAAAACGTTCCGTGACAGAAGATTGAATCATGAACAATAAAGCAAAAATACATCAACTTGAAAAAAGTGCCTTCCTTCACATCTGTGATGGAAGAAAACGTAGAAGCCAATAGAGTAAACTGCACCTTGCTTACAGGTGATGCTACAGTCTATACACAAAAGCACACCCATAAAATACAGAAAAAAAACAGGCATCGCTTCTCAGGTCAGAGCATCCACATATTTATTAGGATTTTGAAGCTTTGAGATCATTGCAAATGCAGATCTGGCTTTTAGAATGGAAAAAGAGCAGGCAGATTTTTAGTTCTACTAGAAATTGCCATACAAATAAAACCAACTACCAGATACAGCTGAACAGCAAACAGCTTGGTTTCTGATGGTGAATTTGACTAATTGGAGATCTCTAAAAGCCCAAGCACAGAAGTTTTATGGATGAAGAAAATCCCAGAGGGCACAGGCATGAACTCTTCAAACCCCTGAAGTTCTAACACCAAGCTACACTGCTCAGGAGAGGATTTCTCCATTTCTCTCTTTTTCCTCCAATCTAAGGTACACTTTTCATTGAAATTTCCTACTGCCAAATTATAGAGACCCTAAACTATGCTTCTCGTTTCTGTAAAAATTCATTTTTAGAGCACTTTGCTCTTTCCATACACTGTGTAAGGAGCCTTGTAAGATCTAAGTAAGAGCACCTTATTTCAGGCACTTGATCATATAACACCTGGAAGTGTTAAACAGCTCAGTTGAAATCCCTAAGAGGGACTCCTGACTCTGGGACTAGGTCCCTTACCAAGCACAGCTGGAGACAATCAATGCCAAATCAACTTCAGCCTGAGGTACAAAATCAGGTGCTATAATCACTGCTCTCCTTCTGGGATCCAGTCTTAACTGTTCCAATTCTGCCTTTCAAGCTTTTTTGAACACATATAAATATACATGTATCAAGAATTAATGAAAACTTCATGCATTTGTTGAAGTCATTTAAGACACCATAATATATCCTTGATTCTTCATATTTTATAAATGGTCCAATTAGGAGAAATATTAATTTCTAAAAAGAGAATTTGGCTACCATGCTGCTCAGAACAGTATCTTTATTTAGAATGAGCTTAGAAAAGAATCCAGAAGGATTTGAAAAAACTATTGAAAATTTGATTCAAAGAGTCATTGGGAGAAAAGGATTGGAAACCATGGCGATGACTTAATCACCATCTTGAAAATAATGAAAATATGCCCCTCTCTTTAGAAAGCCTAAGATCTTTCATCATAGGCTGGGATAAAATTAGATTACAGATGTGGAGGTAACACACACATGCATACAACAGAAGCTATAGAAAAATCCTTTCCCCCTAAATATGAATTCCTTGCAATTTCAGTACGGATCCGATTGTTTTGCCTTTTGACACCCATATAGAATTTTAGCAAAATACACAACTGTGCAAGTGTACCTTCCACATTTTGGGTAACATTTTGGCCAGCCCACCCCAGTAGAGAAAGTTCTTAAATATACAGGAATCAACACCCTCGGGCCATGCTAAGAGGCCCGCTAATAAATGTGATCAAAGGCTGCTGCCCAGCAATACCTATAAAAAGGCATCATTAAAAGCACTTCTAAGCACTCCCCTTAGCACCTTTGGAAACGTTTCATTTTCTTTTAATGTTCATTTTCTACTTATTTGCTGCTGAATGCTGTCTTGATGGAAGAAAACTACTGGCTTCATTTAAATCAATGACAAAAATTCTCAGCAGTCATAACATGGACATAATTATGTAGCCTGCAGTCTTGTAGCCTAATGCATTTAGTGCGGCCATTCCTCCTAACAGGCTACAGGCTTTGAGTTAAGCCTGTAAACTTGGTTTCCATTTCCACAAAACAGTTTCTCTTTTAGGCTTTTATTTAGCTTTGTAGGGATTTGTGGTTTAACATCTATGTTTAATATATATTTCTTTAGCAGTAACAACAACGAGTGGTTACTGTGTGCAGAACAAACTGCCTGTGACCCTAGGATAATAACGCAGCATAAAGGGATATCCCAGCCACAGGATAATAGCAGAGAGCACAAAGGAGAAGACACAGGGATAAGGCCAAAGATGAAGCAACTCACCATGGGGCAATTAGTGGGCAAAACAGTGCAACCTTTGGTTTGTATTTTCCCTCTTCCCAAATGCATGAAGATCAATTATTCAACATATGCAAAGCAAAAACATATGTAATAAATTCAAGTCTAACTTAGATTTCCAGTCAAAAGAAGAAAGCCTGTAAAGCTTAAGCATAAAAACAAGCCAAACTGACCTTAAGTAGATCCAAGAGTCAAAGCCCCACTATCATACCCTGCTGTTAAGCACCAAGATGCAGCTCTTGACAACCTCATTCCATAAAGAACAGGGGACACAAAAAGGTCCCTCAACCCAGGCTTCTGTTGCCTGCCTACCCAGCCCCTGGCTGAATCCGTCCATCTTCAGAGCACAAGGGCATTTTAAAGATAGGGCAAAGCACCAAAGAAACAGACCCTGGATAGTTTGCAACTGAATAGACCTTGACCATGTTCATACCACTGTCACCAGATAAATAGCTCTTTGATCCAACTGTTAAGATTTCAGTTAGACTAATAATGATTCCTAGATTTTCCATGTAACATGTTTTACTTTGGCCCGCACAAGTCACAGTGCAGCACACAAACAACCTGCTTTGCAACTTCTTACTGATCTGTTGCACTGAAAAAGATTCAGTATTCTGTCTAAAGCTCAATGAAAACATTCCCCAGGATTCTCCATTTTCTTCTATCTTGCTCCTGTTTGCAAGGTCAGTTCAAGTTACAAAGTCAGAATGTTGGGATACTAGTGCAGATAATTATTTCCTGTATAGTTCAAATATCACACAAAGGTTAACAGCCTCTCCTGCAAAATGAAGTCTGATTATCCTGTTTCAGCCCATGTGCAATGAAAGAAAAAGGAAGAACAATCAAGCACCCACTTTAAATTTCAGCATTAAACATGAGCCAGAACTGAAATAGCTTTCTGAAGAAATCTTACTTCAGTTTTCCTCACAAAGAATGCCTAGTGTAGTTTTAAAACAAAGAATTAAAGAGTTTGTTTACTGAATTATGCTGGATAGTGGACACATGGGATTTCTGATTATACTTCTTGCATAAGCTAGCTGACCTGGAACAACTAATTAATTAGTCCGTGCCTTAGTTTGCCCAACTAAGAAAAACATATACTCTAACCTGAAGAGCCTTGGGAGATGTCTATTATTTGCAAACATGTAATTTAAAGAAAATACACTCTTATGATTATATTGCATAAGACATGTGATAACACTGCAGGAGAGTTGTGTCTTTTTTCCCCTGTTTGCTTTCTTCATGTGATTTACCACAAAGACAGACATAGCTT
This sequence comes from Nothocercus nigrocapillus, assembly GCA_013398345.1. NCBI lineage: Eukaryota > Metazoa > Chordata > Aves > Tinamiformes > Tinamidae > Nothocercus > Nothocercus nigrocapillus. Next base: position 4,237,639 of record WBNA01000025.1, read on the forward strand.
AAAAATCATGGTGCCCTCCAGGAAACCACTTGAGCATTCCTCCAGCTGATTCTCCACACCAAGCCATTAAACTCAGTAATTTATTACTGGGAGTGGGGGGCAGAAAAAGACCAGCGGGGCCAAAAGCTTCTCAGCCCAGATGAAACCACTCTACTCCAGCCCAAATACAATTTCTTTTTAAATACAGTGGAGAATATCCATTCTTCTGTTGGAGCTATCTTATTACTAAAAACTTTTTTTTTAAATACAGATATTAAAAATGTGTCTCAGGCACACTCTCTAAATTAACATGTCATAAAAGAGATGTTGAAATAACACACACCTAGCTCAGTGAGATGCTTTTTAAACAGAGATATAATGATGTAAAGATAATGGGTAAAGCCAATACATCATTTTCCATCAGATCACTTGCAGGACATCATGTTCAGTGCCCTGGTTTTTAAATCAAATCTGTTCCTCTTAGCCAATGTGGGGAAAAACAAGCAGGAAAGGTCTGTCTGGCTGAGATGAAAGAAAAAGTGCAACAGATAATAACTATTAAGTCCCTTTTTTACTGTATGAATTTATGAGTTGGATCTTCTGACACCAATTCCATGCAGTAATATATTCCCAATATAACACAGTAATAACATCCAGAACATTATAACAGCTAAAAAAATATAAATATCCATCTTTCATTTGTACTGTCATTTCAAAAACTTCTACTTCATAATTAAGTTACCTTACCAGTTCTTAAAGGAACATGCAAGAACAGATAATTCATCTTCAATTATCTCACATTTACCACAGAATAACATGCACCTGGCAGTTACTGCAGGGCAGCAAATTCACAGTAAATGGTTACCTTTACTGAAATAGGTATTATGCGCCTTATGCTCAGAGGTTTCTGAACTGTACAGAGCATTCACTCACTGCAGCAGTCATGCTGCACCTGAACAATAAGTTATACATTAAAAAAGAAAAAAAGTCCTGCGCCTTAAAGTTCCTCTAACTTACAGAATCTAGCAAGACTTAAACTGCATATCTGGGTTAGAGGCTCTATTTACCTTTATTAAACAATTAAATAAGCACACCATTAACACAGTGTCCTAGACATGATGTACCTTGTCCTGCTTCATTTCCCCATCATCTCACCAGAAAATAAATGAGTCAAGGCAGGAGATACAGGGCCCTGTATAAGGCGGCTGCTGGTAAAAGCTTAGCTGTATAGTGATGACTGACAGGAAAATGAGACCTTCCGTATTGTGGAGAAGAGTCTCATCTGTTTTGGCAGGTAATAATTTTCACTAAAAATATTTTTTAAAAGCAATGCCACCCTTCAAGTGTAACAATGTTCTTCCCAAACCCAGAAAAGTATTCAGCTGAGGTCTCAATTTTGGGAAGGAACTAACTGAAGGTAATGCCATCTTAACCACGTTTTGGAACTAAGTATTATAGGAGAGCTAATTACACAGAGCTGAGAATGCCTCCCACTTTAGTTACCTAATCCCTCACGGAAGGGCTGTGGGTGCTGACGTTTTTACCCTCTTTCTAGAGTGCAAGCTGTTAAAAATGCAAATGGTCTGAATTCTCACTTCAAAGAGAAGTAAAACTGTTTTGAAAGGCAGCTTTTGAATGCAATTTTGATTCTAAAGCAGCCTATTTAGAGAAAATGGGATCCATAAATGTCAACACCACCTGTAGTCTGCCTGAATGTGCGCCTGCTTTTTGACAACAGCATTGATAAGCCACAGGCACACTAGAACAAACATTCCTTACTTTTATCTGCTAGATAAAAGTTGAAGGAGAAGGTGGTTACTAAGAAACTTGGTCTCCAATTTGTTTCAAAATAAATCTGCAAATAAGCATCAACACAGCACTAAGAACAGTATTAAATAAAATTCAGATCGTGTTTAGTGTTTTTCCTTAAGAAAGCACCAAACTTATAGGAAACCTAATTGTTTTAAGTGACAATCTCTGTAAAACAGCACAAGAAAATGCAATATGACAAAGACAAGTTATGTTCTGAGAAAGTTCCAACCATGTAATAGCTATATGATCCAGTATATCAGAAGTAGACATCTTGACACCTAAAAAAGTCTTCTCTCCTACTTACAGAAGGACAATCTGTGGCTTGTTGAGAAGGTAGGAATTTGCCAGAAGTTATGAACAGAGATAAGTGTATTGAAATAACATTAATGAAGCCATTGGACATTATAACAGCTTATGGTCATTCTGCTCACGAAGGGTGAAAGTTTGGTATTGCGATAAATAGAGCAACAATAAAAACAAAGCAGAATCAGCGACAGCTACTGAAATTTTTAGTACACAGAAGATTTCCTGTGGGAAATAGATCCTATTTCCTGCCGGATTTTCTGCCAATAAGTATTGATAAGACAAAATGATGGTTTAAAATCTAAAAAAAAGTTTATAATAGGTTTTGGACATGAAGGTTGTAAACACTTGTCATTTTTACAGTGAAAGGAAGTCATAATAATGGAAAGATATTAAAACGTGAGGCTCCAGTGCATCTGTCTAGCATTTTGATTGTGAGGTTTTGATACACAGGAAGTAATGATTTTTTTTTTGTATATTTCAGCAAACTTTTCTTAGTAACTCTTTGCCTTAGCTGTTCCACAGTTCTTTATTTGCACCATTGGCTTAAAAAAAAAAAAAGGAAACATCCACATAAACTGCCTCCTAAACAAAGCCAATGAAGGGATCAGCTACTCCTCTTGTTTGCACAACACAAAACAATGTTTCAGGAAACATGACAATCCTCAAATAAGCAATTAATAGTTACACTATATATTTTAACTTTATAATATTAAGGCCTTCTAAATATGCACCACAGCATGCATAGCCTGCAAACATATAGCTCACATTCTCATCAAGATTAACATCCTCACTTGCAAAACAAAGTACAACTGTTTCAGGTAGGGAAGCACTGAATTTTGGGTTCCTATCTGACCACTGTGGATAAGCAGCACCCCATTCCTCTACAAATACTCTAATAGTTGAGCTGGCCAATTCCAGCTTTGTTTTGCACTGAGGAGAGAGGAGGAACAGACAACAAAAGTAACCAAAATGGATTATGGAAGTCACTATGAAAAACAGTCAAGCCAAAACTCACCTAGGTCAACATCCTATCCAATAACAGCTAAGACTTTTCAAGACACAGAGCAGATTCTGCTCTGCTACCTGTCCATGCATGTTCATACACGGAAGATGCTCCGTGCAGACTTGCAAAGGGGTTCCCACCAGGAACCACTCACAATGTTAGCTGAGAAAACAACTGCCACCTTGTAGAATCATTAAAATACTGACTTCTCATGAAAGAGTCAGCTATTGCAGTCAGTCTGAGCTACTCATGGAAGCGTGATCTTCAACTCCATTAATTCCTCTGTGCTTGTAAGAGTTCATAGGAAAGAAGAGATCAAACATACAACTTAACATGAAGTGGGAAACAATCTTGAACTGGTGTTAGGAAATTAAGTGCAGAGTCCAATGCCATTTCAAATAAAATCAAGCCACTGGGATTCAAAACCACTTCAGACAGACATTAAACAGTCTTAATACATCTTATTACTTCAGAGGAAGTAGGCTTGCTTTCATTTGCTTAATTTAGTTCCCTCACTGAGTTGCTACTCCTCTGAATCTACCAAAAGATTCCAATTACTCAATCAAGATTATAGCATCAACAGGTATTCAAAGGCTCTGTTTCTCTTTTCAGTTAGCCAGTCTTTTAAAAATCTAGGCCAAGCTCTCTATTACTGTAAATCAACATAGCAGTACTGAAATTAAATTACAGCAAACATGAACCTAGCATATTGCAAGAAGCCAGATGCAGGTAGGCTTAAAAGCTGTTCACCTGTTCATTTTGCTAACACAGTTTGAGATAGAATAAGCAGAAAGCTTGAAGCTAATGCTGCAGAAGTAAAACCTGTTATTCTGCAAAAGTAATTTTGATTTTTTTTTTAAGGCCTCAAGTCTTGTTTGGACACCCCCTCTACCCCCACCATACACACACACACACACACACACACACCCCTTTATCCATACAACTTCACTTGTGGCTTCCTGTGTTTCAGGCAAAAACAACAAGCAACCACCACCACCAGATGCTCAGGACTGGGACTCTGCTGTCCAGGCAGCACGAGCCTCCTCCAGCGCTCAGTGCAGCACCATGTCGGGCTGCCCCAGGCCTGAATGCAGAGCTCTCAGATTTGTTCTCCCGCACTGCAGCTTCCCAAGGTTTTCCACATTCTAATGTATTCATATGAGCAAGACCAGATGCTCAAATAAATTATGACTTTGCTTAACTATCCTGTGCTTGAACACTTACTAAAAAAATTCAGGAAAAATATTTTGAACACTAATCCAAATCTTACAGTAAAATACCAGTTCCAGAAACTTTTGTTCTTAATTCAGAAAATTCTTTCAAATTTTAGGCTACAGGCTAAAAAGGTCCTGTAACTAATGAGCAAATCCTTAAACATATCTGGTCCAAGTAAAAACTGCCTTTGCTGGTAAACTGCCAGACAGTGCCAAGTAGGTAGAACTTGCCATCTGAGCAGCACTCCTGAAGCATCAAGGAGACGGACAGCATGACATTTTCTCTGAATGTGTTGAAAGTATGAGGAAAAAGTGAATGAGAAAAGTTACCTCAGTAATTACAAGTATTTATTTATTCAGTTAGTCATTAACTTGTTAAAGAGGCCTTAGGGTAGGCCTCTAAACATTTCCCCTTATCTTCAATCTTCTCCTTTACAAGCTGTTTGAGTAAATGAACTTAACATATATAACTGCCACTGGAAAGATGAAGCTGTTCCTGTCTCATTCAGAATTACTTGGTTTTCATACTTCTTGTTCCTCAGATAAAAACAAACAAAAAATACAAAAAAGCAATACATTTGGAGTGGCAAAAGTGACATTATATAGGAATCTTGTTTTCAGCCTTCAAAGGTTTCTGTAGCAAGAGCACATAGCAAGGAACCTTGGCAACAAGGAACCTTGGCAATTTTGATAAAAGATTTTTTTCCTTATGTATCTGATTTCTGACACTCAAAAATGTGACCTTCAAAATTAATTTCCTTGAGTCTAACTTTGCTCTTCCTTCTTGTTTAACAGTCATGATGTATCTCAAAGCACAGGTTGTACATCAAAGTAGAGAAAGTGGCTATCATGATTTTGACCTCACTTGATTTTTCTCTGTTCATGCTGTTCCAAGTTTTGATATTATCCAATAGGGCTGCTTCAAGGTCATGCTTAAACAGGACCTATTCAAAAGAAATATTCTCCTCCACATCCTTTAACTAGTGTCTGCTCTCTAAGTCTCTGGGCTCTTTGCTGTACCTCCTGCGATTTCACAAAAGCTGGTGCAATTATGCTGGCCTAACTTTTCAAGTCCATGTCTCATCACACATAATGTATCCAACAGGTAAAAATAGATCAAGAGTTTAGGAGCATAGAAATGGCATCTTTTTTGTTCTCATTCATTTTTAACAACTTTTTAACATTCTGTATCATTAAAGCATAAACCACACCCCTGAACTTTAATAATTTGCTAATGTGAAACAGGACAAACGGTCACCGCAAAGAGTAGTTCTATACTCGAAATGCAAAACACCACTTTTGTTGGCTTCTGTGAGGGTGAAATCCAGAACACGCTTAAGGTAGCCGTAGGTGCCTTCAACTGCCTGTTTCCAGTCATTTTCTCCATCACATATGTAACAGCAATTGCAATACTAGGGGCAATTAATAGAGAGATGAAAGTGCAAATGACCAAATCTAGCTTTTGTATTGCCTAAGCTGTCAACAACTCCGGTCCAAAATTACAATTTAATGACAAAAGCTATGTATAAAACAGACTTAGCCATAAGATTATAAAAACAAACTAGTTGCAAGTGAATTTGAAAATTAGGGTTTCAAAGGAAGTTATATACGTAAATTCTAGTGTCACACTGATGTATTACGTTGCATTTGGAGTTTCCAGATCTCTTTAATAAGAAACTTGTTCTAGCTTCATGAAAGAAGCAGACACGTGATTTTAGATCTGTTGACTGAATGCATGTTGTGTCATTACCTATATCCAGAGATAAATGCTGCTCCTAAAAGCTGCCATCCAGATCTTATGGAATCATTTCTGCACAAGCTCTGACCACAGGAATCCTGTCTGTCATACCTACAAGAACACAGGTCAGCATCCACCTTCTATTTGTTTCAAGGAAGAAGGGTGAGGGGAAGAAAAACACACAAAACCAAACACACCCACCTATGTCTTCTATTGGGATTCTTTGGGTCCCAGAAAGCAAAGATACAGTTTTAAGGAAATTCAAGCTCTATGCTCAACATTCCACTCAAAAAGCTGTTGCAGCTACTAAGCCTCTAAATTGCTACAAAAATAGACTGTCCATAGCCCACAGTGAGCTGAATCCCGAAGAGCTGATCTGTTCTCCCTACCCACATTCAATCTCGCCTGTCCTGTGCCTCTAAAGCAACAAATCCAGCTCTTTGTAGAATGAGTTCCATGGTATTTGACAAAAAGCAAAGAGGCTGCTCCTCATTAAAAACCATAGAGCAAAAAGTCCATTTTAAGTCCTGAAAGCAGAGGTGAACTGACTCAGGTCACTGACTGAAAACACAAACCAGAAGCATTATTGCTACAAACAGAATACCGCGGCATCACTTCAGTACACACTTGAAGGCATAGTGTACCCTTTCCCCTGAGTTACATAGTTCTAGAAAGAGAAGAATTTGAACAGCCTTGTGATGGCACAAAGCACTACAAACTCAGCAGAGAGCTAAGAGCTATTTACTAGAGAGCAATTTAAGAACACACACACTAATGACCAGATTCTTGCATTCCTATCCATGTTACTTTTGTTACTTGCATTACATTAATGCCATCTGGCATCAGTAAGAACAAGGCCACATGGTAGCAGTCAGCATTAATTAAGGACACTGCCCTAGAGCTAAGACACCAATACTCCAAACACAGCATATGCAGATACTTTTTAATCAAGGAACAAAGATTACCAGAGATATGGCTACAAATAGCACAGCAGCAGCGATGCAATTGATCCATGTTGAGTAGTACCCACCTCTAAAAGCAATTCTGAAAAATTAGAATAACTTACCTAATACCAGGTAGAGCATCTGAAAGTCAAATTCATTTTTCAGCTAAAGCAGTTTCTTGATTAACAGGCAGAGAAGTGAAACTTAAATTTTAATGCAGATAGAAGATGCTTGGGTTACCAATACCACTGTTTGTTACTGAATCCTCAGAACCCTTTCTTTTTCTCTACACAATGGTGTTGAAAGGTGGATGCAAAGGGGCTAAAAGATTCTCCATCTTGCCTTCCCACTCATAATCTTAAGTCTGTCACAACATTTCTAACTTCCTATGCTACAGAGATCAGGTTAATATTCAGTGATAGGCATTAACTAAATCCCATAAGCAGAGCTAAGGTATATGCATTGAACCTGAAACTATCAACATCCATCACTAGGAGTCATTCCTTTGCCAAATAAATCTTGTGTGACAATCAATTACTACCATTCTGAAGTCTTCGCCACCAACTTAACTGCTTAAGTATTTACCATTAGTTCTGGGCAAGCAATGAGCCCTTTGGTATTACAATCTTCTGCGTGAAGAATCTAAAACAGACAGTAGTATGCAAGGTCATAGCCACTGCATAGAGTTTACCTGCTGTGAGAACGTTCAAATCAACTGCTTGCTGCATCTCCAGAACTATGATCACAGGAGAACGATATTGCCTAGTAAATATGCAAAATTTAAGATTCAATTACAGTGTTTTTACCAAACTAATTTTTAAATTTTAAGCTTTGCTCCCCAGAAACTGCTGATTAGGGTCATAAACCAACAGTTTGTGAATTTATAGCTTCCCTAATTATTAATAAATGAGCAATTTTCAGATGTTGAATCTTTGAAAACAGCTTTCTATTACACTACCAGCCAAGACTTACTCCTTGGGTGAAGTCCTAGATGACTAATGTAGTCACAAGTTTTCTCCTCAAAAACTGTGAAAAGTCAGAAGTATAATTAACATTCATTTTGAATATGCCAGAAGCCTTTCAACCCCATTCCTCTACAAAACAAGTTAAAAATGAATAGGAAATTTATTAGAGTGCTGGGGGGAAGGCTGATTTTTGTCTTGCAATATTTCTCAAATTCTTTCAGATCACCACAGTGCTACATATTTAGGCATATCAAAGCTAACCCATACACTTGCAACTTTTTCATCCACTGCTAAATACCAATGTTTTTGGACACTAAAGTGTTTGCTATGCTTTGACCGGACTTACTCAACACTTAGGCTTCAAGTAGTTGTGCAAGTACTAGAACTATTTCAGGTGTTCGAAGTCTGCAGGAACACATACAAAAAGCATAGCAAGTTCATCATTTACACCAGGAAGTATAAAGGCTAAACTTTCACAGGAAAGCTCTTTTTATACTTTCTATCCCCATACTCATGTTCTCAGCTCTACATTAACTCTCTATCCTTCAATTTATGATACAAAATGAAATTGTTGTCATCTGCTATCAGAATAAAATGCCAGGGTTAGCATTCTGCTTTGAAGACTATGGAAACTTTCCCTTCCTGGTGTCGAGGTTTCCTCGTACGGTGCTTCTAAACTAACTAATTGTACCCCAGATGCCCATCTCTCTAGCCTCTGCTAGTCTCAAACGTCTGCCATATATCACCAGATGTCAAGCTGAGAGATACCGAACAGCAACAAAATGTGCTGAGTGCTGACTGTATGACATAGACCTTCTGCTGTAAATTTTTCACTTGTCTTGATTACTTATTAGTACTTCAGCAGGTTAGAGACAGCATGTGTGTGTCACAGGCTGACTCCTGTGTCTCAGAGTTTTGCTGCGCTCAGGGTTAATAGACACTTCCAAAAGACTTGAAGACAGCTTACTCTCTAGAGGCAAAGAAAATAAGCAGCACATAGGGAGCTGAATTTAAGTATTTCAGAGAGGAAGGTCTTTTCCTTGAAAATAGACACTTAGGATAACTCTTCCCCTCTCAATGTCTTACCAGGTGCCTGAGAAAGGATTACATCATTATAGTGAATTTCATTCAACAGTTCCAAAAGGCTTGACACATCATCTGGTAACTAAGAATTTTTTTTTTTTTTTTTTAAACTCTACACACCTTGCTGAGAAAGAGTAAAAAAATCAAATAGGAAAGTCCACCTTTCAGAGACCATGTAACAGAATAAAACAGAAGCAACTTTCCCAGCTTCACATTTCCACAAATGATTAATCACAAGGTACATCACACTGACAAGGTAGAAGATGTGTAGGAGAACTAAGCAAATAAAAGCCACCATCTCTATTGCTGTTCTATCATCTCCATGCAGAATCTTACAGAAGAGCTACATAAGGAATCTGAATCTCTTCCTTACAGATGCAGCATAAGAGAAATAGTAGCCTAAAATAGTTTTCCATCGGGCAGTATAATGATGATACAGGAAAATAAAACCAACTCATATCAGAAGAGAGAAAACCATAATGTTTCATTGAATGTTTCATAACGTTTCAAAGAATCATTGAATGATTAGGAAAACTCAAACTGAATGAGCCACTTATGGCTGAAACTAAGCAGCAAAAACAAACTGTAGGTAGGAATTTACTCTGTATAAATGTAGTTACTAAATGGGGTTGCTAGGGTTGATATGCAGAAAGTAGAAAGATGCTGGCTTATACGTAAAAGGAGGAAGACTGCTTTTGCTATGACTCTCCTCTTCTCAAGGTAATACTGCATCGATAACAATTGCAGACAGCAAAACTTGCAATGCAGCAAGTATCACGTATATTCAGCAGCATCTAGACATCCATTTTATATTCCATAGACAGAAATCATGTTCAATCCCATAATACCTAGAACATGCACCTAAAAGGAAAGATACATTCCAGAAGCAATTTGGGACTACATAAATTTATGCTAAATTGCATAAGATGGTCATCTTCCAGGCCCACACTCTTATTGCCAAAGACAACCTACGCAGAGATTCAAATGCCATAGAAGAGACTCTAAAACGGATATTAAATTTGAGACCACGGCCCACTTCAAACATGTTAGCCAATACACATCGTCAGCTGAATTAGGAAAACTTAATGGAAAGGACCAACGCTGTATCTCTGACTATGTCTACTCAGACCTTAACTGTTGCCTCCCAGATGTTAGCCCAAGCACCAGCACTTCCTCTGTGTAAACCTTAACAGAAGAGGCAATGCTGGTTCAGTGTTTCTTAATACTAGAAGATTCAGTGAAGACTGCACAGCTAAAGCCAGCTCAGAACAGCACGGCGCCAAAATGCAAAGTGTTCCACTCTTTCTAATAGAGATGATTTTGATTTACCTGTCAATCAGAACAATTACAGCAATGCTCATAAATTGTTGTATATATTTGTTAGTCAGTGATACTAAAAAGTGGAAGCAGTTATAAGAATATGCTATTAGGACAATTACAATTGTCACTACTGCTTGCTGTGTTCCCTCCAGCATTAAACCAAAATAGTAGCAGTAGCTGCTTCTTTCAATTATTTCTTGATCAACAGGTCATTGCACAGTAAGTAGTTCTGTTGTACTATTTTCTCTGTGGAGGACTGTACACAACAGTGGTCTCTAACAATGACGACACTGCACCCACCGTTGGTATAGTGTGTATATATGATGTTTATCTCACTATAAAAAAATGAATTATTTCATGATGCTTTTCAATGTCTTTGAATGTAATTGGCAAAAGAATACAACTTTATATACCTTCTGAAAAATTTTAACTGTGAAAGAGAATAAGACCTCAAACACATTGCAATTGCTTTTCTAGAATATATTTACAATCTACACATCTTCTGAATTATTTGTCCTCCTTTTGATTTTAAGCAGCAAGAAATTGTTCACTTTGGTTACAGAATCACAGCTTGAATGTTGCTAGATCAAAATAATTTTGTATTCTTAAAAAAATGCAGCCTCATAGCAGTCAAAGCAGTATATGACTTCAAGCTGAATTCAGCTAATAGTTCCCATTAAAATAAAATACATTAGCATGTCTCACATGGGCAATTCCAAACAAAAATGCAATGCTAGAAGCATAGAAGTTTAAATCCTGAGTTTACAGAAGTCATAAAAAACATTCAAAAAAGAAAGAGGATAAGAGATACACTCTTCCCTGAAGCCAAAAGCCCAATGTTTAAAGCATTCAGACAAGGAGTAGGATATGTAAAGAATACCACCACCAAACATACATTGGTCCAAAACAACGACCAAAACAAGAGTACTTGTGCTAGGGAGGACTCCAGGGTATCGGTCCTTAATTCAGAAACTGTTAACTCATGCTGCCATTTTGTGAATAACATCTCTGTGGCCCTGGACACCTACTCCAGAAGTTTTGGGGTTTTATTAAATTTACCCAAAAGAAAATTTGGGTCATTAGAACTAATTAAGACTCATGCTTTGTTTATATTTCTTTTACTTTGTTTAAGGAGGAGAAAATACAAAAAGTATGGGTTAACTGAAAAGTCTGCTTACACAGATCTTTTGCTTGGACCAAAGAGTTGCCATTTCAATTATTTATCCAAAAGCAGATAGCAAGTCTACAGCACAAGTCACTTCATCAGTATCACATCTGTACAAGATTTTAAAAATGAGACTAACACAAGTATGTGTCTTAACATGCACTGTGACTATAAAAAGGGTTTGGCATTTCCACATGATTTTCTAGGTAGTGGTATGGCATGAAACTTGAAACGGGAAATGAATGAAGTTGCAATCGGAAGAACAATTCAGGACATTATATATTCATGTGGTTTTAACACATAGAATACAAAAGCAGCTATTGTTTTTCAAAAATAATTTTTATGCCAGCAAGTACCTCACAAAGATGAATGTGAAGTATTTGACAGCCTGGGATCTAAGTCTGGCTGGATTAACAGTGAGCACCTTCAACCACTGTTACCCTGAGAGTTTATCTTCTTGCTGAGTATTGGTCCCTCTGTGCTTACTGGTTACTGTCATCAGACTTGTCATTCCCCTTTCAAAGGGGCACTGATCATGGGTACAAAAATTTGATATTGCAGAACCTAAACGAAAAGCCTGCTGAGCTAATTCGTATGCAACTATCACATTTACAGCCCTTCCTCCCAGAATACTTCACAGACACTGCACTAGAGAAGTAATTCAGTTGACTTCAATCCCTCTTACAAATTAGCTATCAACCAGCAATTTTCACTGCAAAAATACTATAACAATTTACTTTTCCATAGGAAACCAATTCAATTCAAGCAATTGCTATTCAACAGCATTTTTCAAGTAGGGGTAAGCAGACAGATTTGTCAGTTTGCATGTCCAGAAAGGTCTTTATATGTTATTAATGTATTTTCCTACATTTTACATGGACTGTATGCTATCTGAACAAATTATGGCCCATCAAAAAAACATCAAAAGAAAACATCAGCTTCATCTTTTCACTCAAATGAAGAAAAAAGCACTAAGGAAGGGAGGAGGACATCTGCAGTGCTTCCTTCCATGTGGAGTCACCACTCCTTCTAAAGTGAGTACCCAGAGCTTCTTCCAAAAACAGGACTGCTTGCTGATCAGATAGCACGATCAGGCCCTACTCATTACATACTAAAAACCTTAGGTCTTCTTTCTATAGAAGGAGGACAAAACAGTCTTTTCTCATCTGGAAACAATACAAATTTCCAACCTGATATAATCACACAGACTAAAAGAAAAAAAAATGCACACACATGAACTGTTAATTAGACCTAAAAGTTCTTCTGAGATGTTTTACTTGGGATTGTCTGATATAAAACAACAGAAGAGAGAACTAAGATAAAATTAATTTTTGCTGAGGACATATGAATCACACTTATGATGTATGATATTGTCTATATACCTTTTCCTGTGTTAGATGACTATAGCACAACTTTAGTCTACCTGTTAAAAGATCATCAGAATAACATGAAGGCATTAGATTCCCTGCTTCTGTCAAAACTCTTAAACTCTCTCTCTTCACTATCATGGATATTTCACTTCAGACATATCAGAAGAATGTAATATCAATAATTTTCACAATTTCTACAAAGAAAAATAAGGTTTGTTAAAACATGTGAAGCATTATATCAAGGCCATTCCTCTGTCCATGTATTCAAGAAAAAAAAATTAAAGTCTCACCTTCACATGGTGATTTTAATCAAATTAGAAGAAACCAAATCCACTAGCAAAGCTTGGCAAAAAATATTTCTCATTTTTAAAAATCAATAGACTTCAAAAAGATCCAAGTGAGGGCCATGATTTAAAGCAACTAAAATGATTAAAGGATTGGAGCATCTGTCTTATTGGTAGAGGCTAAGAGAGATGGGACTGTTTAGCCCCAAGATGACAAGGCCCATTTTAACATCTAAAGCAAGACACAGTAAAAATGAAGAAGCCAAACTCTTCTCCATGGTATCCAGTGAATAGACAAGCAGCAAACTACAATGTTCAAGATACAGGAAATTCAATTTAAACATAAGGAAAAAGTTGTCTACTGGAAATTAAGTACTGCTGCAGGTTGCCCAGAGAGGCTACGTAATCTGTCTTTGGAAACACTCAAAACCCAACTGGACGATGTCCTGAGCAATCTGTCTTGGTTGGTTCTGCCTTGAGCAGACAGATTGGATTTAGAGGGCCTCCAGAAGTCTCTTCCAACCATAGTCTTTTCTCATATATTATCATCAAGTTAATGATTCTAAAAAGCTGCTTCCTCATTGATTCCTTGAGCTTCAATATGAAATAATTCGGAGCTTATAGGTTCTTTGAGAAAAAGAAAACAGCTTAACTAGGAATGAAGCCACATTATGTTAAGTGGCATTAGCACAGCCTGAGATGCAACCTTTATTTGTGTCCATAAAACAATGTCAGAATTGAGAAGTAATGAGATGCTCCACATCTCTTGGTTGCTTAATTTATATTATGGAAGTAGACATTAGCCCTTTCCTCCTTCAGATTTTAATTCTTTTTTTTTTTTTTTTTACTCGAAGGGATCTAGTTTGTAAGAACAGAAATAAAAGGTCAACCCAAAGGTCCATCTGGCTCAATATTCTGTCTCCAACAACAGCCAACAGCAGATGCTTGGGGCAAGTTATAAGACTGTGCCATATACACAGGGACATTTCCTCAGAACATTCTCCTATCATCCAATGATTCACAGCTCAATACCCTTACAAGTGGTTTCTTTATAAAAAATTGATAATTTGAATTGGTCATCATCTGCCACTTTCCTTTTGAACAAATGCAAAAGCTACTATTTACAACACACTGGATCAAGGACATCCACACCTTAGCTTCCCACTGTGCAAAGAACTATTTTCTATACTCATTCCTAGTCAACTCCTTACTCAGTTTGATACCCCTAATCCTCAGATTGGAAGCAAGGACTTCTCCCTGTTCTCTCCATGACATTCACACCTTCTCTCAGTTATTGCTTAAGGCTCAGAGGCTCCTAGCATAACTGAGTTAGTAGTCTCAAAAAGAGCTCCATTCCTCTGATTATGCTTTGTAGTGATCAGGGAACTCCTCAGGATCTTCTCCAGTTCTACCATAACCTCCCTACAACCAGGAAACTAGATAGTAAGATGCACATGAATTGAGAGGTACAATGCTGTTCTCCATATCAGTTTTTATCCAGGTAATACTTCTTTACATTTTGCCTTTTTTTTTAAACCACTATTCTCAATAACTTTAAACTATGAAAAATATCAATATCTTGTTTCATTTTATATGTAACACTAGGGCTTGTCCAAGATACATGAAACATACAGTGACAACTGATGTTTTACTTAGCCACATAATTTTAGCATCACTGTGCATCAGGCTTTCAAGGTGTACTTTGCAGGTATGTTTGCCAGCATTTCACCACAGATACATTCATCATACATTTTCTCTCTAGAGGACTAAATATGTCTAGCACACAATTATTCTTTACTCATGGTTTTACATCTAGGTAAAAATATCACTCTCAAGCCAATAAAGCTGATACTGACATCTGCACAATTTGGAAAGCAAACTGAAGTCAAGTTGAGTAAACTAGCAAACGGTACTTCAGCTTCCCCACTCTATGGCATCAAATGGTTTCCTATAACCTGCTTGTTTAAAAAGCATTTTTTAAAAAAAAAAAAAACTTGTACAGTAGACTAACTGATCTTGCAAACTCAAGAATAACTTATTCTTTTAAATTCAATAGTTTGGCAGTTGGACTTTTGATTCTGGCTTACTTTTGAATTGTGTTAGAATTTGTATTGTTTTAAGGATATAATTTGAAAATAATGAAACAGAAAATTTCTTTACAAAAGAGTATACTGTCAAAATAAAGACATAGCAGTAAAATCTTAAAATAAATTAACAGAGTAGCTTGGCAATGCTCTAAAACAGGCACTTACTATTCTTGGGATGAAATTAAAGTGAATCATTATACTCACTGGTATAAAATTTAATTATTTAACAAGATTCAGTTTGCAAATTTTCAGACTCCAGTTCATACAGGTCTCTTACAGAACCATAATCAGACATTTTATCAATTGCTTCATCTTACTGACTTCCCCCAATCCAGCTAAGCAATTCTACCATTTCAAACTGAAATTTGTCACAAGCCCAGGACCAATTCAAAAGTTACTCAGACCAGCAATGTGCAATTTCATGCTGAAGTGACAAAAATAAAGTTTTATTGTATTACCTCCAAGATAGAATTCTGAATAATTTCAAATTTACAGTTCTGACAGGTTTTATTTCCAACCTTTTTTATTGTCATAAAACAAGGCTGGTTTTCAACAGATCCAAAACTTTTGTTAATTAGTCTTTAATAATGCTGCTTCAGGACAGCTATAGTATGAAAAAAATATCACTACTAGAGTGCAAGACATACTTTGAGGACCATATGTTCCACAACAAAATGAAAAACATTCACTGAACATGATGGCACAACAAGGAAGATTGGAATTCTGAGTACAGTTTTGCAAAGATTAAATACCTTTAACCCTAGATCAACATGCAGAACAAAGTTGCCTTTTTTTTTTTTAAATTTAACTGCAGCAATTATGTTTTCTATCAGAAAAAATAGATAGCAGTATTTGACAACACATTCATGGTCGATAACAACCAGCGATTCCAAGCCCAATACACACTGATGCCAGATTTGACTGGCAGCCATTCACAACACCCTGCTTTTTAGATCAAAACTAAACACATACTACAATGCTCTTGCATTGACATGTGGTCAAACTGACCACAGTCCCAATGCTAGAATTCCCAGATATATTCAGAACACATTGATGCAGCTCCTGAATAGAAATGATGCTTTATTACTAAGCAGTTCACATTTTTATGTATTCCTTAGGGAATATTCAGTGCAGGCTTATGTTATCAGACTGACAACTTCTGTCTTTTGTTTTGTCTTTAACAACCTGCAAGGATAACCAAACCAACTACTCAGCATGTCTTAGTGACTGCAGAATCTTCTGGACAGACATCAGAAGAATGGCATGGCAGCAACTCATTTCTCTTTAAAGAGCAGGAGGAAATCTCCAGCACCAGATGTCCAGCTAATCCAGCCTCAGAGGCAAAAAAAAAATAATCAAAAAAAGCCAAAAATAAAAACACAGTAAGACTGCTGAAGACATACATCTATTTGAGACCTGACCAATTGCAAATCCTCAAGAACAAATACAAAAGGAAACAAAATACTGGAATATTGCAGCCTTAATTTCAACCACCTTAGTCCTCATGGAAGTGAGGTTATCCACACTGTAGCATGATTTTGATTGCAAATAAAGATTTCTAAACATGATTTCTACTGTAAAACCCATTACCATTTTGCCAAAATCAAAACAAGCTCCAGACCAAGTACAGGACAAAAATATATACTCTAATCATACTTCGGTCTTAGTATACATTTACTCAATGATTGACTACAATTGTCAGATTAAAATAATCTTGAGTAGTCACTATAAGAAAATAAACTCAAAAAAGCCACAGAAGTACCAGGCAACTCACCCTTCGTAGTCTGAAAAAGGAATTTACAGTTGACTTGATAGGTCTGTGCCTCTAAGGTGAGGAAACTGTATCTCTACACAGTATTAAACAGGTATAGCACAAGATGGATAGATTTTTAAAACAGAAAAAAAGCAGGCTCACTATGAACTAGACTTGATATTATGAAATTGAACAGAAAAATTCAGAAATTGTGTGTTTGGATTTAAGACAAAAAGACTAAAGCCACTAACAAGATTCAGTAGCTATATATTGACCAAGTGCTCATTCACTAACTCAAATAGAAAAGGAAATTAGCACTGCTCCAGAACTGACCTAACCTGGGTGTCCTCACGGGGCTCTTCCCTTTGGCACAGGTCAAAGACCTGCAAGCTGCTCTAGGAATTCCCAGGCTACTTGGAACCAAGGCCTGTCATGGGCATCCTCAAGAATCTCCCAAGAGTCTTCCTGCATAATATGTGAGAAAGTTCTAGTGCTCTCAAACATATTCAGCGTTTTCCTCACAAGAAGAAATAAGGACAGGAGATTTTGCCCTCTGAATAGGAAGAATAAGGTGTAGGTCTCAGTTATGACCTACTATCAGCTGGTCGGTGATATTTAGTGTAAAAAAAAAAAAAAGCATTCAAAGTCCCCCCGCTCAAAATAAAACTTAACCTTATTTGAATACTTACAATACGAGTCTTTGTGTATATCAAAAGCTACATGTAGATATTAAAAGCTTTGGATTATGATAAATACTACCTTAATTTTTTGGATACAGTTGATATATGCATTTCCTTCATCTTTTAATACAAACATTAGATAACCATAGTTGAGCACTTTCCAGAAATTCCTGCTGTGTCTCTGTTTGAAATGCTGCAAGTCTCAATAGCATCCTTTCATGTGGATTATTTTAAAGCTATTTAATTGTAATGAAAAAGGCAGCCTTGATTCAGGAGAGTGCTTAGGTCACCAAATGATCATATCTTTGGATTTAACCTTTCCCCAAAGATGCATCTTCAAAATACAAAACAAACAAAACCAAATTCTATTATTTCATAGTGATTACTATTATTGTACAGTAGTTTAATTAACATTGCTTGTATTTCTATGGGTATATGACATGGGAAGAATTTATAGAATATAGTTACATGTATTCTTGTAAAACACAATTAAGTATGAATTTAGCACAAAATAGAAGACTACTAGTAGATTTGCAATGTAAAATTTTCTTGAAGTCAAACTGCCAGGGTGTTTCTTAACTTTTGTATTGGTTGAAACAGGGGGGAAGAGAAAATACATAAAATTTCTGCCTGAATAGATACCTAAGTCTGTTCATGACTACCCCCAAGAGAAACCAGGCAGCAGTTGCTTGAAAGACCTCGGGCCAGTCCAACAACTGCATAGCTGAGAGTTACAGAGAAAGGTGGGACCCTCAGAATCCCAGATCTCAGCTTGCTAAACACTCACACGAAGATATCACAAGTAAAAGGTATGTAAATGCTTGTACTACATGGTAAAAAAAATTGTAAATCTGATAGCGATTTTTAGTTTCTTATTAAGATGTCAGATGTCTAACAATCAAGATGGAATCTGTTGATTGGTGTGTTTTCAAAACCTGACTAAACAGTTCAATCATTCTTCAGAAAAATAACAAAAGACATACATACACCATTAGCCAACAGAGAAAAAGTAACTATGGAAAGATATGAGGTGGGAAGCCTGGCAATAGCTGTAAGGATACTCTTACACTTCCACTTTCATGCGTGAAAAGAATGGTTTTTATTTGAACCTTTATTTTTAATAGTATATAAAAAACAATTCACAAACACATGCTGATGAAAGCCTATAAAAATATACCAGTTAGCATCATGGATGTGCTTTTTTTAAAAAAAGAAAACAAAGATCACTGAACACAGAGTTTTGCATGTTCAAGAGGCATACAGCAAAGCAAAATTTCATTCTGAAAACAAGAGCTGGATTCCACTACAAATGGGGAATTCTTTCCATTGAGCATGGTTATAGTCTCAGTTAACATAACACAGTCAAACCACCATGGAGTTACACTAACAGAAAATAAGGGTCCAAAGAAAAAAAATTTTTGAACTCACTCTAAGTGATGCATTCATCTATAAATATTTTTTTACATTACAGAATTACATAAGGCAAGGGGATTTAATTTACATGCCTCTGTGTGTGTTCTCATACCCTTCCCTACCAGAACAAAATTCACAAAAGAGTTATCAGCTGAAACTTTCATCTTCAGATTATATTGTAAAACTATATGCTGAGAAAAGTCAGGTGGGTTAGAGAGATTACTGGTGAGAAAATAATGGAGAAATACTTCCCATTTTGTGTTTTAATCTTGTTTCACTTGATAGAGTCCTGAAACTCACACATTTGAAAAAAACAGTAAATAGAGGAAATAACCATAAATTACATTGCAAGCTTAGCTTTGCTTTCTGATGCCGAAGTTCAGCATTTGCATACACTGAACACTACCAGTCACATTTTACCACCAAACCCAGCATAGTACAGGCATCTAAAGAGTGCACTGCATAATGGAATCCACAAGAGCTATGCCCAAACTATTTCTACACTATATATTGCTTTAAATGCAAACTACCAGATTAGCCCAGAAGTACTACCCACATTCTAGGCCAACGTCTTTATTTGTTCTCTGTTGGAGTCTTCATCTAAAGCTCTTTGTCTGTTATAACTGGATGCCTTTCAAATTTCTCCTGGGATCTTTTTAAGTATATGATATTAGCCTCCATGCTTGTTCAAGAAGCATAATGACCATGTAGTTGGCTCTTACGTAGTTTAAAATCGGACTTCGCTTTCTAAATAATTTAAATTTGCAGATTTGTCTTTACTGAAATCTTTATAAAAAACACTCCACTCTGTCTGACCAGCTATCACCAATTTTATTCTCTTCTGCATTTAAATATTTGTTTTTGCTATCTTCAAAAAAACAGAAGATACAGCTTCGCCCACATTCCCATTCTGAAAGGTCCATCTTTTTTAGTGATGTTAGTTTCCCTTTACAAATAAAGTGTAAACAAACTGAGCATACAAACAATTGAGAAAAGTTACTGCTCAAAGTATTTTTTCTTCAATTTGTAAAAGTCAATAACCATTTTACCAAATAAAGTATGCAAATCCGCTAAGTTCCCTTACAGTGAAAAGCTAACCTATAAGCAAGAAGATCTTACCCATAGCTACTAATTTCCACTGTTAATTACAAGCTTACTATAGAAAACAAGGACTGGTATATGGTTGATAAATAGGTTTAGTGACCATAAAGCATTTAGCAAAGAATACTTTTCACTTTAATACAGCAAAATAGAACTACTATAGAAAAGCATGCTTTACTGTGCAGAATTTTCTGCTCCAGACACCAGATATATACACAGAAACAAATTTATAACTGATCCATGCTATGGCAGAGACCACGTTACTTTATGAAAAAGGCACCTGACACTTTTGGTTCCAGGGGTACATGAGAGAAATCATTGAAAGGGAAATCAAAACAGCATCTATGAATACATAGACTCTGCCAGGAAAGACAATGTCAATTTAAACAAAGCAAATTCTAGTAAGGGGGAGGAAAAAAAAAAAAAATCCCAATTCAGTCCTATTTGCAGACATTTTATTCTCGCTCTCCCCAAACATACAAGTCCAGCGCATCTCAAGGCGCATATAAAACCACACTGTCTAGATATTTGTCACAATCTCATTTTTAACTCCATCATTAAGGGAGCTTTATTAAACCATTGTAAACCTTTTAAGGAGACAATGTGATCTGGTATAAAAAAGGAGGATTAAGTGCTAGTTTTCCAGTCTCTGCTTCTTCAGCCATTTCTGCAAAGCCACACTGAACCTTTTCAAGGTTTATTAACAAGTAAATTCAACAGCCAACTAGCTATCATTCATTTGTTCAGTACAGTAGTTACATTTATATTTCTTTATGAGATGTTGGTAGGACTGCAACATTAAACAAAGCCACTGAAAAATATTAATTAAACTACAATTCAGGAAGTTAACTCACATTTGAGAGCAGATTAATCTAAAATGGCTAAAGCCATTTAATAACAACCAGTAATGGTTATTACCCTCAGCTGTCCACATTACCCCTCATCCAAGATTTCTGCTACCTCCCAGCAGAAAACTGAGGAACAAGGAATGCAAACTGTAATAAATCAGTAGTTAAGCCAGCATATTACTATGAATTGAAATCAGCAGCGGTTTACATTAACATCTATATAACCTGAGGCCAAATCAGCTGTTCCTGCTGCTTACATCAGCACCTAAAATTACCAGCTCTCTTCTTCAGATGAAGAATCTACAGCATCCTGAATTTTGCATTTTTATGGTTATCCAACAGTATATCAAACTGAAAAGTGTACAGCACATTAGTGCTATTAAACAGCTACTAAGATCAAAAAGCCACAAAAAAGAAAATTTACTTCCTAAAGTCCAATATGCTGTATATTGTAAAAAAATCTAGTTATAGGGAACATTCAAAACAACTCTTTCATTTTACTTGGGTAAAAAAATAGAACAAAAAACTATGACGCTCTTTCATTCTTTGCAAGAATCTTTCAAATACTCAAGGCTAGGGCCAGGTGGAGGGGGGCAAGAACAGAAAAAGTATATGAATTACCAGCTAGCTTCTGCCAGTGCTCCTTTCACCAGGAAGTGAAATAAAAGCTTCTTCTATCACAGTTTTATCCTGACTTTGACTGCTGCAGTCCCTACACACTAGCAGATTTCTTCACTAAAGAAAAGGCTGGGACTGAAGGAAGCAGTATCATCTGTGAAGAATGAACACCTGCTTCTGATCCCAGTGTTCAAGAAATCAAATGATTTAAACTCATCATCTTGGAAACTTCATTTTTTTGCTTTACTTTGGAGTCAGGCTAGCAATAAAGACAGACAGCTCATGTAATACAGTCATTGACCTTCCACTGAATCTTTTCTAAATGATGCAGACAATTTTTAATCCTTCCTTTATGACCACGGCCTACATGACCACCCCTTACTCTTACTTCTAGCCCATAGAAAAGCCTCATCCGCCCAAAAGTATATGTTAAGTTGTAAAATTGATACAGCATCTCTCAGTATTCTCCATAGTCTATGTTAAAAATAACAACAAACCAGTGAGGCTTAAAATTATCACCAAGAAAGGGAAAGATTTTCTTGCAGCTTTCAAAGAAACATCACTATTTTCTAATACATCTGACATAGCTTATATGACCTAATACTCTCTAGATACCTGAAAAGAGTTTTTTTTTTTTTTTTTCCCCCCTCCTCCAAATCAGGAAACCTTCTGAGAAAAAACAACAAACTACACATTCTTTTAGAACTGTATTCAGAATATTTACTCATCAAGACCTTTAAAGCAATCTGTTTATTACCAAAAAACACTCCATGGTACTTCCAAGTTTTTGAGACTCAAGGTGTTAGTATTTCATCTTGATTCTGCAATATTATCCTTCTCCAGCAATTTCATGAGGCCATTAGGACAGATGAGAGGTAATACCCTACCTTTACATCATTTTACATTACACATGGTAATTAAACCCGGAACTCCCATTTTAAATATCAACTCAGGCCTAAGAAGGAACAAAAAATGCCTTAATTTAGCACTTTAACAAATAAAAACCTTTTATTTTTCCTCCAACCTGCTCTCCAGAAAAGTTTTGAATAAGGAAATAAAAATTGCAGCATGTTTCATGCTGAGAGATAGTTCAAGTAAGGAACAAAACACAGAGCCATGACCCTCCAAAGAAGTATAACCCTACTACATAACTGTAACAGAAGAGAAAACACACACATACCTGTTATTCCCAATCCTCAAAAACCAAAGCAGTAAAGGAGGAGCAAGGCCAGCTGCTACCGCAGAATGAGAGACCTGAGAACTGAGTCCACCACCACCAAATGAACTGGTAGGACAGCTTCACTGAGGAATTTAAATCATCTGTCTAATCAGTGGCAATGAGGCACACCTGAGCTTGAGCCAACAGTCGACCGGAGGAATTCAAATCACCTAATCAGTGGTGATGAGACACACCTGAGCTTGAGCCAGCAGGTCAACCCATAGGGCAGAGGCAGGGTCACGGCCAGAAACAGCTGGGCAGGGTGATGGGAATGGGTCCCACAGCAGTCAACCAGGTGGGTCAGCTCCAGATCAGCGGGGCCCGTGGTGGGTGTAGAGACGTGACTGGGAGCCTTGGGCTAAGGTGAAATAGGGTCCTGGGCCTATGGGGAAGGTGAGGAGAAGCCCCAAGGGAAGATGATCAGGGCCACGACAGCTTATTAGGGTCCTCAGAACCCCAGCAAAAGCCATCCAATTTCCTGGAGATGTGCACACAGGAGGACTTTATGAATCAAGAATAAATCCTTATTTCATCTGGAAGTGAATAGACAATTAATATATAATCTGTATAAAATTTTGCTTTTCAAATACTATCAAGAAACTGATAATCACATTCTGGCTCCAGCTCAAGTTTTTCCATTTGTTTCCATCTGCAGAACACAAACCGCTGCAGTGACGCACTCTGGGAAAAACATGAGATCAAAGTACACAATCTTTTTCCAAAACAGATTAAAGAAAAACAATATTCCATGTGGTGTCACAACACAAAGCCAGGTGAAGATAAGCAGTACAAAGACATTACAAGATAAGTCACAAAACAGAATCTGGAAAAAGCAAGAGATATTAACCCCAGCATTAAAATTATTAAGATACCACCAACCTGCAAATAATATCCATCTTGCATGGAATCAATTTACTTTCCTCCAAAGGCCAATCTCAGCCAAATTTCTTAATACAAAATTAAGGGGAAGGAGAGAGGGAAATCAATAAAACCAAAATGAGCCTTCTTAACATCCAGCAGTATGAAATATTTTTTCCCTGAAAATGCAAAATTGGAGATCCCTGCCTCAAAACATAAGTAAATGCAAGAAATAGAGGAGATTAAAAAATAGATGGGTATTTTAAAGCATGAAACTATCCATAACTACATATTTTTTTTCCTCTACTTAAAAAGAAGTGAAGCTTGTATTACAAGGTATAGGTCAACAACTAATGAATAGAATGAAGAATAAATGTTTTTAGAGAGACACAGGCAAACACTTTCAAGGAGCAAAAAGGAAATGACAAGCCTCTTAACCTTTGCTGTTTTAGCTCACAATTAATCTGGTAGGAGATAAGAGGGCTTTATCAGAAATAATAAGCCAATAAATTTATAAAACATTAGGTAAATCTCTGCATATTAAGCTTATTAAAAATGAAACAATGAGATAAAAAAAAATCACAACTGAAAATATCCTGTAGTTCTTTAAAAAATAAAAATAAAGAAAAATAAAGAAAAGAGCAAATGAAGAACAATTCTTTCTCTGTTCTTCCCTCCAAGCGAGAAACAAGCTTGGATCTCCTCTAGTTCAGGATCTCCAGAGCTACAGGTTGCCTTTGGGCAAGAGTTGCCCACTTCTACCAAAAGACCTATCTTCCATAAGGGTTGTGTCTAATCCTTTTTCCAACCTATTTATGATTTGGCATCTGTAGTACCCAGGGCGAATATTTCCATAATTTATTTATGATTTGAAGGGAAAAATAAAAAAGAAAGATTTCATTTTCCTTAAACTTCTGCACGATATATTTATTGATTTTGAGATAATGCCTTAAACAGAATAGAGTTAGAATGGGACAAATGCAAGGGACAGTAACACTTATGGATAATCAATACGGCCCATGCCAAAAGAATAATTGCATTGCAGTAGTTTGCCTAAAGACAGAAACAAGAAGATGAGTTGACATTATAGCAGTCATCAGGAAAATAAAAAGCTGTTGAAAAAATAAAAATGGAATCATTTGTTTTTCATGTCCACAGCGAATAAGCAGGAGGCTTAAACTATGCTTAGGAAGATCAAAGCTTGATATTAAGGAGGAAAAAAAGCATTTTAATGGCAGAGCTATTAAAATAAGCTGTTTAGGATATTGCACGGTCCCTCCAGTAGAAAACTGAATGAGAATCTCTCTGAAATGGCATGGTCTGTTCCTCCTGCATAGACTGCAGGAGGATGGCACCAACGGGCCTCTTCCGATGTCCCGTCCAATCCAGAATAACTTGAATGTTACTGCTAGTACCGTGCAACTAGAAAGTGAGGAAATCAACAGGCATCTACTACCAGCTTAGTCTGATATTCAGTTTCCTGACTTCATATTATTCAAGAATACTCAATTTTCTTTCCCATTCATAAAAAAACATACACTGCATTCCAATAACCTGAAACACAACAGAGTGACTAGACAGTGAAGGTATACAGAATTTATAATGGCATTTACACTCAGTAATGATGCTTTTGCACTGAAGTTTCCAGACACTGCAATAATATCTGCTAGAAACCAGCTTTCTATACTCTTTAAATTCAGAATACAAATTAGAGAACAATAATCTATTTTTGGGGGGGGAGGAGGTAGATATTCCGCATTTGCCTTCTGGATAATGCATTACTGATAAAAATACATGACAAAAATTATAATTTGGGGTTTTTTTTTTTGGGGGGGTGAAAGGGGAGGAGGGGGCAGGGAGAGGGTAGAGTCATTTGAAATAAAGAACCTGTTTCTTCAACCTAAATTCTTTTTTTTTCTTGCATTA
Organism: Nothocercus nigrocapillus; assembly: GCA_013398345.1. Taxonomy (NCBI): domain Eukaryota; kingdom Metazoa; phylum Chordata; class Aves; order Tinamiformes; family Tinamidae; genus Nothocercus; species Nothocercus nigrocapillus. The sequence goes on from WBNA01000025.1 coordinate 4,263,325, forward strand.
ACTTATAAGAATGACCAAAACAAGACATGTTTAGCATAAAATGCAGTAAGAATGTAGCTGTTGTTTTTTAAGCCTTTCCAGACGTACATATTGAAGAGAGTAAGAGAGTTCTTATAAAATAGAATTAAATTTAAATGGACACATCTAGACAAAGTTTTTTTTTCTGGCAACAAAATAATGGGTTTCTTCTGAGTAAGTTTTTGGGTTTTTATTTCTGCTGAAACTACCCAAGTCAACGTATCTCAGATGCCAAAAATTTACAGGTAATTAGCTGTAAATATATGATCCTGTTGATATAAATAAGGGCTATAATGAAATATCAGCTACTATGGAAAGAGGTGGCAGGAGGGTTCATCTCATGAAGGCCAACATTACCCTTGCATATGCTGATAAAGAATTATACCAACAAATCTACTGACTTCATCACTGCAAAGCTAAAGATACAAGTATGTAGCAAATCTTTCTCAACATAAATGGTTTATATTTTTTCCAAATTGTCAGGCTTTTCTCAAATGTTCCAAGCTTAAAAAATAAAACATTTATCATAAGAATCTTAAAAGAACTGGAATACAATGCAAATGACTTATAATCACTTCATTCATAAACTTTAAAGAGATTATATTCAGAAAACAATTTTTCTTTTTATCTAACCATAGGGGAAAAGACAAGTCGTAGTAGAGGAAATGTAGAAAATATATAATATTTTTCTACTTTTAATCCCATTTTGTGAAAGAAAACGTGTTTTTGATTGCCTCTACTATAAAGCCACTAATCTTTATGATACTAAATTCATGTCATACACCTGGCTATCCATTATAAAGCAGATATTATTGCCCATCTATCTTGTATACTTAAAGAAAACAACATGGAACATCCATATGAAATTTGTTCTTCAAAACAACAAATGAACATCACAAGTGGATAAGCACAAACAGGAATACGAGTCTATCATCTACATTTTATTATACCCACATCATTAATAAAGAAACTTCTTATAATAATGAGCATGCTGCCAGGTTAGCATAATAATAAATGATCTTAGCAAAGTCTTCTGTGTTAACTGCCGTACATTGTCGTGTTACTACTCCCACAAAGTGCCATGCAAATTTCACATAGCCACTGATGCCATGCAATATGTTAATTAAAAATCAAATATCAAACTGTGCTTTTATTTTAGAAGTAAAGTACCTTGCAATGAAAGGCATAGTTGTATGTGTAAAATCTTTTGGCTAAATGGCACATTTAGCCATACATCTTTTTAACTGAACACGAGTACAACATTAAATGCAATGTTTTACCATGCACTTTCATCAGGATCAATGAAGCTCTGTCACATTGCTGACACAAGAATTTAACTTTCTAAGGCTCCTCAAGGGACAGTAGGCCTATCTCACATACTTACATACAATAGAACTTATCTCATTGATTCAAAATTTTTATGAAGAAAGATTGACAAACATAGCAATACAAAAATTCTCAGAGAGGGAATTCTGTCTCTTTCTAGGCATAGAAGACTGTAGCGGTGTTCTCCATGATGTGACCTGTTGGCACCAACAGCCTCCAAGATGAACAGGAAGGGTGGGGGCACGTTAACCTACCCCTAATAACAAACCAATGAAATTAGCAGCTTAGCATGAGGAAGGTCCAGAAGAAAGTCTGCAGATTTGCATCACTTTGCTGTTTTGACAAACAAGTGAATTGCTGTAATAAGAGCTCATCTTGAATCTTTCCCATGATTGACTGCTTCTAAAGCCTCTCCTCTTATAACAGCTGAGCGAGAATCTAAATGTTCTTGCTTTATAAAATATTTGAATATTTTGTGCTTTGGAGAGTTCAAAATCTAAGACTGTAATATTTTAACCAGTAACATGAAGACTTTCTAAGAAAATCAGATCATGCAGGATTTGAAAGCTCATCATTACCTGAAGCTTCCCAAAGTGGAATAAAACTTCCAATGCTTCTAGTCTTATTTAGCACATTTTTATCTGTATAAAGAAATTTTATGTGCCTGGCTTAGATATTTTCTAAATCCCCTCTTCAGCTTCAGTGCATAACCTTTAATTTTTGCATTTCTTACTTTCAAAGCAGATTATCAGTGTTTGCAAAATCTTCTTCATTCACAATCCTATGCAACGCCATGAATATTCATTTCTCACGGGCTTTAAATCAGAGTATCAGTAAAAACAGTCCACTTCTCAGCCCCCTTGGCAAAATGACTGAATCATCTTAGACTTGATGAGCTGATTTCACTTAAAAGTAGAACCAGCAGTTCACCACCTACAGTATTAAAACATTTGACCAGTTACAGTACTCTTGCTGTTATAATTCCACTTACTCTTGGAACTAGTTTACTGTTTTAAAAACTATCACTGGCTTTATTTAAGCCATCTACTTCTGGGAAACAAGTTCAATGCCCCAAATTACACAGTGAATGAAATATCTCTTCTAAGTAGATGATAAAAGTATAGAAAATACCTCATTAGTCTCAAGTTAAGTGTGCTGCGTGTTCTGAAAAGTCTTTTCTTTCTTCAAAGTCATTCAGATTTGCAGTGTCTTTCGTTTTTGCCAACGGAAATGCACACATGTCCAAACTTCCTACATTCTCGCTGAAGCTGTTCCATTAAATCAAAATAGCATCCAAATGGAACCACTAAGAAGCAGCAGCTTTTTATGCTGCCGGTGTAGAAAGTTTACTTGTTGCCAGTTGAAAGAATCAGTGCTAGAATCTGTTTTTTTGCTCTTACTATCTGGGACATGATAGGTTAAATATTGTTAAATATTTTCAAACAAGGAAGTTAACATCTGTAAGACGATTTGTGCACAGTAACTATCTTAAGCATCAAACTCCATGTTGTCCTTGGGCTGGGTGTTTTACATTAGCTACCCTTGTTTCCAGTTTATGATCAAGGGAAAAAAAATGAAGGGAACATGGTGTTACTTGTCTGTTAAATAACTTTTAGATAGTTACTTCCATTAAGAGGTGAGACTAATGCTTAATTTGAAGGCACTACAGGGCACTGGAGTTTGGATAAAGTATATAGATATATCAGTATAGATACAGTATATCATCTCTGTGTATAGGTACACAGAGACGGTAAGGATGCAAATCCCATCCCAGCAGCAGGGACTGTCTGGAAGGATAAATTAGGAATGAGAATTCTGCCCTTATTCTGATCAGAGCACATGTGGCCTTGAGGTAATGTCTATCAATGACTGCTTTTCATGCACAGGTACCGAGATCGTCACTGGAGGTGACATATCATAGATTCGGGTGTCTTAAATTACTCCTATTTTGCCTTTCCTCAGGATCCCCACAACTAGTTCCAGTGGCTGGTCATGGCCACGTTGAGTACTGTGAAGCACTAAGCGCAGAGATTCCACATTCAACCATCTCCAAACATGCAGGTCCCAGGAAGGTTACTCTCCAGCGGACAAGCGAACAGCTCAGGATAGCATATATTTGAATCTGCCTGCACTGATCCTACAGCAGACAGTCAGCTGCCCTGGAAATACGTTAGGGCTTGGTGACAGGAAATACGTGACTGGCAAAGCAAGAAGAGACAATCCTAAAAGTGCTCAGAGAAAGGCCCAACTTGCAGTCAGTCAGCTCCAACTTTCTTGCTCACACAGGCAGAAATGGAACCTGAAAAGGAAATTCAGGTCACGATTTCTGAAACCGTTTTCAGATTATTTTACGACAAATGCAGACCTACCTTCTCCCACAGTTGGCTGCTTTTCTAGTCCTTGTGCTGCCACTAAAGGACCCCATCAAACTGTTGCATCAGGAAACTATTCTGTTTAAAGGTAGTCCAACACAAGGTAGTCGTGAAAGCAAAGGCTTCTGAGGGCAGACTGGGACAGCTGCCTGCAGCTGTGCCAGCGCCGTTAACAGGACCCCTAGCACTAGAGCCCCGTGGACAGGCTTTACGGCCAAAAATCTCACAACTTTCCATCACTGTCAACACACAAAACTGGTGGAAAAGACAAGTTAAACTGTTTAAAGGAGAAGTAATCACTCCATAGAGCCATAAATATAAATAAATAAAAACTCTGAAAATGAAAAGTCAACTTTGGGGCACTGAATATTCATTCATTTTCTCCAATGGCCTTAGTATCTCCTTGTCTACCAACTATGCATTTATTCATTGCACATTATTCAGACTGTCATTTTTCCTTTATTCCATTTCCTATTTGGCCTCCTCATTAATTCTTATGCACTTTTGTTTTTATTTGTATACTTTTTATCACTTCAATTTCCTAATATTTCAGAGATATAATTAGCTACTTCCATATCTTAATCACACTGAGACTCCTTATTCAGCTATAAATATAACTTTATTACTGCTATTTTAATGACTAACTGGTACAGTAACTATTTTGCATAAAATAATCTCTCTTAAATCCTTCTCCATTTCCTTCGTATGTCTGTAATTCATTACATCTCTCATCGTATTTTGTATTTCATTTGGTAGACCTTATATCATCCTAAAACATTTTCTGTACTAAAAACTAGTAACTTTGGGAGAGGGTGAACTTGCACATCCTTTCACCATTAGCATAAAAATCAAGAATTGGTACATGCTCTCTGAACTTATCAGATTGCCCAAAAGTGACAAAATGCAACCCAAACACGACCTCCACGTCAGGGGATTCTCACTGAATACACGTGACGGTGCAGCCAGAGAGGTGTGATGAAGGCAGCGCAGCTCTCTGATGTGGTCAGCACCAAGCGCAACCACGCGCAGCAGTGCAGACCGTGTGTTAGCCACACGAGAGCATTACCCCACACTAGGAATCCGACGTTATTCCTATCTTTAATTTTTGTCATATTTTGGCAGGACAATGCTTAATATTTATTTCTAACTTTCCCCTACTGCAGAGTGATTCCTACCAAAACCAGCCAAAAACTGCAGTCATAAACAGACCTCTGCATAAATTATGTTCCTACTCTGACATTCCTTTTTTTTTTTTCAAAGTCCCAGACATTTTCTGAAACTCAATTCATCATACTAAATATATATATATATATATACAGTTTTAAGTATATTTAAATTCAATAAACAGCTATCTTTCAGCATTATTAAAAAATGTATTGTCTTAAAGTAATCTGTTACCAGCACAGTAACACTTTCCTTGACTTGATATTTCTATTTTTCTTGTGTTTGGATAGGTCTCTTAAAAAAACACTTTTTTTTTTTTTTTTTACCATTACTACCCATTATCACTCTTTTCCTTGCGTTCTCTAGAGACTTACAGAGACTTACAGACATTTTTCTCATGCTTCAAATTCAATTAGCTGGCAAGATGCTGTCAATAACTGCATGCTTCAGTATTGTCTCTTTTTTTTAAATACAAATCATTTCTTCAAGCAGGCTCACACAGTGAAATGCTGGAAGACAATTTTTAAAATGTCTTGAGTGACATGTTAGTTCCTTACACAAATGCTTCTCCTGCATTCGTAGTTTGATCTTTGGTAACTTTCTGTGCACCAAAGCTCTAAAGCTAACCGGGAAAAGCAGTTTTTGCTCTGACTGGGAAATTACAAGAAATGAATGAATTGTAAATGCTTGAATCCAGAAAAATCAGACATAGATAAGTCCTACCTGCAATTGTGAAAGCAGTCCAGAATGAATAATGAACGGCTCCAAAATGGATAAATATGTTATAGATTTATTTCTTATTTTTCTGCAATCCGTGAAAATATTTTCCACCAAACAATTCCCACTGTGGAAATCCAATGTGTATTTTAACAATATTTGGAGAATTCACCAATTACCATTTTCCACATAAGCAACAAGTGTCTGTGCTTGTATTCTATTCCTATTTCATAGCTATCACTCTACTATATCGGGTTATGCATCATAAGAAGAGAAAAGAAGCCATTATTTCAAAATATAGAGTTAAAAGATACACTGCACAGTTTACAGAATACTCTTGTCTCCTTGTACAATATGTTCCTCAGAGGATAATAGGATTTAGGAGCTGAAAGTATGCTTGTAATCTTGGGTCAACAGGAGTACAATATAAAACTGAAACAATGGAAATATATTAATATTGATTTAGGAATGAAACACTGACAATGCTGAGATATTTACTAAGAAAGGCAGTAGGCTGTGAGAAGGAATGAAAATAGACCCAAGCTTGTTTCTCAACTTCCTTTTATTTCTGAAGAGAATACATTTTATTGCTACCCTGACTCTGCTCTTCTGCCAACCTCAAAGTATTTCATACATTTAAAAATATAATAAAGAGAATTCTACTCATAAAGTGAAATCCTGAATAGAGCTAAGGGAAGATACAGGCATAATTTCTTGTAAAAGCTCCCGTAGACGAAAACTTAAGGTGTCAAAAACATATAAGCTGATGCCTTTTTTGATTTTTTAAAACATAAGGGTCTGAATTATGCTTTAAATAGCTTTGTAATACTTCCCCCTTCATGTCTGATTTTTTTTTTTTCCATATGGATCGTTCTGTCACCTCTTCCACATTATGTCCTCCTTCAAAATCCTCCTGAAAGTCAACTCCATTTCATTAACGTACTTTTCTGTTTTTATTGTCATGGAGTCCCAAAACAACATCCATTATTTTAAGACAGAGAACTCCTGGGTGCATGATTTTCCAAGGGCCTATATTTCTTTAGCCTAATTCTTTATTGACACATCATACTTGCTGCCTTGGAGCCTTGGAGGAGCTACCATGACTTTCGGCACTAGGATCCACACTGGAGGAGTGATGCCTATTTGTAGTAAATAATCAGAACAAACGACAGCAACCAAAAATAATCACAACCAAGTTTTTACAACGCTGTGCTATTTCTAATGGCAAGGAGCTATTTCCTCCATGAGATTGTGTTCCGGCTTACAAGACAACACAGAGTAACTGTCCAATGCTGCTTAGGTGGAAAAAGGAAAGTTATAGAAATTTCTAGACCAAGCCCAGATAAATATGACCCTTGTATTTCCACTACAGACATTTAGACACTTCCAGCTGTTGGAATTATTGCTAAATATATTTACAGTCTTTGTACAATAAAAAGCTTTATTACTTTTACTACAGGCAGAAGAAAAAAGCTTTAAATCTTTAGTTCTGAAGCAATATCTCCTGTCTTAAAAGCAATGAAGCCTTTCAAGGGGAAAATACAGTGCACTCTAAAAAAGGTGGTTTATGATGTTGTATCTTTGTTGCAATTTTGGTTCATATATTTTTATTAAGTGTAACCTTTATATGTAAATGAAATGATTATTTAACACAAAGTACTGTTTTCATAAAGTAAGAATAGGTTTTATGTCCTAAAAGATAGAGCAGCATAAACCAGTGAGGCAGCTCAGCGTGTATTTGATGGCTGTGAAATGAACTATTTGATTTCCTATTACAGCCTTAACGCGCCGCGCTGACTGTGCCACAGCCACCAAACCCATGCGATTCGGCAACTACCCTTTCATCAGGGAGCGCGGTAATATAAAGCAAGTTCTGCATTTCTAATAAGTAAAATACCCTCATTTAAAAATCTATGCTGGAAATAACCCTTGCATTGTGTAATTTAGAAAGAGAAATGGAGACCATATTCTGAAAACCTGGAGAGCGATGAATGTACTTAGCACAAATGAAAGGCTTCTAGATCAAATAAGCCTAGTTTATAGGCAAAATAATTTTTTATTCTCTCCTTCTCCTTCAAGTGCAGCAGGCCACATCTAGGAATAGGAAGGAAACTCTTTATACCTTCTGCTTCGCACATCAGTGTACTGTGAGGCAGAACACAGAATTTTGCTCCCCGGCCGAGGGACTGATCTAAGGATGCATCAAGGGCTTTCATGAGTCAGGACGTGAGATGTCTGCAAGGGTAATATATCTGATAACTCCAGCATTGATTCAGGAAGGGCTTTGCAAAATCAAGGGAAATAACAGGAGTCAAATTTTATATTTTACTTCCATGTATGACTTACGCTATCAAGGAGACAACTAAAACCATCAGTTCAATCAACAGCATGAAATCATTTTGAAGGAGAAGAGAGGATATCTTTTAAAATGGACTTTCCTAATAGCTATAAAAAAGAACAGGGCACAGCAAAAGCCTTGCTCGCATACACCTGAAAGCAGGATATAGACCATTAATTGCTGCTGTATTATCTACCCCTATTGGAGCAGAGAGAGCTTTGGCTGAAAACCTGAACAATACTGGATTTACTGGGAGAATTATATAAAAAGGGAGAATTACCTGTCAAAATTAAAAAGTTTTCATATCTTTAATTAACTCTAAAATTCCACTTTAGTTCAAAGTATAAAATCTAATTCGCTTTGGGATCACCTAGAAAGCTCTTAGAAGTTTCTCTTTTTAACAAGAGCAAAAGTGGCTAAAAGCCAAAGAATTCAGTTTACCCAATCCCAGCTGCCAAGTTGAAAGCAATATTGAACAGGTTTTTGGGAAAGCGGCAGTCACAACAACTTTTAGTAATAAAAATTGATGTATAAAATAGTTTTGATGTATAAAACAGTTTTGTCCTAAGTCCTTTGTCCTTTTTACTTTCAACAACTTTCAGAAAAATCAAAGGTTGTTTTTTCTTTCCCCATAAAAAGTCTAACAATTTATTGTAAATATCTCCAAATCCTCGCAGACCATCTATTTACACCTGCCTTGTAAAGTTCTTCTTATCTCGTTAAAGATGTACATACCAAGCAGATTGACTCCTGATAAAATTCTTTAAGTGCTACCACAATGAAATATTTAATTGACACATGCTTTAAAAAAAAGCTACATCTTCAGCCTTTCTATCTGCCTTATTTTAACATTTTGTGGTTTTGAACATACCTTCATCATCATGAGAGAATCTGTCCATAGACAGGAACAAAAGTAGGATAGGGTTGTAGGAAAAAAAGTATAGAGATTTTTATCTAAGGTGATTAATTTCTCACTGACGTTAACGTATGACAATTTGTTAGAATGATTGTAAGTCCTTGCAGTTTTATAAATACCTTTATCTCTTCATTCCACATGAGGAAAAAGCAAAATACTATTTATTGTACCTTTCTACCACCACAGCATGGAATATTTCAAAGACTTTTTTTAAGTTTTGAGGAAGTCTCCTGATATTAAAAGACTGAAGATGCAAGATGATGAAACCTTCTTTTTATCTTCTGGCCCCCTGCTGTACGTGTTGTCACACACCATTTTGTAAAAGAACTAGCTCTAATCCATACAAAGGAAATGCTTTCCTTTTATTGTAATGCAGTTGTAAAGCTAAAGCAAGCCATCATAATTTCATTAAATCATGCTGAATTACTTAGGAATGCTGAGAATGATCTGTAATATGTAATGTTTGCTCTACAAACCAACTGACTATTTATAATATTTAGCTTATACTATGCTATTTATTCTTTAAAAATGACATATTTGTTTTTGTTTTCTTAGTAGAGCATAAGGCAAATTATATTAATTAGGCTATTTACATGATTTCCTAACTTGTAGCAGTGAAAGTTGCCTTCAGCTAGCAAATAATTGGAATTACAATTGCTGGAGATATCACAAGTTTTTTTAATTATATCAAGCCCCATCAAGCTCTGATAGGACATTAATAGTTACTTCCCTTCACTCTCAGTGTTATTTTCGCGCTAAGTCATTCTGATGTTCTCAAAGCCATAAAACACAAATATATGACAAGAAACAGTAATCCTCCAATTTTATTCCCCAGATTTCAGGTCTATTGTTATTCCCTGTGGGAATATAATGACAGAGCTTGTCTTTCATAAAGATACTGGAAGTAGATTGAAGTCTAAAAGTTACCATAAGATTCTGAATGAGCAATCAGTTTTGTTAGAAATAATAAATCAGCTATAAAAAAATATAGTAAAGCTAACATGCTGCAAATATATTTTAGTACTATAGGAAATTTTTGCCAACATAAATATCATTTTCCCTTTCCTCCCTTTCTTTTGTAAATCAGAAGGGAAGGAGAAACTTATTAATTTGATGCTTCAATTCTAAGATACCGGGAAAATACTATCAAAAACAATCTAGTTTTTATCTGGCTTGATTTTCTGTCAATGACAGTTATTATATATTTTTAATAAGGGTATGAATAATATTTCTTTTTTCCAATCTAACAATGTGACTCCAAGAACTTTAGATAAAAGACTTTACAGCACTGTAAAGTGCTTCAGAGACAGAAAACTAATCTGATTACAAATGACCATCCTGATGAAATAAGGGTATACCAAAAGACTATTCTTTCCAGTAAAATACTCCTTGATTTGGACAGGTCTACTTCAACTATCTTCTTCAAGCATACAGCTATTTCTAATAGCAGATAACAAGCGTATGCAAATCAGGAAAAAAAAATTATCTTGTCTCACTGGAAGAAAGAGAAAAGCTAAGTAGGCAGGGTATGAAGATACTGTCACCATTCTTCCAGAAAGTACGCTGATCAGATGAACAGCTGTAGAATAAAGGCATATTTAGCCATGAGGACAGCTATTAAGGTTTTTGTGTTTTCCATTATTTGTCCTTTTTTTTTCCAAAAGTTCCAGCATGCAAATATGGAGGTATTGGTTGGGGGTTTTGGCTTACGCTTTTTCAGATTAAATTTCTAGCTGGCTGTGAGAGTTGGGACAGGTATTGTAAAACATGATCTGTAAGAGGTAAAACACCAACAGTCAAACAGCAAAGCTAAAAATTACTTGCTATTTTAGAACACCATAATTCTTATTCTTTACAGAGTTGCGAATAAAAATATTCCTTCCTACAACATTATCTGCTAATACATCTCCATCTTCAAAAACTCCACAGTTCATCAGCTGCCCTGCTCACTCCAAATTTGTATTTTATTACTCACCTGTGTATCAGAACCCATCAGAACCCTATTTTTTCCATTGAAATTGCTGACAATGAGCATCATATATATATATATGTTTAATAAGAGACCAGGGGAATTATGTGTTAATTTTTAGCGAAAACGTTACGTGCAATAACATCAGAAAAACAGCATCAGCTGTTGCATCTAAATGCCTATAAATGATTTGTTAAAATAAGTAGCTCAAAATGAATAAAAGAGAAACACACTAGTGCTGCTGGTACTCAATGTTCAAAAGCTTTCTGTATCTCAAAAGTCAGGAAGCTGTTAAACACTTGGTGCTGGGCTGGCCTAAACTACTTTACAAAGCCCATGAAACACGAGGAAAATTGGGCAAACCTCCAGTAAACATTTTAAGTCTTCTGTTTGGTGAACTGAAAATTCAGTTAACCTCTCAAGAGCTACTGTGCCAAATTTGGAGACTCGATTCAATTATAGTGTGAAATGGGGATTTTTATTTCATCTTCAAGTGCAAATTGCAACACATCATTCAAGATGAAGCTGTTTCAAAGGCTTCCATTATAGTTTCTAAGGAGTAAAATAATTGCTGTAGTTTTCAGTATTTGTTGCCTGTTAATGCATGAGTAGCTCAGAAGGAGTTAACAAAACAAAAAACGTGTCTACAAGGTGTGACACCAATCAAGGTGAGCTGTAAACCCAGGCATGTGAAGGCACACACCTCATCAGCTACGGAGACATAAGGCACAAAACTCATTTTAGCTCTCCAAGCTCACCATAATAAGACCATGTCCCTCCCAGGGTTCGCTGCTCCCAGGTGTTCACTGCTGCTAAAACCAGGCCCTTACTTCAAAAACTTAATTTATGAATAAAAAGAAAGGCAGTTTCTTATGTTTGCAAAGACTACCGCTACTTAAGATTACAGCACGCCCTCGCCCAAACCTTGCTTGCTGTCACGTCCGCATTGCCCTGTCTCACCTGCTCCCTCTTCGCAAAGGCAGAAGGGTGTGGGTCTGCGTTTAACCACCAAGTACAAGTCGTTCAAGTGCGGAAGGTCCCAGTTACCACCTTTTTGCTCTCAAAGGGATGGTTATCAACCCTCAGTCTTCACCTTTCTGTGTCAGTTTGGACTTTCAGGCACTTAGTCTGAACTCGAAGGGTAGAAAAATGAGAAGTGCTTGACCACTGGACTGGAGAAGGTGAATCAGGGGAGAAAAGAGACTTTTGAATCTATGTGATTTATGGTCGGTCCCAGGCGTTTCTTATCACATTGAGGTAATCAGCAGCTTCTTTGTTTTTAAGGATTACGTACACTGATTGAAACAAAGCTTTGCTCCTTTCCTGACAGTCTCACCACAGAGCCATGAGTGCATTGCCACAGGAGCCTTTATGAAATAGCACCTTTCCCTCATGCAAGCTCATGTAAATGCCAAGCTAAGTGCCCAAAATGGGTGTCCAGCCTCTCCTAATCTGCATCTAAAGCATCAGATATTTCAGATAAAAGACTAAAAAGAAGATTGAGTCTTCCAGCTCACAATAAGATTATACAGTAGTGCTTACACCTTACTATGAGATTTTAAAGATTTTATTATTCTATTATTCTTACCACTAGGGAATCAAGGCCAACACCTATAACCTTCTTCAGCACCACATTTTTGTTCTTACTGATTTGTGTTGTATGTTATGTATGAATCTTGCTGAAATTAGATTTTTTGGGAGGTTTGACCTCTGCTTCTCTTAGCATTGAATGGAAGATCAACACCTTTCCCACCTTAATGCATGCATAGGAGAAGTTAACCACTGATAAGATCATTCCCCTTTGAGCCAAAAGACTTAAATGCAAGATACTAGTACTCCTAAGAGATAAAAAGCAAGACTCACAAGAAAAGATGCACCCATGGCATAGGGTTCCAGTTACCTGAGCTCAAAAGAACTACAAAAAAAAAAAAAAAAAAGCAGTTTTGTAAATTTAATATTTAAATTTGAAAATTGAACTCTGAACAAGCTGATTTACAGTATGAAAGTTTTTTTGGAAACAAGGCAGTACAATTTTTGGACCCATTTCAATAGAAGTATCACAGATAAACTAGAGGCAGAAGTGAGCCCCAGGCAAAATTTGCTTTGTTGTAAGGAGCTTGCCAGGAACTATATTTGAATGGTGATAGCAAGAATATGGAATTATTTTAGTAGGGAAACCTGTAAAGGAACAGCTTAGTAGTCAGCATGTTAGAGAGGTGTTTCGAAGGGAAAATATCAGTGTTCCTGAACACACACTGTTTCTATTAAAGCATTTATAGCAAAGTAAAATAAGTCATTGAGTTTCTCTGTGTCCCAGACTACCTCTGGAAAAAGAAACCCAACACTCAGTGACGCACTGAAAAAATTATTCAAAGTATTAAATACACAAGTATTAAAGGAAAGTGGCCAGATATAAGGAGCCAGAAGAATAGTGATTAGGCATGCCAAAAGAGAAAAATTCTTGCAAAAAACCTCAAGTACAACAATTTATAACATAACTAAGCAATGAAGAACAGGGGAAAGGAATGTGTTAAATAGGGACAGTAAGTTTATTTTGACTGACATGCTCCTCNTTTTTTTTTTTTTTTTTTTTTTTTTTTTTTTTTTTTCCCCAGCTGCCAGTCTAATGTTCCTTCACTAATATAATTAAGGAGGTGGTAAAGGACCTACCTGCCTTTATCCTGGGGATTAAGGAAGAACAAGTGATACAAGCTACCAGCTGGAAACATGCAGGATAAACATAACCTCAGCTACCAAGGTCCTTTCCAAGAAAAAGAACAATGTGTCAATCAAAACATTAAGCCACATCTCATATAGCACCAACCTAAAAGTTAGGAGGAATAATCAGGGCTGTATTATATGTTGGGAAGGTAATGGATTAGAAAAATATATCGTTTTAATCAGTCATCAGCTAAAGGAGTGGCAGTTCTTTAATAACACCGGGATTGCTTTTGTAAGTGAATGGACCAGCAAAAAGCTGGCTGGATGTACTAGTAATCTTCAAAGCTTGATTGCTTTTTCTGATAGCTTTAGAAAATTAGTGGATGAAAGCATGTGTAATGTATCTGGTCTGAGTAAAACATTTGATGTAGTGTCTTGCAAAATCTTTACTTGCAAAATTAATTTAAATTGGCTTGGACATGGAGTACTGTCACTTGCATTTAAAAATGGCTGGCTGAGTGCAAGTAAAGGGTAATGAAAAATGGCATTGTATCAGGTTGGTGGGAGGTGTCTGGTGGAGCTCTGCAGGGATCACTGTTTGGTCCTGTTTATTTAACATCTTCATTAACAATCTGGAAGAGGGAGTGAAACAGCATGTTAATTAAACTGACACATAATAATAAATCAGGGATTGCTTCAAATGTCAGCAGTAATATTTTGCAAAGATGCAGCATAATACAAAGGTTTCACAAGAGGTTAAAAGTGCCAGTAAGAAAGACATAGCTGAGATGTTAAAATTGCCTTCCAACTTTTAAAGAAAAATAGTGCAAAATATGGAATAAGTAGGAGCTGGAAGACTCCTAGCAATCTACTAATTTAAAGCCTGATTGCTGATGGCTGGTAAGTCAATTTTTCATTGTTTCTACATGTGATTGACTGCAAAATATAATGTAAAGTTGGGAACGCATGAGCAAGAAGAAGTGGGAATAGAATCACCTCTTTCAGTAACTGCTCACAGTTCAATTGGATTAGATATAACATAAAAAGGCACCCATAAGTAAAGATTTAAACAATCATATGACAGCCAGTATTATGCATTCCAGAGAATTGTTTCCACAAACAGCAAGACAGTAGCCTCTTTCTATAAAATACTGGATTGACTTAAATTATAAATACTGCCAGAAAAAAAAAAAAAAAAGTAGGTAGACACAGAGATTCTGTGAACAGTGATGAAACCTGATCAAAGACTACAGTAAGTCACAGAAAAAAAGAGTTCTCAAAATAGGCTGGAATGTCAGTACTCTATGAGAGACACCTATTTCCATTCTACAAATGTATGTAATATCAATACAGCGCTTCAGTACTGGTGGTATTCTCTCCTGCTCTGAATGATTTACAGCACCTTTCCAAGCTGGCCCTTGGGCTGTGATATTGCAGTGAATCATACATATAGACTCATTTTCAAAGGACAGTTTAATGTCTCTTCCTAAAAGGCAAGAAAAAGGAAGAGAATTTTTCAGGTCTTTACCCTACCCAGTTTAAATTCTGCTGGGAAGTCATGTAGTCTCCGAAACACACAAGAGTAGCTTAAAAGCTGTGAGAGTCTCAGAGTCACAAGGAGACTTCCTATGTAAGCAGACGAAGAACGTAAAACAGTTCAGCAAGTGAAATACAACTTGACAGCCCCCCACTAAAAACTACATCTTGTTACCTCCTTCTCTGCAGTTTTTGGATGTAAATGAGAAAAGAGAAGCCCACATTAATTTGCCAATTATCTGATAAAATATGATACATATTGTAGGAGCGTCCGAAGGGCTCCAGTTGCAGCAGCCATTATGTAATACCCCTAAACCTCTCTTGCAAGGGTATAGTGAAAACCACAAAAACATGAAAAGTTGTTTAGATGTCAGCTATTGCATTATGCTTTTCTCAACTAATTTATTCTCCATGGTCTTGACCTGAGTGCTACTATCCATTAATGGCACCATTTTTGTTTAGTTTTATCTTTAATCCTCTCTTTTTAAGAATTTCTTTTCTCCTGTTTTTCACTCTGTTAATTTGTGAAGCAACAGCAGCGGTCATGAACTACTTGCATTTTATTATACCTACAATGATTTTTAAACAGAAAGAATCAACTCATGGGAACACTAATCCATCCATTATAGAAATAATTAAGGTCTTTTATTGGCGAGATGAAGATCTTCAGGGAACATATGAAAGCTAGCAAACAGCAAAATTGAAAAAAAAGAAGAAAAAATGATGATATGAACGGTCCTGTTACTGTCTATTAAAGTGTGGCATACAGACAGGCACCGAAGCAGTTTTATAAAGCTTTTTCAGGATTTCTTTCACTTAGCTCAAGAAAAAAGGGTATTCTATAGAACTTTCTTTATAAAAATATAATGGTAAGTTCTAATAATACCTTTTCTAAGTCTTTTAAATACTAAAACCTTTCTTTTATACTAAATGTTAAGCTAAAATTTGTTATTCTATCTTTAACAAAGCTATTCTGTAATTATCTACAGACTGTACTTGCTTATAAAACACCCAGTTAAACAAGGACACTAGTGTTAGACGTTCTATGCACTTTCTCTTGTTTGTATTGTAATTTTATGCATGTATCAACTTTTGTCCCTAATCCTCCTGTATTATTCAGGTAAATATTTGGTTCTATACATTGAAGTATATTTGTGTATTTAAGGTCCAATTCATTATCACTAGTTTTTGAAAAATTAGTCATAAAAATGCTGCAAAATTAGCAGATTTTGAATCTGAATTTTGAAATGTAGTCAGATTAGCATATGTATCCTAATAACAACATTTAAATGTGCAATGCAATGTATCTTAATTTTTGAATCCTAAGAGCTCCCCAGATAATCTTCTTACATTAATTGCAAGTATGAGAAGTTCTTTCAGGAAGCACAAAGAAGATGACAGTACTTCCAGAGCACACTGTGAGAGAAATCTAATAAAGAACATTCTCAGTTCTAATCTGTGAGTAAATTGGTTAACAAGAATTAAGCTGCAGGTTCCTGCTATAACTGTCTTCTAAATAAAACTATAAACTGAGTGGAATTCCCCTGCCAAACAGCTGCTGTGACAATCTGGGGAGTCTATTTACATGTAACCTACAAACTCTGGCCAAAAGTTTGAGCTATACGTATCTGAATACCTTTAAGATTATTTTGTTAATAGTCGTCTTTCCTATGCATTCTTCTCTCTTACACCGTTTGCTGGAAAAGCAAATTCCAGGCTATCAAGAAGGTGTTCATTAAAGACTAACAAAATCCAACCAGTTTTTGCTTCAAAAATAGTAGTTACTTACTCAACAGAACTACAAAGAGCTTTTAGAGTGAAAAAGACTAAAGGGAAAACAAAAATGAGTTAGAACAGGAATTTAAAAGCATAGAGGACAAGATAACAAAATGATAAGGACCTGGACAACCTTTTTTTTTTTTCCTTATTTTCCCTATGCATATGAATAGTGGGAAGGTAGCCTATGGCCAGACCATCCAAAGCTGGAGAAAAGTGGTGTAAGGTCTGAAAGATTCCAGACAAATATAACAAATTAGATACAAATACCTGGAGATATACTGCTGTAAATCTCACGATATGATCCTGTATGGTAAAGATACCTAGTTATTGTATTATTATTATTATTGCTTCTTAAACAGCTCTAGTGGCATATTTTTTCTCTTTCGTACTCAGATTGCACAGCACAAAAAAGAGATGAGTCTTAAAGCTAATGGGATTCTTTGTCTCCTCCCTTGACAAAACAATACCTTACTCTCTCTGGCTGCCAAGTTTTGTTATTTTCCAGCTAGGTGTATTCTCTTCAATATTGTGCGCCTGCACCTACAAATCTAGGACTATGTTTCATGAATTTTTCCTGTTGAATTCAGTGTTTCAGTACATGCCGAAACTCTGAAAAATCATCACAAATTTCAAGATCAGAAAGGAA
>WBNA01000025.1:4293650-4313628 GCA_013398345.1 Nothocercus nigrocapillus
TTTTTTTTTTCTCATTCTTCAGCATTTTATTAAATCCATTATTTAAATTTAATTTGACAGTTAACGTTTTCAGCAATATACTACCATGCATCAGATATAGGTCAGCTACTTGGCCCATACTGGATAACACAAAGAACACAAACTGAAAATTCCAAAAATGTGTAAACTTAGTTCCAGCTGTGATTTACTGTACTTGATATTTTAATGCTGATATGGATTGATGCAATCCTCAAATGCAATCCTAAGTTTCAGGTTTTGGAGTTTGTCTGCTCAGCTCAGCTCATGAGCATCTTCAACATTCCACTTTACTTACGAAATATGTGGGTCAAACCAGAGAGACTTATTTTTCAGGAAATATTATCAAAGCTTGCTGTGCTATAAACAAAAGGGGGAAGCTCAGAACAACCTGAACTAGAGTTGCAAATTCCATCTAGGTAAGTCCCTTAATACAGACTTCTTTTCCCATGCCAAAAATATTACATGAGTTCAAATCCTTAAGCAATTATATTTAAAGGAAAAAAAAAAAATAAAATAAAAAAAGGAAAAAGAAAAAAAACAGCTTTCCAGAATTATAAGAATGGATTTAAAATTCCAGTTCAGTAATTTTATGCATGATCAAAACCTGAAAAATTTAGCTAAAAGTTTTCCATTTGTCTGCTTAGTCTTCTTTTCCCAGTTCTTCATATTTCTAACCTTACACCATCATCAGTATCTGTTCGCTGTTGAAATATTGATTTGAAAATTTCCTCAAAGATGCAACAGACTTTAATTGATTATTTAAAAGCAGATTCAAGTACTCGGAAGAAAGGTGTTATGAAAGACAAAACTTATGAGAAATCCAACTTTAATGTGATTTCATCAAACCATTAGATGTCTTTGATAATCTCTAGTGAAGTCAGCTACGCAACTGGGGACTTTTATGTCTCTTTACTTAATGGATTACTCACACTTTCTAATCCTAATGAGTTAAGTAAAATCCTATACTGAAACTTAAAGGGCCTAAATTTTCTAAATCAAAGAAATCAGTCCCTCTCAGTAGCGGTAACTTCATTTTTTCCTTCATGCATGTTCTCTAATTTGAGAGCTTTAATAGAAGTACGTATTATTCAAACAGAACTGCCAATATATCCCTTTACACAGTTCATCTTTCCCCATTGCCACTTTACACTTTTGAGACTATCTACAAACCCTGACAGTATTTTTAACCCCTATATCTTTTATCCACATTTGAATGACAACTGAGCCAAAAGTAGATTTGTTCAAGATCTTAGTGGAAACTCTCCTCCCAGACTCCCCACTGAAAATCACTTTTGATGTCTTTGCCATTCTCTATTCAGCACGAAACCCATTGCCAAGCACAGGTTGTACAACTTTGGACTTGTACAGCCTATGACTGCAGCTTGGCAAACAACACAGCACTACCATTTTTTGTTCGTAACTTCACATGACTGAGTCTTCTTGATATTCACTCTACTTCTGTGCTTAAACAATTTATCTAAAAAGAGCAGTAAAGAGTTGGCGTTCAATTAAAACTTGATTTACAAGTGGAAGAAAGGCAAAAATCGCTTCTGCTTGCGTTGCTCACTAGATTTTTTACAATGGACAGTGCAATAAGAATGACGTTAAAACCTGCCCCTGTTGCTCAACATGAGCATAGTTCAAGATTTTTTCCAAGTTAAATGAGCTTCCCGCAGAATTAAGTGGTAAGCCAGTCGGACCAGGGTGCCAATAATTAACCATAAGGATGAATGAAAAAGTCCTGTACCTCTAGCCGTTAGGTTGTTAGGTAAACCTCTTGTCAATAGGTAAATTAAATTATCACTGTTTACTGAACAAAGTAAGCATCTTATGATAAAATAGCATATGCTTGTGTAATTACACTGTATCAGAATCCATTCATACTGGTAAACCCGAATAAGGTTGCACTGGCAACATAAATTCTGCTATGTAATAACTTTTAAATGCTTGCCTTTACACTTTTAGTTCTATACTGCATTTTTTTCCAGACATATTTGACCTAAAATTAGGATTAATTTCAATAATCACCCAGAGTTGTTCTTTAAACAGTTGAAATTTTAAACAATTGAAATTTAAGCAGCATCTGGTTGCTATTCAAGAATCATGATATTCTCTTTTTTTTTTTTTCTTTTTCCATTTGTATTCTCTCTCAGAACAAAATCAGCAGTAGACAGTTCAAGTTTAATTACTAGAAAGATGTTTGCACTGCAGGTAGTTTGTTCTGTCCTCACCATTTGCTGGTGATGGCACCGGACATGTACAGAGAGCAGCAGAAACAATTGATTAACATGGTGATATTTTCTAACAAGATACAATCAGGAAGAGATCCTGTAGCAATGAGAAATAGCCTTCCACCCAACAAAGGCAATTTCATGCTGCCCAGGAAAAGGCAGCATGAAATAAAGCTGGGTCACAGTGTTTCTTTGTATGTATACATACAGTTTACAGTATTTCTGCTAGTACAACCATGTTCTGTATGCAAACAGTAATGTTACCATGAGCAGGCACACAACATTTTCATACAAACAACCAAGACCCATTTCTAAACAGGCAAATCAAGTTCATGATACATAATAAAAACCCTACTATGCCTTAATTTTACACTTACAGCGTATACCTTATAATCGCAAAAATTAAGGAAGCAAAAAAAGAAAAAAAGAAAGAAAAAATAGCATTGTTTCCATTGCTGAGCAACCTCTACCTACTTCTGTTCTTCTGTACCATTAAATAAATTTTAACACCTGCACATGGCAGCTGCCTACATGAAACAGGATTCATAGTAAAATGAATAAGCATTAATAATAATAATTAATAATATAATAATATAAATAATTAATAATAAGCATGGGCTAAGAATATCTGCTATGAAGTTCACCACTGGTTATCCCTCGTAAATGATGTTTTAAAAGAGAGCGAGAGGGGAGCCTTATGAATGCCAGTTGACAGTGTGCTAATAAGGCCATGGCACAGCATAAGAGCCTGTATTCAGTATTTTTGCTATTGTCAGTTTTTAAGCATGTTTTACATGAACACCCTGAGGGCTCATATTTTAATACAGCAATTCTCACTCGGTATTTTACTCACACAGATGCAGCTCATGATTCCTGATTTTCAAAGGAATGTGTCCTTCGCACACCAAGTCCAACCTTGGCGGCCAAAAATTTTCCTGGTGTCAAGAATATCTTCACAAATAGGCATTTATGACTAGAGATATGAGCAGAGGGATTACCCACAGTGCTTGCGTTATCACATAATTTTTGTATTGTCTCTTAAATAACACAGTTAGATTGACATAACATGGTATAAGCAAGACACGTTGCGATTTTTTCCATATAAATGAAGGAGAAATAACTTCAAAAAGGAGAGGGAAAAAAAAAAAAAAAAAGCAATGATGGGAGGGGAAAGCGTAACTTGTTTCCTTATTTTCAAGCTAATAACTTTCAGTATCTACAGTGTTTACACTTTTAGGAATAAAATTTAATTTGGTTATACATCTTACTATCTGCTTTTTACTAAGAAGTTTTGATAGAAAAAAACTACTTGTTTTATAAACATAAAATAATTATTTTAAGTGTTTGGAACTGTCTTCATTATATTCTTCATTATACATCTGGACATCCTACTAATAGGCTTCAGATTTTTATCAATTTTATTCCCTTGTGGTCAGCATTTTTTTCATTTTCTCTCCCTCTGGGAGGAATTCTTCCTACAGGAAGAGGTACCAATCTCATTGTAACATATTAAACTAGACTGGTCAAATATGTTCTTACAGAGGAACAATCTAAAAGGCAGTGTTGAACTGTATGCTTACTGTTTCTTTTAACCGCTTTTCCTTTAAACTTCAATGTGCAACATGACCAAAAATATTTTAAGAGATGTTCAGGACATCCTGAAGAAGCATGGCTGTCTTCATAATAATTTAAAAGCAAACAAACAAACCTTTGATTAATACCTTGTACAGTCTTTCACCTTTACTCTTCCTTAAGATTAACTACGATCTTAGAAAGCAGTGTCTTTACAATTTCTCCTTCATTCCCGGTTATTCCATCTATGTAACCAACTTGAAACTATCTGGCAAGATCCCATTTTGGTCCTGAGAGTTTCACTGAAGTCTATTAATTCAATATCTGCTTGCAATATATTGTACTCACTCCTCACTCTATGGACTAAAATATCAAGTAGTTTTTTTTGATACATCAATTATTAAATTACAATTAACCGTTTACTTAATTGATATTGCTTTAGTATCCTCATCTATCTTTTTGATATTTAACTGGGTAGATATAATTATAAAGAACAATTTAAATAGTTTTAAGGACAACAATCCTGCAAATAGAGATCATGATGTGGATAACTAATTTGTATTTTGGCTATTTCCATCAAATGTTGCTCTGAAATTACTTGATGCAATCCCTTTAAGTCAATTAAGCTATTTCACCACAGGTATTTTCATAGTACAATCAAGTCCTCTGCATATTTTTTATAATGAATTAGTACAAGGTGAGACAGCATGAGTTTCTGCAGTGATGATACTGTAAAAATTTCTGTTTAATGGTCCTTAAGAAGTTTCACCTGTCTTTTATAGATGATGTACTATTGTAGAAAGTATTATTCATCATTAGTGAAATAGAAATACAAAATATAAGCACGCTAGCTAAATAAATGCCTGATTATTACTTCAATAATACCCATTTAAATTTTTTTCCCATTCAGCTACTATAAACAGAGCACAAGAAAAGGTGAGAATTGCTAATATTGCTAAGAATTAAGATGTTATGTGAAAATAGAGCTATTCTTATCTTAATATTTCTCAACAATAGCAAAGGTTTGCCTTTAAAAAGGGCATTGCTTTCATGACAATAGTGCAGTCCAGTGATGCACACTTGGAGCATCTACCTATAACCTGGTCCATTGTCACACAAACAGCAGCCAGATACCCCTAAAAGAAATATATGAAATTGTATGATTTCGCAAGTGTAGTCAGCCATGGTTATAAGTGGCTAAAACCCAGAAATAAGCAATTCAACAAAAAAAAGAAGCAGCTTTGTGATGCGTGAGGGGAAGCCACATAGCTCTCCTCCTTTAACTTCAAGACAAATCACAAAAGGGAAAGGTAGACAGACCCACTGTACACAGGCAAAATAGCAGGACAACCTCATGATCAGAGATAATCTTTTCAAGCAAAAGAACTGAAAAAAAAAAGTCTAGCTAGAAGGTTAGGGCCTCCAGAATACACTGAACTGGTGTCACATGTATGGGGCAGGCCACAGTCATTGATGAAGAGGCATCTAGGTAGCTGGATTTGTGACATCCAAGATGAATAAATGCACAGACTTCATGAGTGAGTAACTAGTAACAACAACTTCTGCAAGACAATAATTTTATATTACTGGGCAGAAAAGTAGGAAAAGCAAAAGTAACAGCTAAAATTTTTTTTTGAAACAAAAGAGATAAATTTCTTGTTTAGTCACATGATTCCAAGACAAACACCAAATTAAAATCAAACCTATTGTGAACATAGTCATTATTAAAATTTCTTCCTAAATTGTTGAAAAGTGATTGTGAAATTGATGACATACTGGAAAACAAGTAATTTCAAGAAAAATGTATGAGAGAATTCCAACAAATTGCTGAGATAAACTTAGAGAACTACAGCTGTTGGATGCATACTTTACCCAGCAGGACACAGTCTTTGCAAAAGAAATCTAATATAGATTAAACAAAATCAATTTTCCTAAAGTAAGAAACGTGGAAGTCTAATGTGGAGTGTGTCATGTATGATGCAAGCTATAGAAGTAGTCTGAGTATAATGACATAGGTAAATGCTAATCGTAGAGGTTTTTGTTTTTTTTTAATACTGAGTATTCTTTAAAAGGCAGTTAAAGCAGATAAACAGTAAACAGATGTAATGAGAGTTGCTACATATCTCATATTAGCAACAAAAAACAAAAGCAATGAAACTACAAAAGAAAACTAGTAATTCTTAGCTTAATCAACATTCATAAAAACTCAGCAGGCAATTCAGCTGCAGACCATCACAGAGGCAGTCATTACAGAGAAACCAGAAGAAAAGATACATGCAAATTGACTGTTGCATATGGTATATCAAGGTTCTTGGAAAAAGCTAAGAGTTCATGAGGACTGGTTGATGCAGAATTGGAATATCTTCAATATAGTGATAGTGAAAGTGGCATTTTGATCCTGCCAAGCCAGCAAGACAATTTACATATGTGCAAATATAACCAAGATGAATATAAAGAAATAATAATAAAATAAGTGATAAAAACAGAAGATCCTTTGCCATTTAAAAAAAGTCAAAAAAAAAAAGCCTTTATAGAGATGTTATTTAAAAACAGTGAAGAAACATATGCATATACATAAAAAAATAAAAAAACCAGCATATCATGCCGTATTTCAGAAGCTCAAGAATAATTGCTGCCACTGCACATCTTTGCTACTTGCCATTTTTGAAGCAGTCTAACATTTTTCTTTAACTTATGTTCAAATTCTGTTCCATACTAATCCTTATATCAGCTCACAAACTGACTAATCTACTGTTGACCAGCAAGATGTTCCTAATTTGAATTCTTCTGCCCCCAACTCTTCCTGCTCCACCAATTAATTTATCGTTCTATGCTATAACATACTTTGTTCTTCAATTAATGTTAGGGCTTGGGCATAGCTATAACCAAAGAGCGTAATACTCAAAGATCAGAGCCTTAGCCTCCGAATCCCAGAAATGCTAGAGAGACATTTCAGTAATCCTGCAGAAAACACATGGGTTTCATTTGCTGTGACAAGAGATACTGAGTCAACAGTATCGTCCCCGTTCTCCAGAGCAGCCATTATTTACTGTGAATATGTTTGCTGCAAACGCTTATGAGAAGGGACTTTTATGTTCCATGTTTTTATTGCCTTTTTTCTTCCTCTCAAACACGTGATCAAGCGTGCCAGGCTTCTCTTGGCTTTTCATTAGATAACAGGGGCCAAATTAGATATACACAGTACTATAGCTTAAGGCTTAATCCATCTGTGGGAGATTTGTGGACTTTCTGTGATGGGGAACAGCCAAGGCCTGACAGCAGCAGGTGAGCTCTCATACAGACATGAAAGGGAATGAAGGTGAAATGAGTAGCAACTACAATAGTGATTCATAGTCATGATATGAAAGGAGAAAAGAAGATTAAATTCTGCAGAAGAAAATTAATGGATCATAGATCTAGAAAATGAAGAAATCCATATATATACTTTTAAGATAGCTTGCTGTCATGTACTTTAAGTAATGTGGCTTGATGGTGTAAATTAGTTTAGTTAAAATCCGTGTCCTGAAAATGTCAGATTATATATACTATATACCCCCAAAAATCTTTTCACTGTCTACTTTCTCTCCATCTGATGCAAAGCTTTAGAGATGCATATATGCTGAAACACACAGACATACTGATAAATCTAAACAGAATTTCACTACCAAATAAGGATCACAGAATATGGAAAAAAACTGTTAGGATTTTTTTCTTAATCTATATTTTGATTCATTTATATCTATCAAATTCATTCAGAAAGAAAAGGGTGACTTGTAATATATATGAGTAACTACAGTCATTACTCTAAACATGTCCTCCAAAAAAGGTATCTGAAAACACCTTTTGAGGCAACAGAATATCAGAAAGAACCTGGTCAGAGAGTATTCAGCTCTGACAGCTACAGAAAATGAGGCTGAAAATAATGAGGGCTACAACAAACAGTAATATTATATTCTTGGATTTTTTTTTTTTTTTTTTTTTGACTAAAAGTACAATCAAATCCAAAGGGCTAACTCATGAAAGGCAAGGCTCTTGTTTTACACATTTTCAAAGCAATGAATTCTGATTAAGTACCAGATGCTAAATTGAACAATAGACCTGCTCAAAATGGTTTGAATCTCATCTGCAAACCGCACATTCTGTCTGATACTAGCACCGTACTACCAACATTCAGAGCAGTTTTCTATTTACTGAATACTAGCTGCATTATACTGCTAGCTCCTGTACTTTCTTTGAATTAGCAATTGCCTGCGCTATTGAATTCTGAGGATAGAAACACTATATTGCCTTGGAGTCAGGGAAAATTAAATAATACATAAATAGATATCATGTCATTGGAATGCTAAAATGACATTTTAGTATCTTACTGCTGATTTGCAGTGCTAGAAGTGAAGAAATGTCTTTTGGTCAAAAGCATATGTAGGTATCTGCAGGATATACCAAAGATTCTGTACTGTACTAATTAGAACTATTTATACTGGTAATCCTGCCACACCAGCCCAGAGCAACTGAGAAGTCTGGCACAATGGAGAGGTGGAATCAGAGACATACAAATTGTCCC
This sequence comes from Nothocercus nigrocapillus, assembly GCA_013398345.1. Taxonomy (NCBI): domain Eukaryota; kingdom Metazoa; phylum Chordata; class Aves; order Tinamiformes; family Tinamidae; genus Nothocercus; species Nothocercus nigrocapillus. The sequence goes on from WBNA01000025.1 coordinate 4,302,033, forward strand.
CATTCTATACAAGGGTGAAGAGTAGCCCAACAATCAGATGCAAGGCAGCCTCACCAGATTTTGGAGGTTAATCCATCACCTCATCCCACCACTAAATTCACAGCCTGCAACCATCAGCAAATAACCTTTAGGAAAAGGACAGCAGCAGGCTCAACAAAAATCTCACTAGAAGCCAGTATCATAGGATGTCTCCCTCTTCCCTTTTTCTTTCTCATGCCTACCCACACTATTCAGAGACACTACAGCAGAATTAATTGTCAGTGCTTCAAAATAATTTTTGAAAGAGCTTTACAGAAGATAAACCAAAGAAGTAATAAGGCCTCCTGTCTTTTACATCTGTTATCTGTAATTGTAAGAATGACTCATTAAAAGATCAATAAATATTTTAGAAACAATGAAGTTCTGTAGTAACTGTATAAAGACAGTTTTATCCAAGAGATTTTATAAATGGGAAAACAATAGCATCATGCCTAAGAACAGACTCTTTAAAATACAGGTAACCACTGCTGAACATTTACCATTAAGTGACTTTTCTAAAACCGTACAATAAATGAGATCTTAACAATAAAAAGAAGCAGGAAATTCTTCAGTGCAGAGTAACTACATCAAAGAAAAATATTGACATTATTAAAAAAAAAAAAGAATTGGAACAAAAAAATTGAGGAAGAATCAAAAGAAGATAGATAATTTTGGTTCAAAGGGAAAAAAATCTCAAGTTCACTGGAAGGAAGAGAGGAAAAATGGAGAAAAAAGATCCCTTTGTTTTGGAAATGCTTTGTATTAGGAAGCATATATTCTACTTTGTATTAGGGAGTAATTAGCAATTAGCTCTTTCTACAGAGTACTCTTCATTTCCTGAAATCGGTAATGCTCACCAAAACAACTACACCAAAGTAAAGGGGCATCTGTACTACTGCATCCTCAATGCAGATTCTAAAATTTTAGGAACTATTCTATGAGAACCAAACCCCCAAATTTGTAGTGAAATTGGCCAGAAGCACAGAGGAAAGCAGATTTCACTTCCTCAGAAGATTAAATACAGCTTTTGTATTTAATGTTCTTCTATTGCACCCTAAGAATTACATTCTATGTATAAGTCATCATCCAGTTTTGGAGCCTATATAACTTGCAGAAGTCCTTATGTGCAGCCTTCTAAGTGGAATTACAAAAATAAAAACAATTTTTTTTTTTTAAAGGGCTAGGGGGAAGGGGGTGAAAATATTTTTTCAATGTTTTGATAAAAGCTGACACACAGTGAATTGACTGAGTTTATTCTCTGTATTTAGCAGCTTCTAATTCAGTATATTTCACTGTTCCTTGTTCTCTAAATGAAGATTGCTAGGTGACATAAAATACAGTTAACTAGCTATAAATAACAAACAGCACCTAAATAACAAGGATCATTATGAACATACAATGAACAGCTGTGCAATTTGATGAATGAGTTTTATTTCTAACAGTGCTACAATCCAAACATTTTGTAGATTAGAGACTTTCTCTTTCCATGGCTACCTTTGACAAAAGAAAAGGAAAACATCATAAGAGGTTTGTTCTGCATGTGAAAGGCCAAAACAAAAATAAGCTATACTTTTAGAAGGCAAGATGTTTTTTTTTATTTGATTGCATTAATAAATGATTTATTCGGTAAGATCAGCAAAATGTAGCAATTTAATTGAATGAATTAGTTTAGGAAGCGATCATTAGATTGTAATAGGGACTGGAAAGGCTTGCTGGATGCCTTTTTATTATTATCACACTTGATAAAATACTTCTTTGCTTACCTTACGGAATTTAGAGTTATTGAAAAATATTAGATTAATGACTACAGAACATAAGCTTGCCATACTCGCTCTGCTGAAAAACTGTGATCTTGAAGCAAAAGAGACCTTATGCAAAAGCAAATCATGAGAGTTAACTTCTTTTTGGAAACACTTACCCAATCCATGCGTGTTTTCAGAACAGATTAGTCATGAAGAAATCTGATGCTAACCCAGAATCAATAAAAAACTAACCGTCCTATCAATAAAATGTGGAAACTTAAATGAATATAATCCTTTAAAAACCTGTCCTAGTTTTAATTTCTTATGGTCACTGATGTCTTTGGCTACTAAAACTTTCATCATGGGCTATCTTACTAATAAGATTTAGTGTACAAAAAGGAAATTGCACCCCAAATCTGGATTCTATGCAAGAAATCACCTAAGCTGATTTCAAAGCACATTGGAATCATAGGTCCCATTCATTTCCAGACATTGTGAATCACAATCACTTTACTCATTTCAAGTTGACCAACAATATCAAAACTCACTAAAGATTCTATCCACTTTGATAAAGCAGCTGCTTGAAGAATGGTCTTACATTTAACATTCCAACCAATTTTACCATGGTGCTTTACAGCGTAGACTTAACTCTTTAAAGACCTGAATAAAATTTTTTCAAATTTTCTCACCAAACAGTGATCAAGTCTTTCAGGTGCAACCATTAGCCTGGACCATGAAACCAAGAGATTTCTCTGGTTTATACACTGAAATTTCCCTGACATCAAGTCTAATCTTTCTCTGCCTTCAGTGCCAAATTGACTTTGTGCATCAACAGTGTAAATTCTCAATAAAGAATTGTTAATTTAAAATTACAATTTTAGCTCAAAGCATTTGCAGATCTACCTGTACTATTTTGTTAGCATGTAGAATTAGTCCATAGTTACTTGGAAAGCATCAGATTTATCCATGGTTATTAATATGCTATCCCATGTTTCTCTAATCTACAGAAGAAAAAAGAAAGACCCAGCAAGACTGTGATAGACAATTAAAGCAAAATACGAAAGCATCAAATTCATTTGGACTGAGATTTATTCATATGGAAGTTTAATACCATAGTATTAAGGCCAGAAAGGCCAGATTGGGCCTTTTCAAGTTATGAAAATTGTTTTCAAACAAGCAAAGCCCTTATTACATAATTACAACTGGACAAGATATAACCTCTTATACACGTTCTTATCTTCCTCTAGTATTTGCAGTAGGCATGTATGTGGATATAACAGCAGAATTTCATCACAACAGAGATCTCAGTGATCTTGATCAATAAAATACTTAAAATCTAAGGTAATTCTGTCTAGATATATGTTTCAATCATAGAGTTACTAGACATTTGGGACATTTTTTTCATTGACACAGTATGGATTTCATCATTACATTTGTATTTATTGGATTTAATCACACAGTTTTCCCACGTGAGAGTGAAAGAATTTCTCATCAAAAAAAAAAAAAGTAGTAAGGGCTAATATCATCCATATGTGGTATGCCCTTACTGTAAAGCCCTTACAAAAACTAAATGTGGAGGTCAGACCAAACCAAGAATTACAAAAAACATAACTTAATTTCACCCTTCTAGCTATTTTTTTTTCCTGCAATAAATTGATATTTAGGTATTTTACAAAACAATAGTTTTAAAGAAGCATTCACAGTTCAAATCACCCCTACTGTAGTACACAAAGTAAAAATGCAGTGCAGCAATCCTGAGATTATAATACTTTTAGGGATGCTTTTTTTGTCAGTGCCACGAAACTTTCAACCTCAGTATTCTCATAATGCAGATGCCATGATTTTTCCACTTCCTTGTGCCATATTTACACTTATTACATTACACCTGTAGGAAACATTACAATTTGAAGATGGGTTCTCAGCCTTCATTTCCTTTTATCTCTCACTAACATTTTCCCAGACACTCCCCACACGTACAAAAAGCCTTTGGAATTGAATGAACTGTGATTATGCTTATTACTGAAATGATTTCAGATACAATTGAATGTGTTAGTCATGGTTTTAGGAATGTGCTATGCATGACTTATGAGGTCATTCTTAGACTGGAATTTGATTTTTAAGCCTATCAGGAGAAAAAAAAAATGTAATAATTCTCTAATAGATCTCTAATAAATGAGCTTTCTCTTCCACATGACCTACAACTCTCAAACCTGAAAAGATTTAGGTCATTTTGTTGAAGTTAGCTTTTAATTCAGATGATTAATTACTCCTTATGAGTTTAAGAATTTTATTCTTATTTTGTTTATCTACAAACAGCTTAGTTTCTACTGAATTGATTTAGGTTGTTCAGGGAACTTATGATTTTCTGAAATGAATAGAATGATGCCCCAACAATAGGTGAACTATGAGCATAAGCTGTATTATATTCACAACATCAAGACAATAGAACTCAATCTGTCGGAAAACAGAAATAGCAACATAAGCAGCAAAAAAAGTTTAAGAGCTCACAACTTACGTACTCATCTATAAGTTAATTTTGAATTAATATATAATGTGTATATCACAGTAAATTTTGATTGAGAATGGACTTGGAATAAATACAAGTTTCAAGGTTTTCCTTTGTGGGAAGGCATTCTTTCTGTAAGAATATATAATTATAAAAGATACACTGATGCACATCACAGAATGGAGAAGAGAGAGAGAAAGAGTGGGAAAACACTCTTGTCCTTCAACCAGTGATACTGACAGATCTGATTTTGAGACTCTAGAGGACCAAATTTCACTGATGCCAGTGAAAGATACAGTTAAAAGATGGCCCATGAAAGGAAGTTATGCGTATGATCTTTGGTTTAAAATTTGTAAAAATGGTTTCTAGTAGCTCTGAAATTAAATCTGCTTTGGGCTTTCAACTTGTGCTCTCAACGAGGCAGGAGTCTTGTCAAAAAAATAGTATGAAACTATATAATTAGAGATAATAATGTATGCATGCAAATGATCAAATTACAGTTGTACAGACAACCATAAATTTTGCATTTACTAACCTGAGTGCTAAACTTTGCAATGTACGTTAAATTCTTGCAATACAGCTTATTTCATATAAATATAACCCTCTACTATAAAGGATGACAAACAGATTCATGGATAAGGGGAGGCCAGTGGATGTAATTTACCTTGACTTGAGCTAGACTTTTGACACTGCCTCACACAATATTCTTGTACTCAAGTTAGGATGTTACCGTCTGGATGGCTGGACACATGTGAATCAAAAACCTGTTTTTATGATCAGGCTTACAGGGGTTTTTTTTTTTTTACTGTTGGGACAGTCAAGTAGGAACAGACTGCCCAGCAGGACTGTGCAGTCCCCATACTGAGAGGTTTAAGACATGAGTCAGTAAAGCTGACCTTGTTTGATCTAGAAGCTGGACTAGGTGACCTCCTGAGGCCCTTCTGATCTGAAATATTCCTATGATTCTATGATTTGGTGGGGGGGCGGGGGGGGAAATGCGTGCAAGAGAGGTCTATGGCTTAAGGAACTGACAGACTCAATTTTCTCAGAAATATGGGTGATAAGGGAAAAGGTGATTTCTAACACTTTATCTATCAACAAATCTAAACTGAATTTCAGACCAGACAGAAATGGTTTATTATGAATTATTTCCTCCTGTTAAGTATCTGCAAGCAACTGTAAGCAGTAAGAACAATTCATCTCAAGAGACATCTTGAATTCATGTATATACAGCTTCTGTTCCACAGTAACTGTCTGTATAGAAAACATCATAGATAATGCCAACATATACTACTTCAGTGTTTCCAGTCTGTGAGTTATAGCGATAGTGTGTATTTTAGTACAACTTATTTATGGAAATATCACAATACATCCCTTGGAAGAAACTACAATTCTGAAGCCCAAATAACCTGCCAATGTCCTTTTAAATAGAAATTTTATACAATTCATGTTTAAACAAACATTTGCAGCTTCTTTTGAATATTATACCAACCAGGTCTAGTAAAAAAGCACTGACAAAGGCATCATTTCACAGTTTTTTCAGTTAATTAACAGTTCCTCACACCTGATAATACAGAAGTGATCACTGCTTTGCTGCTAATTACTTTAGAGTGTATCAAGGTCTACTTCCATGTGATTCTAAATAAGTAAGTAAAAATTATGTTATTTAATCCCCAAATATCAGTAGAATGCTTGGTGTTTTCAATAACTGGCTCACACATAATTCTATATTCATGAGACACTGTGGTCTTTGCTGATGGTGTGCCAAAAGCAGACCTTTAAGTTTTTATTTTAACAAACCTCCTCTACTATTTTGTTAGAAGTGAAATGAAAACAACTAGTTTCTAGATACCCTTAAGAAAGTCGTGAAGTGTATGATGTTGCTCACCATCCTTCCTTGCTCCCAGTCCCTTTGTCTCATGCTCTGGCTAGTTTAGTGATTAATTTGAATCCATTAGCTCATTATATTATAGGTTATACATTGCACCAACCATTTACAGTGTCTGCACATTTGAGTTATGTTCTACTTCACTATAAAAAATGTCTGTACGATTATCAGTAAATTAACAGCAAATGGTATATAAAAGATAGTTAAATTTAGAAAATTAAGAACAAAATGTAGTTGATTATTTTTAATTTTGATTTTAAATTCATCTCAGAAGTTGAAGTTCCATCTTTCTATGAAAGCAGAGTCTTATTTCTGTAACGTGTGAATGATCTCACTTTGCAGTAATAAACGTATCAAGAAAAAAAGGAAAATATATTCAACGTTGCCACTACTTGTACTCGTGTTTGTACAGAGAGAATTTGAAGAATAATTTTAAAATAAAAGCCTATTCCATTTGCATTACTGTGCAATATTGTAAACAAAAATGGTTATATAGTCTTCTAATTGATAGAGTTCAATGTTTTATTTAGTATTTCTTTCTCTAAATAATGTCCTACTTGCCTGGTTTTCCACTACCAAATTTAGTAATAAATCTAAATTTATTTCAACTCAACAGTTTTCCAAGGCTCCAGGCAGCTTTGCAATTACAGAATTAACGCAATTAAATTAAATCTCACTATTACTAAAATAATGATTTCCACAAGAAATAAAGATCTTAATTTTATTGTAATTTTTCATTATGAACATTGCAGTACATGCTTAGAATGTACTGGTTCCAAATAGATATCGGCGGGTGTTTGAAAGAATCTATATGAATTTAATAAGTGAGCGACCACACTATAAATTGGGCAGACAATGTCAGTGGGCTGGTACTGCAAATATGTGTATTTTCAACATGACAGGACACAAATTATGGTCTTTGGACACTTTCTGAGCGAGCATTGTTACCAAGCACCAAACCACTGAAGACAGGTCCTGAGTGATACAAGGAAGGATATAAAGAGGCTGTGCAGACCCATCCCAGGAGATTTTTACAACACTGTTGGGCAAAGACCATCAGCAGGCAGATCTGATCTCATATCTGCCCCCTCTTCAAGCAGGAGCTGGGCTAGGGGCCTTCTGACATCCCTTCAAGCCTGAATTATCCTATGATTCTATTACATTTGATTCAGCTATGGATACTGCAAAACAGTGCATATATTCACATTTGGAATTCAACAAGTAGAAGTGATGTCTAAAGATGAAAGTAAAAATAAAAAATAGATATATAAAGAAATTTTAAAAAGAGGATAAAAGACTGAAATACGCAAGAATTCCTATAGAGCACAATTTAAATCTTTCACTTCTCTGTATAAAATTCTGTATACACTTTATAAATCTGACATTTACAAAGCAATAAAAGCTTGAGGCAGTTTAAACTAACTTTTTTTCCCCAGAAGGAGATTACATAAAAAACTGGCAGATCTCAAAAAAACACAGATCTACTATATTTATATATATATATATTTTAAATATAGAAGGGCTAAGTGCTGTCTTGACAATACAGAATTAGGTTGGAAAAAAGAAAGGAATGAACCTTTAAATTTCTTTCTATAACTGGAATACTATAATGCTAGCCATTTAGAATATTAAATGTTATTATATAAATGTTACAGTGTTATTAAAATAAAAGTATATAAAATGAACAGAAACATGCCAGTGCTTTCCTTGTCAATGGTAATTTTTGTTCTTTTTGGAGCAATTGTCACAAAAGTGATAAACTTCAGATATTACCAGGAGTCACTCCATAGGAAATCTTGTCAAGTCCTTCTGGAACTATAATTGTTTACTAGCATTAGAGACAGATGTCTATAATCCTATAAGTAAATAAATTTTAAAACTAAAAGCAAGTATCTATGGGAAATGCAGCTCATCCAATAAAAAGGATAGGGAGAAATATGAACTTTGCATAAAGCAATAGCTCTCCAAGCACTGAGTAGTTTCTAGATCTGCAAATAGTCACATTTTCTCAATATATAATGGATGGCTAAAGAATAATGTGCAAAACTGGACCTTATATAGTTTAAGCATGTAACTATATGGAAAATGAAAGATCAAGTGGAGCAAACTAATCACATTCTAAAATTAGCTGTCTTCTCAACATTTATTGTACTTATATTTTAGTTAAGATAACATGTCCTGTAGAAACAAAATTCTCTTTACTAAGAGATAAGGTCTAGTACATTCCACACTTGTCTCTGGATTAGAAAGCCTTATATTTAGTAGGCATGAGTTGCTAAAATAATAAATGGGATGCCTGACATGATTTCCTTTTTCATTTTTAACCTAATGCAAGAAAATATCCCGTGCCATTGAGCAGTCCAGGAAGAAACAATGAAGGAGTTAAAGGACTCAGAACAAATAACTCTGTTTACAAAGCATTGAAACAACGCTCATGTGCTGCCTCCTCTTTTCCTTCACTCTTTTCCTTTTTCCTTTAATTCTAATAATTTCTAAAGTGTTTCCAATACAATTTATTCTACATACAAAGTCCATGCACATGTGAAAGTTGCATCTATAACCTAAGCTTTTAAAAGAAAGAACAAGGTCTTTCTTCAGGAATTTAGTAGACTTGCTCCAGCTTCCATATTCTCACAATTTTTCCCTCTGGACTTCTTTTAATATTTGTGATATTTTTACTAAAATTGTACTTTTTTATCATTTTATTAAAAGCCATAAAGCCTGTACTGGAGTAGTTTTATATCCCATTTAGAATATCCTACAACTCTTAAAAAAAATTTTACAGTTTAGGAGAGTGACAGCATATATGTCAATGGTTCATAAAATAATACTTTTAAGAAAAGTTGGAAACAGAACAAAAATAAAAGTCTCCTCCAGTGAAATTAAAAAGCAATAAATTAAAATCTTTTTACTCATTCTTTTTCATATTTTTTTTTTTTACGCAGTAAATCAGCAATCCATACTTTTTCATCTGTAAAATACTACAGCAGGAAATTATTCAATATGACTTATGAAGAGAACAGTTTACTTAATTAAAAGTTTGACTAAGTAACAAGTTACTTAAAAGGCTAAATCCCAACTCAAAATAATTTATCCACCTCGGCTGTCTCATGAAAAATTAATGGGAAGGGAGTCTCTGACTTTAAATCAATCTGAACTTAGTTGAAACCGACTTAGTTGGTTTCGAGTGTGTCTTACCAAAACTAATCTGATCTTTAAAAAATAAACAATACTGTAAGCAAAAAAAGCTTTGTTAGATTATGACACCATATCTGAACTGTTGCAGGGCTATCATCAAAGGCAGAATATGGCAAGAGACAGACAAACATCTGCTTCTAATTAATATTAGTATATCCACATTCTTGTCAAACAACAGCGGTACAGTTCTCCATCTGTTCAGTTATCTACAAGCAAATAGCGTCTGAAAAACAGTCTCTATTAGAAAAAGTCACTTTTATTAATGCTATGGTTATATAAAACTTACTTATTAGAAAAGAGGAAAAGCCATTGCATTCATGCAGATGTAATTTATGATAAAAGTAAATATTTTATTCCACTTTCACCTCTGACAATTTCTCTTCTATATATTAAGCTTTTTTTTAAGCTATGTATTTCGTGCTTACTAGTTTTCTATAAATTTCACGCTTACTAGTTTTGGAATACCTGGACAGTTTGCTTTTAGAGGCAAAAAAAGAAATAAAAGAGGGGAAATAAGAACTTCTCAGGATTACAGAGTGCAGCTTAACCTGGGCAGTACGCAGAAATCAGTGAACAAAATGGTCAAAGTTCAATTCAGAAGCAAAATTGTTAGTCTGAGAAATTGTAATGATGGGGTTTCGGTCAGTCAAAAAACATCTTTACTGTATTTCACAGCTAAAGAAGGAAGTCCTGAAAGTAGTCTAGAAATACAGATAATCATTTGCATTTTAGCTATTTATTCAAAAAAAATTATAACCAAAACCAGAGAATTGGAGAAGGAGCTACCTGCAAAATTTCAAAGAAAAGTGAAAAATAACTTTTCAGATAGAACTGCTACCTAGTCTAATCAATATATTTGTAATAAATATCTATCTTATCGGAGTAGAAAGAGAACCACAAAAAAGTGCTTCTCCATATACTTTTTTAAAAAAAAAAAAATTCTATATCAGATCATCTAATAAAATAGGTCTCCCTACAAATCTTGCCTCATTTATTTCTAAAGCTCTAGCCTGCCTTATATTTAGAGCTTCCCTATGACCCAGTAGATGTCATCAAACGATCCAACCATTTTAGTCCTCTAACATACCAGTGAACTCACTGCTTTGGTTAGAGCAACAACTTGACATCTGTAAGCTAATAATAAACCCCCCTTTTATTTTTTTCCCCCCAGATAATGCTTAATATGATGCTCACAGTGCCATCTTTAGCAACGCTACTATGCTTACAGTGTTATCTTTAGCAACATGTTATTTAGTTAAAAACTGTGTTGGATTCATTTAATAGAATAAGTTCACCACAATAACCTCTGGAGTTTATTCATCTTGCATGGCTTAGGGGGTTGCTTGTCACAACACCACATGCGACCAGAATACTATTAAACTTTCCTGAGAAAGGGCAGCGTGCGTTCGAAGGTCTGTGGATCAGTCTAGCGCTCTGTCTTTCCTTCTGATCCCTTGCTTTAGGGAAATGCCTCTGGGCACTTCATCACAGGATGAAGAAAACAAAACAACCTAAAGTCAACTTTTGCTTTTTTGACCTCTTTTTTTGGTATCGCTCTAGTGAAAATCCGTCCCTCACCTACTGCCAGCCCAGGACCCATACAGTGCTGCTGATGCTACCACAGGTTCATGGCTCATGGCCCAGCTGCGCTCCATCACCATGCTGGGAGGAACAGGAGTTCTGCCAGCCAAAAGGAGGAAAGCAGGATCACAGTAGGTAGTTCCAGGCGATGACTGGAAAGGCAGAGGCCACATAAAACTGGCTACCTTGGACAGAGCAGGTGTAAGACAGGCTCGCTGTGGGGCAGCACAGAGCATGACTCAAAACCACCACCCACTACACTCATAGGCTGTGCTGTGACTGTACAGTTTAGAAAACAGCCAGAACCACAGAGCTTAATATGCATCAGAACAAGAAATATAAAAACCCATAGAATTTCCATGGAAATTTGGGGGCTGTTTGTAATTTTTCTTAAAAATGTGAAATAGCACTGTAAAACAAAACACTTCAGTGTATAGGCCTATAATCACCCATGATCTTTTAGAGTAGAAAACACTTCTCGTTTTACAGGTCAGCCTTAAAAACATGAAGGGTCCAATCATAGTCAAGCAGAGCAAAAAACATATTCAAGAAACAATCTCCATTATCGACAAACAATATGAGATAAAATTAAAAAAAACAAAATAAAATGTCATCATCTCTCAAAACAGTAATTCACTCTATCCTTTCTGCTGTCCTTGATGC
>WBNA01000025.1:4316641-4395679 GCA_013398345.1 Nothocercus nigrocapillus
CAGAGCTTGCTTGCAATTGCCTGTACTGGGCCTTACAGACATACCCTGCATTACCCAGGAACTCCTTTCTAAGCCTTTTCATCTGTTCTTCAGGGCTTGTTCTGTATATCACAGTCTTTCCTTTCAGGTCACTTTTAGGCTGTTAAGAATGGGAATATACAGTAGCTACTGTGTTTTTGGGGAAAAACCTGTTTTGAATAGAAGCACAGATAGGCTCTCATCAACATCTAAAACCAATTCACCTAGCTGTTTAGCTGATAACCCATGGAACAGTATGATTCCACAGTTCCTGATGCAATTTCAGCTACATAGAACAGACCAGATTCTCTGGAAATATCCATGAGCCTACTGTCACTGAGTGCTGTTTTACATCATCTGGACTATGACGTTTCCTTCCTGCTAACATGAAAACAGTTATTATGGGCTACACATGCAGGAAATCCATATTTACACATAAAAAACCTTTACAAAGATGTACAAAAGATCGTTTTCAGCTCAGGATAGGCCTGAGAACAACGGATGATTGGATGCTCGGAGAGTATTAGAGGGACTATCAGTTAATGTAATCCTGCAGCTTTTTTCTTTAAGAGATTATTTCAAAATAAGATAAAATAATTTAGTTATCTTCTGAGGAGACATCTTGTTCATTAAAGCTGAGTTATGAAACTTACACTTTGTGAAGTTTTTCATAAGCTAAAAAATAAGGACCCAGCTCTTCACTGCAATATCTCTTGGGTATGATGATGAACTCAATTTTTTTTTTTATCATTTTTTTTTTTTAAGAGCAGACAAATCCCAACTTAAATATAACTAATTAATAAGTAGTACTTTTATAGCATGTCATTTTCTCAGAGTAGTTCCAAATTACATAAATAATCACTTACTCCAACAGCATCTTTTGTTCTACCAATCCTGTTTTCACTGCCCTATGTTAGTGTAATCATAAGATCGTCCTATATTCAGTTAGCTTAACAATTCCATATCTTCGGTCCCACAATAAGCAATACTAATTTTGGATATAATGCTTTTGGCATCTGTATTTAACACATATCTAAACTTAATTAACCTGCACTTGGATACTTGGCGCTTATTAATAAAAGCAACATATATATTATGCACATCATTCTAGACGTTTCCATCTAGCTTTAAGAAAATTCTGCATATTTCAATCCCGCAAATTCTGCCTTCAGTGTCACCCAAATGAATTGACAGGGTAATAAGAAATAGCATAGGGAGCTTGTACGAACAAATTGAATTTCTAATTTAAAACTAGAATTATAACCATTATTCAATGCTGTATTATTTTATTCTTCTGGAAAAGGGTAATACCCCTCCAGATTCTCACTGAGTTTTATATAGTCCCCTCCCTACTGAAAACTAGATTAGTTGAGACCGTTTCTCTCCATTAAAGGTTTTGCTCTTGACATTGCAATGTAGCCACTGTTCAAACTGGCCTTCAGGGAAACAGAAGGATTTGCATTTATCACTTTGGTTAAATATTGTTCCTCCTCTTTTTCTATGCACCATATTCCTCTATCTGATTCCAGTTCAGTCAAGCGAACAAAACACTTATATTTTTCTCTGATAATAAACAAAATTCAATGTTTTTTATAAAAGTTTGGTAGGCAAAGAAGAAAAACTAAGCAAAGTAGTGCTGAAGTCTGATGAAAGAAATGTAAAATTATAACACCTGCTATGACAGATCAGAGGGTATGAAATGGGTACAGAGCAAGAAATAAACAGGAGACCGGGGACTAACGTACACAATGGTAAGAAAATCAACATTCCTTAAGAGCTGACCAAGTGTAGCTTCCACAAGAGATGCTGTTTGTCACTGGCATCTGGAAAAACTCAAAAAAAAGTGTAAAGAGGAGAGAATGACTGCCATTAATATAGAGAGATCTACATATATTGTTCATGTAAATATTAAAGCCAGAATTGATTCTCCCTAATGGAATATGTCCTAACTTTTCTACATGGACACCTCAGGCAACTGAACTGGTTGTTTGCCTCTGAAAACTGATTCTGATAAAGACACGACTATAGCAGCATGACTTACCATCTGAATATTAGAGCCACTGAAACCTGATTTCTTCATTTTTTTTTTTTTTTTCCCCCCTCTCTCAATTCTGACTCAGAGGAGTCATTTAGAGAAGGCCTTATTTTTGCTAGTAGCACATGTAAAAAGACCAATGACCTAGCACCTCTTGCTGGGAGCAAATAGTGGTTTCACCATGCTAAGTCTTGTTTTTGTTTCAAAAAGCCTTTCTTAAAAACAAACAAAAATAATGTATTTGATACCAAGACCATGCGTCACAGAAATAATGCTTTTTAATGATAATTAATTCCAGTATTGGTGATTAAAAACACCAAAATATGCATGTCTTACATAAACCTTGTGTTAATAGACACTTAGAAGAAGTATCATCCTATTCCTATAAAATACACATACTGATTGTACAGGATATCTATGAATAAAACACTTTATCAGAAGAAATACCTCATCCCAAAGGAACTGACTAAACATCTTCCAGTTTTTCTGTAAAAGGAGAGATCAAAAGATACATATCATACATATCACTCTCTCTCCAGTTTCTTTCAAAAGTGAATTCAGGTAAAGGAAGTTAATAACGTTTTGAGGTATCAGTCTGAAATAATATCCCCAAATAGGCACCGTTTACAAAGCTTCCTCCAATTTCTTTTTCAGTCAGAAGAATCTTATTGATATATAAGAGGATATATACTCAGTGATGATCTCAAAGTCAAATTCTACCATTGCATTAAATTACATTAGAGACATTTTTGTTAAAATATAAAGTTTACTGCATAAACTTAACAAGTAGTACCATAAGCAAGTCTACTTTTGTCTCTCATACAAAACTGATTACAATGTTGATTCATAAGAAATTATAAAGAAAACAAGTTCTGCACACCCTAGAATTGTGTGGGAGTGCAATTATTATACAATATCACACATATCCCACACTGCACTGTTGTTTAGCAGTGCTATTGTGAGACTAGTAAGAGCAGGTATAAAGGGAATGGAAATTGGAAAAAACACAAATATATTGAAGTAATTTCATCTGTTTGCTAAAAAGAAAGCATGTGTTTAAAGCTCTAGAATCTTATCTGCAGTCTACTAGAACCCGGGATGTAAGCAAAAAATCTTAGACAAAAGTTTCATATTTAAAGGGCAAATGTAAGATATGAGATGGACTCCAGCTTATCAGATAATTGTTTTCTATGCCATACCTATTTTTCCTTTCCTAACCCTCCTAATAACTTGATATATCAACAGTTGGTAGAATTAACTTCTGCTAAAAAAATTAAAGCGAAATAATTTTTCTTTTATAAAGTGTCATCTTTTGGACAAAAATAGTTGCTTGTGTATCCGCTAAAAACACTAGTCCAGCCAAAGGTCAGGTAGGACCTAAGTTTGAGATAGTCTTATGGGATACCTGGCATCTTTTAGTAAAGAACATTCCTTCAGCCGTGGTCTCGAATGCCTTCAAGTTAATTTATTCCATTGGGAAAATATATATTTTTTTTATATCACTAGCAATACACCACAAATATTACTAACTACGACAGCCAAAAAAAATTAAAAATAGCAAAACATTTTAGGAACAATAGAGAAAAAAATCCGAAGCCTCATTTTTTCCCCAGAATTGACTATAATCCACTAGGTGGTTGATTTTATTGTTTTGGACCTGATAGTTTTAAGACAAGACTTTCTTTTTGCCAACACATTGCAGTGGACACTTTTTTCCCCATTTTTTTCAATTATGTTTTCAAAGTCTCCTTTGATTTTTATGCAGGAATAAAGTTCTTCTAAAGAGTTCAGGCAGGAAATCATAGAATGTTATCAACAAGAAATAAAAAAATAAAATAATATTTTTTTAAAAGTACCTTTAAAGGTATTGTCCCTTATATAACAGAATTGCACTGTACACAAGAGCTGTCTTTCAGCAAGCTCTCTTTCAAGCAACCGTTACTTGCAGATTTCACAGATTATATCCGCAGTACAGAGAGGAAAATCTGACCAGACAACACGGACAGCTAAAATTCTTTGCTAGCTTATTTTGAGCAAATTCTCTATAAAGCGAAATATTACTACTAAAAGCTGAAAGATATCTCCATGAGTCAGTTATAAAAAAAGCACTTCCAATGAAATTTAATTTTACAACATTTCCAGGAAATGAATAAGAAGATAATTTCCAAACAGTAAACTTCCCTATTGCTGCATTCTTTTAATTGTTTTGCTTTGTTTTCCATTGTTTTGATTTTTGCTTTTCAGTTAGTATCCTCAGCAAGGTATGAGCAGAGAGCCTTGTTATTCCATTTCTGTGCCACAGCTAGAACATCCATACATTTTAATTTTGAGGATGCTACTTAGATAGCTTACTGTATTATTTAACTCAAAGGCTGCTGTCAAAAGTGATATTCTCTCCCCCAAGCACAAACTACACACATAGACTCTATCAAGCAGTGTAAGGCCATGGAAACTGAACGAGTTAGGCCTGTTTATACCAATTGAGCGTACGTATTCCTTTATAGCAGGAGGGTCCCTCTGGGCCTTATCTTTATTGATACTTCAAAGTTAGTGATAAAATAAAATCTATAATCTAAGAGAAACATTCTCCAGGACTTTTTCCTTGGAAAGATCTTTATGTTGCAAATGCCTGTTTCTACAGCTCAAAGAATCATTCCTCTCATCCACATTCAGGTTAAAGTTAACTTAGCACGATCAGTCTGAGAATATAAATTCAGAGCGTATCAGTGCATTAATGGTACAGATCAATAAAAGCATAAAATAAATACAAGAAAAAGTAGGAATGAAAATTAAACACCTTTGAAATTTCTAATGCCTTTCATTTACAAATCATTTATTCAAAAAGATGGATGTATAACCTATGTGCAAAATTCTATACGAATAATTTTACAACACTCAAATAAGCAATCCTTTTTTTAGTGTCCCAAATATTTTATCATGTGAGCAGAAAAAAAACAAACAAATAAAATCTGCAATTCCCATACAGAACACATAAAAACTTATATATACAGCTGCAAGACTCGTCTCATACTGAGGAAAGGGGGAATGAAAGTCAAATTGCACTTCTTGATTTATCTAGAAACCTCTGGCCTTCAAGCTAAGAAGATGGAACAATTTTGCTTCTTATAACATTCTTCCTGTGACCTTTGTCTTTGGCTAAATAATTACAGTGGTTTTGACAAATATGGGTTAAGGAGTGTTGCCATGCCAACAGCATGTCCTTCTCTTTTTAAATATCCTACAGATTCCAAAGACTGTGGACTTAAAATATTTTTCCCCCAAGCTGACCTATTGTTGGGTTTCCTTTGACCTCAGATTTTTTTCAAATTCTACAAACTGCACTTCCAATGACCAAGTAGAATTATTGATAATAAATACATTACCCCTTTCTTTTCCGTTCCTACCTGTTCCAGTCTGTTTAGCTGTATAAGAACAACTACAGAAAGATCAGGGGACTTTTAACTACTTTATTTAAGCTTCTACTCATATTTATATCAGTATGTAGCTTAATGATTATGGTTACATTCAAATATATTTCTGTAAGAAAAAGTAATAGCAAATAGTTACTCTGTGCTACTCTGTGCAGAATGAACTATGACCCTAGAATAAAATGCAACATGGACAACAGGAGTCTTGAAAATGCAATCACAGGATGATATTGCAGACACTAGCAAGACATTAGAGGTCAATAACTGATCATTAGAAGAATGCAGGTAGGTAGGCAGAAACTAATTTAGGGATAACAAAGAGAAACATGTCTAATGTGTAAAGCAAGTAAATTCGCTTGTAACATGGCATTTCAGACCAATGAAGAGCAAGGTATAGAACAGGTTAGTAAATACCTGCATATTACCCCAAGCAAAATCTACAGCATTAAGGAAGAAACCATCAACTTGAACATCACACTCATCTTGGCAAAGGCTTCCAGATGCTTATGCCTTTCTATACCCTGCACCTTCTCCCGAGGTGAAGCCATAGTGCTCAGGACCTTCAGGGAGAGTGAGCTAACAGAGAAAGTGGTGGTTACTACAACATCTGTGTATGTTCATTTTAACTGAATGCAACCTGAACTACAATTACTAGTATTACTACAGCTCAACTACTGATACTTGTTTTATGAGTAAAATTGAAGTCATAGCACTCTAATAATAAATTCTTGTCTTTGCACATCAGATATGTTTTCCTATAGCAAGATTCTATGTGTGAAATTAATGGAGAATCGAGGCAACCTATTCATTGATTGGATTGGAAAAAACACAAAAGCAAACAAACAAACCCAGGAAGACTATTGATTACTTTAGGATAGCCAAAAAATCTGAGCAAGTGTTTTATACAGAGTAAAATACAAGCCTCCTCCTCATTTCCAAGCCTCTCCCATTTTTAAACCTATTAATACTGTAGAATTAACATAGAACTACTGAAGAGTGCCCTGCATACAGGATGCAGACAAGATTTAAAATGTTTCTACAGACTAAAAGCAGGTTATATTTACCTACACATGTATGTTTCCAGAAAAATAAGTAGTTCAGCTTGTTTTTCATGGAGGTTTTAAGGGAAATAAGATTATCATAATGTGAAAATAATTCATTTTGCACAAAAAACATAATTATCATGCAAGCAACATCCAAGCACACAAATAATTCAGCATCTTCATATTTATAGCTAGACAAAGAAACCCATCTGCCAATGACAGAAGATTCAAGGTACAATTAATTTATTATAGAACAAAAGATATCATTCTGAAGATTTGAAAATCAGGAACAATGAAAGTTACAGAAGTGATAATGACTCTAATGCATACTTTGATTGCTTTGAATAGAAACTGCATTACAGAAGACAAACACAGCTAAATGACAAGTTATTCTACAAGCTGTGGACCCAGAGGAAGCCTGCTTTCTTATACAGATTCTCTTCTTGAAATAAGAGTTTTGATCTTTTATAACTTATAAACAAAGCTTTTCTCCATTGTTGGAACCAGCAATGGGAGCACTATCGGTTCATAGCAGCATCTCCCAGGTAAATTCTCTGGTGCCTTAGAGTTAGCTGCTACTACAGACTTTCTGAATGAAAAATACAAACTCTCTAACTGCTCATTTTCAGTACATCTGTATGAATTTAATATATTAAAAACTGTGGACACGCTTTCAGGTGACATTCACCCCAGAGGCTAAACGCAAACACACACTTGTACAAATAAAATGACCAGTCAAGATAATTTTCTTATAACAACAAAGCTAAAAGATGTAAACAGGAATAGGTTTTGGCTACAGGTTTTTTGTTACTTTTCATAAAAAAAGAGTATGAGTGGAATATAAATATTTGGTATAACAAACAAACAAAAAGACTCTCCATTCTGTTTAGCTGGTTTTCAACAAAGTATAAACCTGGCCCTCACCTGTAGCAGGGGCATCCTTCTATTGGTGTTTTATACTGAAATAACTATAGGCAGCTCTCCTATTAACACCTACAATGCAGCTAACTTCTATATAAGAAGTTGACAAGCACTAGTTTTCATAGCATTATGTATGAATATTAAAAATGTAATTATATCATATCAGAAAGGGAAAAAACTGGGAGAAGAGAAAGTCTGAAGATTTAATACAATAGTTTCATTATGAAATAAAACTACATAAAACCTGATACAGTAATATCCAACCAGGCTAAAAAAGTCACCACAGAAGTCTCAAGTGCTCTGTTTTTTTTAAATTGGCAAAATTATTCTTCAGGAATAACACTAGATAAATGTTTCCACAATGAATGCCAGAATGTTTAACAATATATTCTCACCAATAAGTTTGTGTTTGTTAATGTGGGAAACATTCAAATATAGACCTGTATATTGTAGATGATACAACATGTATATATTTCTAGGCATTTTCCAGTATTCCTTTCAGTGATAGGTTACATCTAGGTTTGTTTTGCAAAACTGAAGTTCTCAGAGGGCTAAACATATTATACTGAGAAAGTTCACTATTGCAAAGATATTTTGCATTTTTTCTTAATGGCCCTGCGAGAGGCTGAAAAGTCTAATTCACAGCTGATGTATTTTCTCTAAATTCAAATGAATTTAGTCATGGCTTTGACTCTGCATATTCCATTTTCTATAACATAAAACAGCAGTTAAATTGAATGAGAGCACCTAATATCATTCTTGCTTTGTTAGATAATACTGAAGAAGTGGTCTGCCTGACAAAATTCATTGCAACCTAACCATACGATAGGAGAAAATAAAATAAAAGATAAGCTCCAGGTCTTCACTTGAGTGAGTGAAGCACAAATAATAAAAGGTTTTAATGAAAGGATGAAAAACAATGAATACAGTTTCTACATATAAATAACAGACTGCTTTTGGTGAGCACCACAAAAATGTCAATACAGGGCAAAACCACAAAGCATCAAGCAGTTAAGCAGGTGACATCAGGTGAAGTCAATACCTATATGCAGTGATCTGAGAGGTATGAATTGACTGAAACCAACCACAACTTTAGGAAATAAAGCATCTAAATGCTGACCATGGCAAACAGTCAAAAGACATTTTTGCCTATATTCCCTTACTTAGTAACTGGCAAGTTCTGTGTTTAATAGGTAGAAAAGCAATAGGTTCTTATTGCTTGTCATTGTATATTTCATGACAGTTCTGTTGGTTTTAGATTAAGATCAAGTAAAATAGTAGGCGTGGTTTTACGAATAAAAAAAACTTCTAGAAACTTTTTCACATAACCAAATTCTCTGCACAATTTCAGAGTAACATATGAGGAAAAAAAAATAAAAAAAGAACAAAGAAAATCCATTTCTTTGGAAGAGCACACCTAAGAGTTCCTTTCCTCTGCAAAGCCTGGGATTGATAGTTTTGACAGCTCCCACACTGCTGTTATAGTTATTAATGGGAGAGAGTCAATTTTTCAGGGATAAGGGTGCTAAAGCTTTCTGGTCAAAAATAAAAGCTTGATGCAAATATAAGAAACTAATGGGCAGAAAATACTCATTGCAGTCAATGGAAAAATTTATTTGGGCAAAAAAAATGCTGTTTACAAAGTATCTGCCTTCATTTGCTTCCATCTCTAAATTCTTTTATAGCTTATTTTCAGTTGTATAATCTGAGAGCTATTCAGTACAGTATGCACCATACAAAGAAGCACAGCGAATTTTTTTTTTAAGTCTGTACACATTTAACATGCAGAACAAATATCTTATTATTTGAAGCCTCATCTACCACCATCTTCTAAAACCAGTTCAGTTGCACTGTGTGCTGATAGTAGCTGTTGTTTTATAATGTAACAAAACTTATCCGTGAAATAATTCTATAGTCTCAGGCAAGCAGATTCCACATTTTGGCTTTGTTGTTTGTGATGCTAAAACTGATAAAAAAATAAATAGAGAATGTGCTCTGAATATAGAAATTTCAAAAGAATCTACAATACTCTGGATTTTCTAGAATAATTTTCTAAACATATACCCCAGATTTCAGTACATTTTTTAACAAGGTTTTGTGGAATAAAAAGTTTTGACACTATCAATTTCAGCCTAGCATTTCAAAGTATGATTAGATTTTAATAGTAAGACATATAATTTCCCTCCCCACACAGCCGCTTCCGCTCTCTCAAAAAAATGAGATGTTTAGAAAGTATTCTTTTAAATTGTTAATTTCCTCAAAGATTTTTCCATTTCCAGTGGATCAGACTCTTAGAAGAAAAATGTCTTTGGGAAATGTCTAGCTAATTTCAATAATATGCTATGAACACAAGAAGAGACATTAAGTTGCATATTTGCTTCTCCATCTGAAGACTCATTTTCAAAATATATTCTGTAGACCATTTGGTAACTGAGCCACATCCAGAGGCCTGAGTAGGTGCAATAAGACCACAGCGAACAGCACAGATGAACCTCTATCCCACACAATTTAACCAAAATCTAACATATGCTTTTAGTTTAACCTTTAGTTTAAAGGTTTGTAGACACAATTTCAAAATTGAAAATTCAACTCAGAAGTCAATGTGTACTACAAATCTATTTGCATTTTTCAGTGTTAACGGTCTCAAAGACAAAAGTTGGATTTAGGTTTCTTTGCCCTACCTAATATATGCATTCACAGCCTGTTTCAACAACATGTTACTGGAAACTGTCATGATAAATAAACTGTGCAAATAGACAACCAAACTACTTTTTTCCTGGAAAGTGATGATAATCCATTAAGATAGATGATCAGCTTTTGATGTTTGAGGGAGAGAGGAGAAACAAAAACCTTTGAAAAACAGCATTACTGCCAAAATTGAAGACCATTATTTTAAATGTTATTCTACATTTTAAAATTCAAGACAGTTTTGATATACTGTTTATACTGTAAAACTGACTTTGAATCTGATACCACTCATGCTGAGAGATCTCCCACTGATAACCCTGCTTATGAAGATGATACAGAAAATTTAGTTTTAGAAAGACAATCCTCTTTCTTAACTAACTTGATTTACCCAGTATACATATTGCCAAAACTTGGGAATGATAGTGTTATAGAAGCTATTTTTTTTTTTTCCCCCCCCTCATGCAGAATGCAAAATTCTGCCACTGTCTTAAGGCTATGCTTGTCCATCCAATTTAATGGTTGTCAATATCTTTCAGCTGGCCTGAAAGTCCACAGTTCCATTCAAAGAGACATCTCATCCAGCAAGTTATGACAAGGAATGGCACATATGTGCTCCCAGGGACTTCCCTCTCTCCCCTCTCCCCGCCACCCAAATCTTTCACTTCTTATCTAGAAAACTTAACATAGCTTTCATGTAGCACCTAAAGATCTAAGAAATTTTTCAATCTTAGTGAAAAATTACTTGAAAATTATTTAAAATTCTATAGACATTGGACATACAATTTACTGTAATCCAGATAAAAACATTAGAAGAACAACAGTACAGAGGCTCATGGTTTTACAACCAGCCGACTAGTGTTTTTCATTTCACCACTGCACAAATCACAATTTTGCAGCTTCTGAAGTGTGTCCTTTACCCCCTCGCAGTTACTGAGCTGATGGGATTAATAAACCCTTGCAAACTTTTATATACAGGCACTTATCACCTTAAGAATTGTATGCCTACTGGTCAAAATAATTATGAAGGGAGACAATATAAATATGCTACCATAGACTTACTAGTAAGAGTCTTTTAGAATAGACCTCCTTAACCAAAGGGGGGAGTAGGGGTGGGGAGAGAAGATTTAAATTAGGTGAATACTTGAGGCTTTTCTCTGGCTTTTTGAGCTGGTCTTTTCCTTTAGGAAGCATTCTGCCTTGTGTCACTGCTTGGGTGCTGAGAAAAAACTCAGTGTTATTTCAGGGTTATAACATAGGATATATGTTATAACCCTGAAATAGAAAGAGTTATTGTAGATAAACAGTACTAAAATAATTAACACTCTGTACAGTTAACAGTCTGATGTTTCTGGTAGGAGGCTTCAAGACATCTGCGTACTTTTTTTTGTGACTGACCTCTTTTTAATACTTCAGGTACTTTAAAGTACTTATTAGTCTATCTGAAATGATGGACTAATGCCAGTTAGTGCAAGATAGATGAAAAAGTCGTGGGCAACTGGGAGACAACTATGGGCATGCACTGTTTGAAGCCAGCTGAGTCTGGCACAAGGGTATTTCACCCGATTCTCCTGAGAGCAAAAGGCCCAGCTGTGCTGCTCCTATAGCACTTTCTGCCTGATGATCCACAAGAGTGGCAATTCCAGAGAGACTGGATGCTTGCCGTTTCCGTAACTATGAAGTATTAAAGTTATATCATGTCTAGCCTCACACAACGTGTCTCTTCTCAACTCCTATTATTCGCCATCAAGAAACTCTTGGGACATATTTCTAAGGAAATCTTTTTTTCCCATCACGGTTTTCTCTCCTTTTCTGTATTTTTCTAATGGCAGTATGAGTTCTGCATGGGGAAAAGTCAGATAGTTTCTCAAGGCTTCATCATTGGGCTGTTGCTGACCAAAGGACATCTCCACTCTACTTCCATTGTAAAGATATTTTAAAACCATTGGAAACACATTCTTTGTGAACCTTGACAATATTTGTCTGATTTTGAAATGTTTATGTGGTGCCATAAGAGAAGGTGAGCTTGAAGTCTTTCTTTTCAAAAGCTAAAACTATTTGAAAGCAGTAATGTGCAACTAAGCCCATCTGAGGGCCAAAATTTGTTTTGAATAAAACCAAATAAGAGAAAAGTCCTCACAAATTAAAAGAAACCAATTCAAGCATTCTACACAAATATGAATGAAAAAATGCATTTGGGGAACCTATAAGAAAATAAGACTGGATTCATAAGAGTGATAATGATGGTATTTCCTTTCTGTCCAACAGCCTACTTATTAGGGTTATTTCCCATGCTGTAGAAGAGCCAGCCCGAGTTCAAACCACTGTCTACATACCACCAGAGCTCACATTAACTATTTTCAGAAAAAAATGCCCTAGATAGGCTGTTGAGGCATGGGTTTTTTATTATTATTTATTTTATTCTCTCATACAAAGCTATTCTACCCT
This sequence comes from Nothocercus nigrocapillus, assembly GCA_013398345.1. NCBI lineage: Eukaryota > Metazoa > Chordata > Aves > Tinamiformes > Tinamidae > Nothocercus > Nothocercus nigrocapillus. The sequence continues at coordinate 4,329,220 of WBNA01000025.1, forward strand.
ACATAAATCTTTAAGACTTGGAAAAGAGACTGATAACTACATGCCCTATTTTCCCAGGTGAGTGTTCCAGCCACCAAGTTAGTGACTTATATTCTCTCTCTGGCTCAGGGATTTTATAAATATTTTATACAAATATATTTGCTGGTTCCAGCCATAAGAATTCAGAAAAAAATCCATTTCAAATTACTTTCAGCCTCTTTGTCTGGGTAGTAGAAGATACACATAAAAATGCACTCTCCACCTGGTTTAGAACAGGGATTTGGACAAAGGATTTTGATGGAGAATGACTCTCCAGCCTCTTGAGAGCTGAACTTAGGTCTCTTGCATCTTGGATGACTGCTATTACTACTGAGCTTCCAGACAAAAAAAAGAGAGTAAAAATGGTATCTCTTTTTCTAATAACTGTTACTCTAAACTAAAAAATGGCTTTCAGATGAAACTATATAGGGAATTTGCCTTATGTATTTCAGGACAATGGAAAGATTTGCTCAAATTTTTTAAGGTTTCTCCTCCTTAGTTCAAGTAGAAAGAGGAAAAAAAAACAAAACAAAAATACAGCTAGGGGCTGAACTGCTGGAAAGCAACTCTAAAGAAAAACATGGAGGTGCTGGTGGACTATAGGCTGAGCACGAGCCAGCAAGGTGTCCTTGGGGCAAACAAGGCCAGGGGTATCCTGGGTTGCACCAGGAAGAGCTTTGCCAGCAGGTCAAGGGAAATGATCTTTGCTCTCTGCCGAGGCTCTGTTGAGGCCATATCTGGAATACTGTGTCCAGTTCTGGGCTCCTCAGTACAAAGACATGTCAGAAATCTAGAATTACACTATTTAGAATGGAATAGTGGCAGTCATGATGGGGGTAGTTATGACTGTGTTAACACCATTGCCTATTAACGCAAGTAGCTGTGTCAAAGCTACAAAAACGCTTACAGAGGATGGGCCTGGCCGCTCAGCATACTCCATACAAAACACCAGATCGGAAGAGCTGCATCTTTAGGTCAGTCTAAAACCCTGTGCTATTGAAAGTGAAAAAGTTTTGACCAAACTGAAAAGATTATTTGCCAAGAGATTTTTTTTTTTTTTTTTGTCCATCAATTTGCTTCAGCTCAAGATGAGGGTAATGTATAACATATGCTGTATGCATCATATGTTTGCCTGCATACCCATGCATATTGTCGCTTTGCGTTATTCCAGGAATCTCTTGAGCACGTGAAAAGTTGAGTTTCAGTGGGTTGGAAATTTATGCTTCAATAAGTGCATTGTCCATTTGGTAACCATCTGTAACTTACAGAATTTCATCTTATGCTGCAACAATGAATAAAGCAAATTTTAGATTTAAAAACAGGCCAAATAACATTCTACTAGTCCTATGGTTGACAGTTAAATAAAAAAAAAAACACCCAAGCATTAGTTCAGGAACGTATATTTTCCATAAATTCTCTTACTTTGAGAAAGCTCAACCCAACACAATTTTTATAATGGAAGTAGCAACATTTGCAGAGCAAAGTAAATAAACCTTTCAAAAAACACGTAGAGTAAGGGAAAGCAAGGAACACCAGGGTGAGGCAGCTAGCTTGTTGCTATATTCAGGAGAGAATCACATTTCAGTGCTAGTCAGGTGGTACACAAACACACATTCTACTGAAAGCTTACTGAACACTATGCATGACAAGCCATTCAAAGACAGGGAATTACAGCTTGAAAAGTAAGATTTCTGGGGAGCTATTAGGCGTCGTTAGAAAACTTTTTTTTTGGTCACTATAAAAAGCATAGTCTTATATAAAGTCCAGTCTTATATAAAAAACTGCTGAACAGCATTTAGGACAAACATCCCTTGAGGAGTCATCAGTTTTGATGATTTACTGAAAATACTGAAAACTTAGGTAACCATGATGACCTTGTCCTAGGACAATTTAAGTTCACTTTTCTTCCCTCCTTCACTATTATCTAGTAAGGAGATTGTAGTATATTCTACAAACTCTAGAGTGTTTGTACCACTTGAGCTATAATGGCACCATTAAAAGCTAAAAAGATACTGGAAATTAAAGAAACACAGAAACAACAAAAACAAACAAAAAAAACAGAAACAAAACCCATTTAAAGAGCTGAAAACCAAACAACATGCTTTCAGTAGATGATATTTATATTAGAACCCACTTAACTAAGATACAAATGGCACAATATATTTCCCCTTTCCTTCTCCAAAGGTAGGACCTAAATTAGATTAGATGAAGTCACAAGATGTCAGGACAAGGAATTTCAGAACTACTCCAAAACCAGTGCAATGTTCTTCAAATTAACCCTATGTTTCACTTCAAAGAGAAAAAGTACAATTTTATCCATTTTTAAAAACACTGCTTAAAAAACATTTTGAACTAAGTTACCTGTTGCAACAGGACAGCCTTAAAATTCTTATGCTCCTATGAAAATGTTTTATTTGAAACAATTTGCTCCAACAGATACATTTTGATGAGACAGGCTTAGGATTTTCTCCATTAGGTAGCTCTCATTAGTTTTTCAAAAATTTTTAGCCGTTTATCTTGGTGCCAATTACTTTTGCCAGGAAATTGGGCTGCCTAATACTAACACCCGAAAATACTTTCTTCAAGAAGCAACTTGTTATAAACTCTGAAATTGGACATTTGCATTTTTCTTTTACATCCTGGAAAATTGCACTGTAACAGCTGGTACTGTCATTGATCTGGAAACCCATTTGAAAGGGGTGCCACGGTTTTACAACTGCCTTCAAAGTTACTCCGATTAGTCAAACTAATACTTAGTTTAATTCCAACTGCACAGTCTGGTAAATATGATTTTTGTTGGTACTGGTGGCTGGCAGTAGGTTTTGCCATGACCTGATGCAGTGCATGCTCTTTAGACTTGCCTTAGCACGAACAGGTTTTTGTCAAATAGTCAGCAAATTATTCCATATCGTCTTCTAGTCTAAGCACTCTATGCGTTGTAGAAGGTAGATGAAAGCAGTCACTGTTAAAAAACATAATAAAAAAGGCATTCTTAGTGTAGATTGATTCAATTTTCAGTTATGTAAATGCCCCCCTTTCTCACAGAGGTCTCTACTCACTGGAAGGACAGTTACCCACAGCCTCGCTATCTGCTGAATTCAGTGCGTGGCCTTGGCACACTAATTCACAATGTGCAAACTCTGTTAGATCTAAACTGATTAACATTTCCTCATGATCATGCTTTATAAGCATCTATACTTTTCCTTCCCAACCTCCTTTCTCTAAGAACATTGTTTAAAAAAAAAAAAAAAAGTAGCTATTACCCACATTTTCCTTCAGGGTGCATCAATCAGATCATACAAAATCCAGTTCTTTATTCAGCTGAAAAAACCCATTTTTAAAAAAAGGGGGGGGGGGAAACAAAGTCTGGATCACCAATTATTGAAATTAAGCAGATGCGTTTAAAAATCATCTTTTCCTTGGTTGATTTAATTGAGCATCATGTGAGTGCAGGTATACAATGTTAACAAGCATATGAACATTTCCATAACAAAACCTAGCCACGGCATAGAACCTAGAGTGATTTTTATGAGATAAGGAAAAAATTTAAATTCTCTGGATTTTACAGAAAGGCTAGTTTATGCTTATTGGACTAAATTTCTAACTGAAATGAATTTTGTGAATCGTGGGAAGTTATGTTCTCTAGCTTGTCCCCTTTAGTAGTTGCTGCAGTTTTTAGCACGGCCTCTCATTCCTTTATTCCTTTTAAGTTTGTATCACAAGCACTCATATGTATATCAAAAAAACCCACAGATGATCAGATTAATAGAATTAATGCATTCTATCATTTTGTGCACATTCCAGAAAAACTGATCAACAATTACAAGTAACAGCAGACACCTTAACTGAGTATTTCAGCAATGAATGTCAAAATTGTGAGATAAATAATCAAATAATTAACAGTAGCATTAATAAGTTTGATGTACAGTGGCTACTCTTTTTCAAAAAGGTTTCACTCCAGCTTGCTTGCTTTGGTTATGAATTGGTGTTGCTTTCCTTTCTTATTTTCAGTTAAAAGCTAACTTCCTACGGCACAATCTGAAGTACCTATACACTCTTTCACCACTAAACACATTTATGATTTTCATTAAAAAATGAATATTTAAATATTTCAGAAAAGTAGTATCCAAAATTCATGTAGTAAATTCTTAGGTACTCGGATTTACCATCTATCATTTACCCACCTTCTATCTTTAGAGTCTTTGGCCTTGATTAATCTATCAGACTACAAGCAGATACGCAAGAACTGTCCATTTATTATTTCTAATAAAATATATCCTAATCCACAAGGCTTAGAAGTTTAATTAGAAGCTATAGAAAAAAATGAAATCATAGTAAAATTTAATATAAAATCTGCCTAAAGCAATTCAAGAGCAACCAGAGGGGACTGATATATATTACTTGATTGATAGTGAAGGACAGGCTATTTCAGGGAAGGAGGATGCCATGCAATACTGTCCCAACTCAAATGAAGGCAGACTATATAGCTGCTAGGTAACTCATTTATGTGCAGGAGTGCTGACAGTACAACTGGAATAGCCAAACACCTCAGAAGACAAATCCTGAGGTAGACAGCTTACAATCTAGAAATGCTATTTTACACTATTGCCCATTCCAGTTCTGGTTTCTGCATACATGCTCAAACTCGCTAGCTTGGTGAAGTACCTAGTTCAGGAATGAATGCCAGCACAGGCACAGCAACATGAACTTTATTTGCAGGTTCCAACACTCACCCATTAATCTCAGTGCACAGCTGGGAGGCTAAATTGCACTGAACTTTGTCCTTTCATGACAGTATTGACAACCTTGGCTAAGAAATCAGCCCAGGCAGTCTCATTCCTCATCTTGCGAGTCTTCCTGTCTAGATTTTCCATGGACCACTTGCAGAAGACGCTTGCATGGTCTTGATTGGTTTGCCATGGCTTTATACTCCCATTTCTCAGTTTTGATGGCTAGATATTTGCTATCACGTTAAGAACAGTTCTGGAAGTGCTTGAAGGATTGACAATCCTTCTGATTTTTTAGGGCACTCAAGAATTTTCCTGTCTATAAGGTAATCCTGTTTTATTCTTAGCCATCCTTTCTAACATAGTTTCTCAGATGAGAATTAGATTCTTTTGTCAGAGCTATAAATCCTCTAGTAACTCTTCTGGCAACATTGTTCAGAAAAACCTCCTTTCTTCCTGGATTAAACTAGCAGATTGTAATTTATCTGGCAGTATTACACTTATAAAAGTTGTTGTTAGTAAGTTCCCATTAGGTCAAAAGTGTGCTTCTATTATATAGAAGACTTCACCTTTCCCAGAGGTAACTCATAATCCAAATATAAACTGCAGCTAGTACTAAAAATTCCTCAGTCAACATGAGTTGTAATTAACAAGGTATCTCTTGAAGTGCAATAGAAAATTACAGACTACTTTGGGCTTTGACTGATTGATGGAGCAGCAATATTTTACAATAACAACAACAACTCCACAAAATTAATGTCATCAAAGTAACTTTAGTGAATAACATAGACGTGGCTAAATAATTTGTAAAAGTTAATTGAATTTGGTGTGGGGAAAAAAGGATAAGAGTGATTCAGCAAAGAAACAGATGAGGCAGTCCTAAAGGCTTTCATGCAAGTTTGGCCCTTTTCCAGGTCCACCTCCATTTTGTTCCTTACTAAGCAGCAGCAAACAATAGAGTATCAGGGAGAGCTAAACAGTTACTGACCCCTGAATCTGCTTGCTTAGAGTTTATACTATAGAGGAAGTGTATAAAATACTACCGATCAAAACAGCTAATTCAGTCCATATACTTCATTCAGCCCTCATACTTAGTCCCTCACCTCAGGAGTTATATTTTCTAGTCAACAAATTCCACTAGCAAACTCATAAAAAAAAAAATCTATTTATCTGGGTAGCAGATGAACAACACAAGTTTGAAGATGACAACAGTTTCAAAACTCACCCCTTGATTTAAATTCTGTGTTAGAAAATGCAGAACCATCCATGAATGTAGTTTCACCTGTCTCAGATGCTTCATAAAACTGTCCGCTTTTTTCTTCCGTGTTGTTAAAGATTTAGAAATGTGAAATTTACCTGTGAACAAACATATTCCCTGCATAGTCTATTGTGGATACTTATTCCAAAGTAAATCTCTTCATGATCTCTCTCTAATCACCAAAAGCTATTTAAACACTTCCCTTTTTTCTGTTCTAAAATTCTTTCGGAATGCCACTTATGTGCTAAGCTAGTATAGGATCTATCCTACTCTGCAGCTGTATGTCTTGTACTGCTTGGAAGCAGTGAAAAATCATGGCTCTGAACTGACATATATATCAATATACCAGGAAGCCAACAAAATTCTCATACAGTGCATTAATTCCTAGAATTAAATGAGAACTCTACCTTCCAGGAAGAAACTACAGAAGCCAGAGACATTGAGGAAAAAGAGGAAATTCCTAAGAGTCTGGACACCATAATTCATAAGTATTTTGTTACAGCCATCTCATCCACAGATTAATAAAACATACCCTAGTTTTCTCCAAGTTAAATCCCCAATTCAAACCCTAGAATTAGTCTTTCTGTCACTTTATGAAGTACCATACAAAATCTAACATCACCAGGTCACACTATCCAACAATGAGGCTGCATAATTCAACTAATATTCTGAGACACTCATTTTAAACACATTACATTACTAACGGCAATGCTCAGGCTTGATGGTTTGTATGTCATAACATTCAAAACCCATAGGATTTGTCAACAGATGGATGTCATTTGCAGGATAATGACCTAGGTAAATACCTAATCCTTTAAAAGGGTCTGATGTTCAGAGAAGGGACTCCAAGGAATTTCCGAAAAATCTCTCCAGGTTCCTTTAGGAGACCTGATCTCAGAACAAGGCCATGTTTAACATTAACTCATTTCCCATCTTGTGCTTGTCAAATTTAATTTTGCTTACAGACAAGAAAAATAGGGGGGGGAGGCAGCATTTGTAAAATATTTACCAAGGAAGCATTTGTTTGAAGCACATGGCTTAGCAAAATACTGGAGATACACATAGACTATTAGTTTCATATAGAGATGATATCACGTGAACTGAAATAAACTGCAGATTTTTGTAGGAAGTATGGCATTTATTCACATATATGGCGTATATAACCTAGTCAGCAGTCGACAACAGTATTAACTCTGTATAATGATTTTGATTCAATGGTCGGCTCCAGATTCGCTGAGGAATGGATGCATAAATACAGCTTCCCGTATCTAAAAAACCTGCCTCAAGTATCAGGTAATTTTACCAAGATAGTCAGTATTTTTATGACTCCATCATCTTCTTGGAATACCCTGCTAGTTTCTACACTATTTTGATCAGGTTTTTGTCTGCCACTACAAATGCATCTTCACAGTCAAGAGAAGAGATCAATCTCTTACCAAATGCTCAGGGAACAAAGGCCCAGCACGAATGCGTCAGGCTTATTCTATGAAAGAACTGGAAAACAAACCAAACAGTCTTGCAGATGTTTACTAAAATAGTTTCTCATTTCCACATTACTGGCTTATGAAATTCAGTACTATATTCACTGCTTTAAAATAGCATAGATCCCTGTTTTTCTTTTATTCTTTCTACAAGTTAGAATCCTTTTTTAATTAAATACCCCCAATTTTAGAAGGTCTTTTTGAATCCTTTATGTATGCATAAATACATACACAAATAGTCATCTTATTTCCAAGTATTTCTCCTTCCAAGGTCCATCTGTGTTTTTTTTCATATTTGATATGTCTTGTACTTGAATTTTAATTGACCAACTTGCAGACAGACAGCTAAGTCAAGCTTGCGAGGTTTAAAGAGACATAGTTACTGTACTCTTACTAATTTATTTTTAACTCCTTGTGGTATAAGTTCTCAAGGGTCTACACCTTTCCCCTATTCACTAAGTTTCAAATGATTCACAGCAATTCAGTTTCCTTAAACTCAGTCTTCTTTGTTAGGTAGAATTTAACAACTCCTTAAATGTTATATCAGACATCATATAGATAAGGATAAGGAATACAGAATACCCTAAAACATTATGAGCTAGAGTGCAGTAATATATGGAAATAATTTGCTTTCAGAACAAAGAACAGTGATATTGTATAGATTCTGTGTTTATTACTCAGCTTCCCCATATCAGAAATGGTTATTTTATGGTACAGACAAGCAAAGCATTCAACTGTTGGTTTGAAATAAAGTGTGAGTTAGAACATATAACTGAAATAGAAGCATTCTGGCTTTCTTTAGATTTTGAAGCAGGGACATGAATATTGCTATTTGCTCATCAATAGTTTTACTTCTAGCTCTAATATAAATCCAAACAATCAAGCTTTCAATGGTTAATTATATAGAACCATTTTATTGTGCTGTAAACTTCACTGCTGAGTAAACATCCTACATGTGTTTGTCTTTCATTTTATATTTGTAGACTTCTATCAGCTGGCTTACCTTTAGCCAAGCACTTAAAATTCATTAATTAGTGTAGTTTAAGGAAAATTCGTCTGTTTTTAAACAACAGTTCCTTTAAACCTGGACTGCATTGATGATGCAGGTCAAATACAATAGTTTTTCAAGTCTAAGTGCTCTGATTTATGTTTTATATTGTCTGAACTCAGGAGCCTGGATGTGTAACAGTTATGTTGAAAACTCTAATATTTTATTCCCACATATAACTGGATAATATATAACATACATATATAGTATATATAATATATATAATGTATAATATACTATTTTGATGCAAACTACTACCACAAGAAATACTAAGAGTTCATGAATACTATTTCTTTTTAGAAGTGAAGTGATGCAAGAAAGACACATATAGCTATGTGTTCAGTAACACTTCAGGAAAGTTACAAGCAAGCCTGGTTATATTGCTTTGCACAATAGAAGTTCCCTCATAATCCTAATCTATCCTAACCTCAAATTCAGCTACCATTTATATATTCACATGTCCAGTGCCTAGACTGAAACTAAGCAGCAGTCATTAATCCCATCAATCCCAGCTGACACTATCATCATCACTAGAAATTCAGGCCACTCACCATACAGCAATATATTCAATTAGTAAATTCTTTTCCTGATTTTTCACACATGCTTGTTCCATAGCTTTGGACATATCTAAAAGAGCTGTTTCATAAAAATTTAAGGGAGGGCCAATACATTATGCTACTCCACAGTTCTCTAGGATTTGGAATGCCCAACAGTTACAGCTTATTGCTTGGTTAATTCAGCAAGAAACAAAACTTTTCGATTTTATTTTTTTCCCCAAATCCTAACATCAACCATATATATATTAGGGGTAATCTTAAACCAAACTAAGCACCAGCTCATAATCCTTCCAACAGTGGCATTCATTCTAGATCTCTGAATGAAGCAATAAATTGACCTCAAACTTTCAGTGTGAAGTCTTATACCTAAAGTCTATATCTAAATTCAAGGGAAGACAATCAGGAAATGATGGTGTATTGTCAATTCTGATATACTCTAGCTGTGGGATTAGACTAGATTCCAGTTTATGGGAGCTAGATTCAATTATTCCTCTAAAAGGATTTGAATCTGAACCTTCTGTCCCCTAAGAAAACTATAAAATCACCACATAGTCTTATCTTAACTAGATGTTCCTAGTCTTTTTTGCAGATAACTTATGTAATACATTTTCACTAAAGCAGGAGTTAGAAGACATTCTATACACTGGAAGACATTCTATACACACATTCTATACACAAATACACATAAAAATACATAAATGCTCATTTTGATCTAACATCTGCAACTGCTCTTTGATTTTAGCTTTGAAATTCAAAACACTACATTTACTGCCTAGCTTTCAATAGCCAAAGTGAAAAAACGCTTGTATCAGAATAACCATCTTGTGAATTTCACACTGACATTTGATGAAACTATTATATCTGATGCATTCAAGAAAATAAATGATTTAGATTAATCTTTAATTCAGGTGTCAAATAGTTATAAATGCAAAGTCTACTATTGCTAAAAAGAAAAAAAAACACACACTTGGTTTCCTTGCTAATATCATTACTCTACCCTTGTAGAATATCAACAACTAATCGTATTCTGTCTCTGCCTCAGTATTATATGAGGAAATTGACTTTGCCATCTGGCTTTCTGGGATTATTATAGTCTTTTTAGTTAGGTTCAGATCAGTGATTCCCACCGTTCCTCAGCTTCTACCTTTTCCAGTACCATTAAGACTGAAACCACTTCCAGTACACTGCAGGGTTCTCAAGGGCAACCTAAAATGAATAGGATTTCCCCATAGATTTTTGCACCCTACAAACACTAGCAAAACACTTGACATGCTTGTCCAGTAGTGCATATGATTCAGTCTTTTTATTAAGATATGAAGATGCCCATTCTATCAAAAAAGGGGGAAAAAAGAGAAAAAAAAAGAAAAAGAAAAACACCACCACACACCAACAACAACCTAACAACTTTAAGAACTCTAACTGAAAAGTGGCCCAAAGCTCAAAGAGGAGACTTCTGAGAGAAGGTTGAAAGGTTACAATGCTATAATTATATTGGACATATTTGAGTCAAAGTGGTTGTAAAGCCTTTCCTCTACCAAGCCATATTTCTACATTAGTTTACTTTTTCTATTCAATTGCAATGTTAAAGGCATTTGAGTAGTACTTCAAACTCATAACATCCAAAGACTGCTGAATGCCTCAGATATGAATTCTGTAAGCTTCCCGATAGGCAATTCCTTCGGGGCAGTGTGTTAATTTCTAGTAGAGTAACAAAGACCTGTCATTGGAGCAGTATTCTTTCCCTTTCTCCCTCCCTAAAAAAAGAAGGGCAAAGATATACATGAGAGGGTTGCGAGTGCAAGGTTTAGTAATATAGACCTTGCCCTTGATACAGCAGACACAAACACAATCTTCAGGAGGGTCACAGAAGCTAGCTCAGATTGCTGTAAAGTACCTGGAAAATCAGCTTGCAGATACAATGCACTTATTTACAGTATTTTTAAAAACCCTCTGTGATGTAATTACAGATAATTAGACTTTTTTTTTCTTTTAAATTGAGAGGTGTGTATTAACCACACATCCTTAATATATCACAGAAGTTCCTATTAATAGTCCTTTCTAACTTTGTCTAGTTAAAATAACTATAATGAAGGGTGAAATGGAAAAGGAAAACTCTTTCAGGTGAAGTGTGGTGAAGGTCCCAGGTGAGGTTGGCCAGGGCAATTAAGGCTTACTAGCAAACTCACAGCCTTGACATTAACATGCCAGAGAAATGCATATTCACAGGTTAATTGGCAATCACAATTCCACCATTCCAGACTCCAATAATATAGCAGATCAATGAACAGCAGAAGGAAAAAGTATTTTTCTATAGAGATTAAGTAATACACTATTGATTAATGAAGCTCAAAACTCTCCTTCATGCACTCCATCTTTTCCCTGATTTGTTAAAAACCTTCTTTTTTAAAATCCTTACCAAAGTCTCTTACCAAAAGAGGCCTAAGACCTCAGTAACATTATTACCTGTCTCCTAGCTTGACATACATCAACTGACTGATTGAGTCTGCTTAACCCACACTGCCAGAAAAAATAATTACACTAGTCAATGGTGTACCTGCCTGGGAAAACTGTGTCTTGTGTGGCTACTTCTGGCATCATAAATTGAACTTCAGCACAACATACTTTGCCAGAAGTCCCGCACTACAGCACAATTCTTTCATCCTGGCAAGCCTGTACTGTACTGTGTGGCAAGTAAAGGCATCCATATGTTGTTAACCTTTTCAGACCACTGAAGAACAGATGGTCTCAGATTTGCTGTTGATGAGCTGTTAATGTAACTATCAGTCAGTGCTGTTATTTACAGTTTTCCCATTTCAAAACAGACCATATTGGATTTTTTTTTTTTTAAACATAAAATAATCTGCTCTATTATCACAGAACAAACATATAAACATAAGCAGACCTAGGCAGTGTTCTCCTTTTACTCCATATGAAAACTGCATGTAAACTTCTGTCTTTATAAATTTACCAAAAAGCCACTGTAACTACAGGTGGTCTTAAAAGACTTGCTGCCAACAGCTCCTTCAGTCCACCTCTAAGGAACACACTATAATTTTAATCACCTGTTCTCCGGCTCTGTGAATTATGTACTACCCAAGAATCTCAGTTACACCAAGTCTTCCTACCTGTTAGAAAGTGTAATAAAAAGATATATCATTTTCTGCTTTGGAAAAGAATATACATTTCTACAAATACCTTATTGGATACAATATTACCTCTGCCTTCAGACAGAGTATTGCTTTAGTAAACTCTTCAGACACTACAGTAAAAGCTATTTCGTTTTTAATTACGATTAATTACTTGTTAGACGAGAACATTCTTGCATAGATAGCAGTTTCACATTCCAAGACTTATTCCTCTGGAAAAAGTTGATAGGCAAGCCAATTTAATGTAGTCCAAGCTCTTTTATTAGCATATTATCTGTATAGGTAATTCGGTCAGTCAGACATGCACTTTTCAGAAATAAAGTGACATTGTTTCCCCTGCTGTGGATGCTACACTGCTAAAAAACTATCTTTTCCTTCTTCGACTATATTAATGCCACAAACCCAGATTTTCAAGATCATATATGGGATTTTCTAACCAGAGTCTGGAATAAGTTATATATAAGGCATAAAATAGAGTTTTTGAGAATGCACAGATCTTTGGAAAGATTTGGTTAGATGGCTAAACTAACTGAACCTAGAACTGTGAAGCATTTTATTAATACTTATAAGGAAAGGTTATATTTGTTATAATAACTTTCTTTAATATGCGACACTTGAATACTTCTGAATATAAGCTTCTAACCTCTGAGAAAGAAATTCTGCAGTAACTTGCCACAAATCTGATTAACCCATCACCTTTTGAAACACACCTGCATTAAAGGAGAAACACCTCTGCAAGGTGAATAACTACAAAAAGTAGTAATTAGGGATCATGACTGCTTATCACCACTGTACTGCCTAGAACAAAGGAATTAACAATAGACATTATGGCTTTCCTTGCATAAAAATAAAACCTGCTACATGAAATGAGGAAGAGTCTGCCATTCGGTACCAAGTCCCCATAGTCAAACTTTTAGGTAAACCTACCAACTAATATGCCAGTTGTATTGAGTTCTTTTAATTGCTCAGGACCACATGACATTAACTCCAAATCCAAAAAGCTAAAAATAACAGCAAGCTAAAAACAACTTTTCATTTTTTCCCCCACTGTGATCTTCCCATAAAGTCTGCATTCTACATAAGGACTGAAATATTTATTTTATATGGAAAAATTCAAATAAGGTTTTATTTTTGAAAGAAGGAACATTTAAGGGAAGGGAAACAAAGATAACTCAGAGACTCCTTGGAAGTTTCAATAAAATGTCATATAATTCACACACTTAGATAATTAGAACTACTAGGTATTCCTTAGCTTTGAATACTTGGAAATTCCCACCCGTCACTACTCAAAATGACTCTCAATTAGATGCAATCAAGGATATTTCTTCTTTCACACTTTTCTAGAAGTTCAGACCATATGGATGTGCTGCATGTCCACCATCACTTGAGAACTAATTAAGCTTCTCCCAAGTTTTTCTGGCTTCAGGAATCAGGCTATCCTTCAACACTTAGCAGCAATAATTTAATAGCTACTTAAAACACTCCTGCTTCATTCAAAATACCAGAAGTATTTTACTTACCCATAAATGTCAGATATTTTCATACAAGTTACAGGTGCTAATTCTTAGCCTGCCATGAACAGCTACAAATTCTTTTGAAGAACATTGATTTAACTGTGAAAAAGGGCAGCATCTCAAACTAGTCCAATATAGTCTGGGAAGCATCCTACTCCTTACAGGAAAACAAAACAAAATAAAACAAACAAACAAACAAAAAAAAAAGGTGTCTCTCATCATTTCTAACATAACTCCCACTGTGTGCTAAGATAAGCACACACATGCAGCTCCAGACAACATAACACAATTCAGACATGCAAAACATCCCTGCAGGAAAACAACAGCAGTGCTGAAACACTAAATGAAAGTCTCCACAGTATCTTGAAACACAAGCACAGGAACCTACCTCTATGACACAGGCATTGAGAAAACCACTGTTACAGCAACTTTTAGTGTGACCTGGTAACCAGCTACAGCTGAAGGATAACCAGCTACAGCTGAAGTCTGAAATTCAAATTAATCTTGGGCCTAAAGCAACAGGAAAGAAAGCAACCCATGCTTGAAAATTCTTTATCACTGGTCTAATTGCCTATTCCTTTTACGGATGAAGATGCAATAGGATAAGAATCAAAAGAAATTATTGGTAATCTATCCTTAATAAATGTAGTGAAAGTGCAAGGGAGGAGAAAGGGAAATAAGGAAATAGAATGGGGGAAAAACTCTTTGGTGTTCTTTCCAAATTATTCAGACTGTCACAGTGACAGACCAAACTGTAGGTATTTTGCCTCAGGGTCTGTTCTTAGGAGGGCTTAGTGGAAGAGGGGGGGCGAAAATGTCCTGAAAATAATGGTATAACAGAGGAAAAGCTAGAAAACACGTATGCCTATATATGTGTGCCTATCTACGTATACACATACTCATTGCATGCCAGAAAACCTACTGAACAAAACATTAAACTTTCTTAAAATATGACAATCAGTGCTGAGCGTGGCACAGACTCTTTGTTCACTACAGATAAGAACTATAAGAATATTTAATAGGTATTTTCAACCCACTGTAAATATAAACTGCCAAGACATGACCTAACAGACTGTATTAATAATGTATCATCCCATCCCCAGGTCTCTCTCTGTCATGGCCTCTGAACTTTTTCTTCAATGATTGCTCAAAATCAGTTATAATTTATTCTGATGGCTGAAACTTGCTCCACATTTTTGAGGCACTAAAGCTATTTGATTAGTGACTACAGTGTATTTTCAGCAGTTTTCAAATAGTATTTCAAATGAGCATTTACTGTGACGGCTCAGACAGGCAATAGTGCCTTTCATGTAAAGGTTATTGGCTCACTTCTGGCCCTAGATAATAAAGGCTGAAAGGGATTGCTGTCCAATGACTGTTTTGTACCCTGTATGAGCTGAGTTGATGGATTTGGTCCAGAGTGTTAGTGGATAAATACCCACATCACAAACTATCACCAGAATTGGTGTTATTAATGTCATTCTTAGTAGAAGGTCAAGGAGCGAGTTGGCATAGAGAATAAATTGCATTCTCAGAACTACAGATAAAGACTCACTAACAAGGTGGTCTAGAAAAAGAACCACCCCTTTCCTGTAGCTGTTTCAGAGCTGTCAGTCCAACATTTCTAACACACTAAATTCAAAAAGAATGAAGGATACTAGTAGGGGAATTTCTGAGCCAAAAAGATCGCGTTTTGCTTGATTTCTGAAGCTGCCTACAGAGTAGACATGTTCCAAATATATGATCAATGATGCTATCTGTGAATGCTCACTTGCTCTTAGAAGTACGTGACAGGCTTGAATAGTGATTTTTGCCAAAGAAATGGCAAAAATTACCATTGCTAGTGTTCCACATATTTGTGAACCGAGTTTAGAAAGTCTGTAAAAGATGATAAGGCAAAGAACACTCAGGAATCACTGGATGGTTTCAGCCCTCTATACAATTGTTGAACAACTGTGAGATTTATTGGCAGCTACAAACATTTAAAGCTCCAAGAAGCATATAACATTCAGATTGTAGCAGTCCCTTCAGTCACTCTGTTCTTCATAAAATCAAATTAAGATTTGTACAGCTGATCTGTAGTGGCCATTCCATCACCAATCCTTCTGTCCGCACGAGTTTATCCTTTGCTGTGCAACATCCATCTAACTGTAGACGTTCCAGTGATGCTATTTCCACTAAAATTTTTAAGGTATTTTTGTTTTGACTTTTTTCTTAGATATTTTTGCTTAGACTTAGCAGATTTTAAGCTTACAAAATTTGTTGAGGACCATACGTATCCACTTGCCGAACACTTGTGAGTTTTTCTCTGCTTCACTTCCTGCCTTTTAAATGATGTAGGTAAAAATAGGTCTATATCTCAGATGTTTTGCAAAGTTCAATTGATTTCCAAATAAGATTCTTATTGTTCGTTATTTCGTTGTCTTTAGAACCAGTGATCCCCACTTAAGTCAGGTAACTGAAATACTATGTGCACCTGAGAAAGACACTCTGCTATTTTTTTTTCAATCTGTCAACTCTGCCCACCTTTTCAGTTTTCATAAGGGAATGAATGAGAGATTTTCAAGCCACACTTAAATTTCATTTGAGCTTGAAAAAGACCAAAAAAATTATTGATGGGTGAATACAGTTTAAAACAAACTTTGCCTTCTGCTTATGGAACAAGCTATGCTTTTCTAGCACCAGTTTGGGATACAGTTGGTATCTCTAAAAGTTAGAGTCATCTGTATTTGCTCTGAAACTGAGGTTAATCTAACTGTGTCCCAAAACAGGAAACGTTGTTTATCCTGGCTGTAGTGTTTATGCCTGCTCTCCTTACGCAGGTTTGGCTTTGAGAAAGGATTCATACAAGACATTCAGCTGTGCTAGAACCTGTTCAAAACAAATAGGCAAGAAAAGACATAAACTCCTTTTAATGCTGCATGGCACTCATAGGGTTATTGGAATTTATGGTTAAAAAGTGAACCACAAACTTATTTTTAAGGAGGAGGCACTGATCACAGAAAGAGAAGTGAATTCCCTTACCAATATGCCATTTCAGTGCCTTTCAACACCATGCTGGTGTTAGCAGAGAACAGCTCAAACCACTAGCTCACATTACAGCTCAGCGCTCTAGGAGGAGGAAGGTGGCATTTCTTTCATTCTTCTCCTGACAGGATAACCCCAAACTGCAATAGGAAGTCCCTAAAGCTCCCCATTCCCTCCCTGGCCACTCCAGGGTCCCTGACTGACTGTTGGCCCTCCCAACTGTTGCAGTAGATGCCCCTGCCCCAGTGGCTCCTGCCTCGGTTTGGTGCATTTCCAAAGGCAAACGGCTCCTCAGGCCAAATATTTCCACTGTGGAGGCTGTTCCAGCACCAGCTGAGACCACGGATTAAACGTGAGATCACATTCAATAAACTAGATGATACATCAGCCTTGGAACCGTGCAGTTCCCTGTGCGCTTAGTGCAACCAATCAACCTCAGGACCATTTTCAGCAGTCGTAAATATCTTTAGGAGTAAATGTGCTAATATTTAATAAAATTAATTAAAAAATTGCCAACCTCTTGAACTCGGGTCGTTATGGCATATATCAAAGAGAGATTCAGCTTGTTTACTGACTCTGGCAGAAATACGAAGATAAATGGGCATATTAATATGTATAAACATCCCCTCTTTTGTAGGCACTAAGTTTATTTAACAGTGCCAATAAATGTCTGTTTGTATGGGTCTAGCAGTAACTAATGTTTACCAGGAGATACATTTTAGAAACAAGAACTAGGGAAAAAAACTCTATGTGCACAAATGGGAAAATTAAATGCGAATGAAAATTAAATCTATTAGGAATTTTCCCTGAATTCCTGGATTTGAGAAGAATACTAGTTTTGTTTTAGGATAGAAATTCACTTGCAAAATCATTGGAAAGGTAACTAATTTGCTTATTAAAAGTAAAGGAAAGAAGATTGATACAATTATCGCATTAATTAAATCTTATTTTAAAATATAGTTTATGTAATGAAAACAGCTCTTTCTTATACTCACTGTCAAGGAAAAGCTTGTTATTAAATAATCTTGTTTTCTTCTTGAGAAATTAATTCTTCTGTCTACATAGTAGAAACTGAGTTATTAAACATACATCTACATACATATGTATAATACTTTAGTGATAAATATATACATATATATATATATATTTACATACACACACACCTTTTTTCCCCTTTCAGAGAAAGACTTCATACAGGAGTACAGTGGAAGATAACTCTATAGCCTTTTTGTATATACACTTCTATACTGGAGGAATTTTCAAATAAAAAGGACTGAAATGGCTGAAATATATGTAATTTAAATCCAATAGTCCTGTTCTCTGATTGGTCTCTCTGTCATTTAAAATAATAGTCAAGGCATAGTCAGACTTGACAGTTAACATCATCTGATGCTCTCTTTGTTTACAAATATATTTGACAAAAATAATATGATAATACAAATAGTTTAATATAAACAGAAATAATATAAATATGATTTATTCTAAAATAGTAGGGTAATGATTCAGATAAGCCGTGCTGAATCAACTCCACACCATGATTAAATATTACTGATAAGTGTCAACTATCTGTTAAGAAGAAGCAAAAATAAATTTCACCCTCTGAGGTAGACTAGTTTGCTTCTTTAAAAAGTACTGTGTAAAACAACAGATAGCACATATCTGAGGAATACGGATGTCACAGGAATGTTATGATATAATTCTACTCTCTACTTAATTGTCGTAGAAAATGCAGTCAGATTAATATTGATATGGGCATTACTAAAATTCTTGTCACTAATATTCCTCAGGAATAGTGTTAATTTTACATGTTAATGAGTAGATAAGGAGAATTATGATCCCAGAGGGAGAAGAAGAGGTTGGCTGAGGCATGAAATGCCCCTAAGAGTGCAGCCAAATAGAACTGTGGATGTGCTCTGCTTGTGTAATTTGCAGAGGGACTGCATTTTATTTGGAGTACCGCTCTTTAGTTTTTCCTATCGTTATTAGGGAGTTTATATGTAAAATGAATTCCAAGGTAAAGAGTTGCCCTTATGAATATAATGTGTTATTAATAGATATTATATTTTCATTAAGATATTACAGTAAGATGATATAAGTATACATGAGATAATTATCATGGAATATGCAAATCTTTACTTTCAGGAAATGCTTGATACGGGTAACCAAGGAATACTGCCTGAATATAGTACTGTGTTGGTGCACTCTTTTCATATGCATAAATGAAAAAGGAATTTATTCCTTTAGGTATATGAAATCATACCACAGACACTGCAGTGAGAAAGAAACAAACAAACAAACAGGCAAAAGTATAACAACAACAACAACAAGGCCATGGGCAATTCTATCTTGTTCCTTAAAAAGAAAATAAAAACACAGACTGGTTTTACTTTTTTCTTCAATAATAAACAAAGTTTACTAGTGACTGACAATTATTCCGGCAACTGTCTGTCAAAACAACATGTCACCAAACCACCCAAGTAACTCACACTTACTTGCCAACTGCCTGCAGTATTAACATAAGAACCTGCATGATATTCCTGATTTGGGGTATAAATATCTTAGACATGAAGCAAACACAGAATGCTTTTGAAGTTATTATCTACATTTTTAAACACACAGGCGCATTAAATATTCAGAGACCTAAATTAAACTTCAGTACGCAGATACATCTCAAATGCAACAAAAGATCTGCATTTGTTATCATGGTATCACCATCAGAAAATATACATTACATATATAATAACAAGAGCAACTTTCAACTGCTTTTGGAACAGTAAAGGGAAATTAAAAAAAAAAAATCCAAATGTTGCACTCTTTGGTGCTCATTTAATGGTTAAACGTCATTTGGGATTTTTCACAGGATTTTGCACTGGTTATTTTTTACTGTCAGGCTAAAGATTTGCATAAATCTTTTCTGAGAGTATCTGTCCAGTACTTCTCACATATTGGTTATTCACATACTATCTCCTTTTTGCTAAGCATGCTGTTAATTATATGTAAAAACATAGGGTAATTAGAGTTTACTACTATGATGAAATTTTAAAAGTCATCTCACTTAAATTGTGAAGTACACCTACATGAATTTTAAGGTATATATAACAAACCTGTTTACATGCTCTATGTTTTTCAGAAACCCTCTTGCATTCTACCTCTGCACTTAACATTTGGACAGTGGCTTAAGTAGCTGCTACTCAACAGGTAGCAGCTACACAGTCTCATTTCTATATGAGATTGTATATCTCTATATGAGATTATCGTATGGAACAACCTACAAAAAAAATCAAACACATTTGTTATTAGGAGGCCTGAAACTTAAAATGAAAATTGCATGTAAGTTACAATGTCTCCCTACTTTCTTGTATTCATGATGATTTCCAGAGGGCTGAGCACTCTGCCAAGTAGAAAAGAGGTTATGTAGTCTCTGTGGAGAAGAACCACCTGGACTGTTCCCTGTATTCCCTAGATGCTATTTCTCTAGTTGGCTGACTATTCTTGATCCCACCTGCTATTCCCTGTATAATAATGCTGCTTTGTACTGTAGGAACCTGTTGTCTCAAAACTAGCACAAAGGTTCCATTTGAGAAGTAGCTTCATTATAAAAGACATGCCAGCAGGAAAAGTAGGAAGGAGATGCTTTGCTCAGAGTTTGGCCTCAAAAGAAAGATGGGGAAATACTGGCAAGAGAAGTATGGAGGAGATGATAGGAGATGATATAAGGTATAAGGAGAGCTGCTGTTGGGACTGAGGTAGAGAAGAGTTGCAGGAGCCAAATACATGGAAAAATACACAGGACAGTCACCCATTTCTACAGTTCCAAAAGTTAATATAAATGGACAAATAAATAATAGAAGAGGACTTAAATTGTCCTAAGCGATGTATCTGCTCTATTTTGATTTGATTTATGACCTAGTACAGGCATATCATAACCCTCAGGCTGAAGATTCTTTCAGATAGGGTTTTTGGTAGATTAAGCAACATCTGCCCACAGCACCTTTCAAGTATCCATTGAGAACCGAGTCGTGTGCTTTCTAAGTACGTAATATCGTGTACCATCATCAAGATCTAGCGGGGAGCTGATGCTGAACATTGCAGCACATGCATATTCTGTCACTTCTCCAGGAGAACAGGCACAAGGGATTTTGCCTGGAGAAACTTGCCCGTGAAAAAGGGACGGAGAAATATTAAGAAGACGTACCTGCAAGACAGAGTTTTAACATATGGGGTCTGTGCTTTCATGCTATGAAACCCTCATAGATCCTTAGTTTTCCTGAGTTATTACAGTGTGATTTTTTTTCTCTCCTTATTAAAAGCTGAGTTCTACCCTACTTTTATGTATCCTGGTATTTGTCTGTCTCTGGGAAAGAACTGGAATTTTTCCGAAGAAGGTAACTGTCCTATACATTAGGGCCATCCAATCTATATTTGATACCTGCAAAGAAGAAAAGCTCTCCATGGCACCCCTAGAAACATATTGAAAAGGCTATTTTAAGATGGTGGTACATAAAACTTCAAAATGTAATGCATTTTTATTGTATGTTACAAAGCCAACCTATCACACAGTTCTCTTTCCTGTCAATATTATAGAAAGAATATACAAATCACATATTGTTTCTTATGGGCCATATTGTTTCTTATGGAGGCCTCCCAGGACCACGCATAGTAAAGCTGTTGTTATCCAGAAATGCTGGGCTTACTGGGTGTGCACTAGGTAGCATCTGTAGATGCCTTCCAGTAAATTAGCTGCCGCATCTGTTGGCTACGTGGGAATTAGCTGCTTCTACCTATTATCAGATGTAGAAAGAGAAACGACCAGACTAATTTTTCTGGCAGTTACAGTCCACTACTGCCTGTCATTTTTCCTGGTGGCCCTCAACAGTAGTCCTGATGGGTTACTGCCTGTACAGGACAACTTATTTGTCCCAAATCTTCCTCCTCTCCAGGCTGAGTAAGGGTGATGGAAGAAGGCATTAGTCTAAGAAAAGTGCATATTTTAACATTTTATTATTTTGCAGACATTCAGTTCCAAAAATATTGTGAGACCATATTCTACAAATAAAAAAATGATTTGAAGCTTTAGGAATTATGTCAGCCTTTCCCAGCTTGCTGGCTGCAAAGCCAAACCCTGACTCGGAGCGGGCATTCCTTCCACACGGCATCTATGGCAGAGAAATTCTACCTTTTCCCAGTACCACCTGAACTGAACAATGTTGTTCCTCCTCTACCCTATGCCTTTCTTTCAGTATCTGCCAATTTCTCAGAACAAGGCCATAACCTCTGTCTCTGATGACTTAATATGTCTTCTCCTGACATAATCAAACAGTGTTTTCCTGTTAGATATACTGTAAATGGCCAAAGATGCCAGTGGCAGTACAGACAGCCTCTTTTGGCAGCCAAAATTCATCTCATCTTCCATGTCTACATTCCCAACACCATTCAGGGCATTTTTTGGCACACAAAAGCCAACAGGTGTAATTCATTGTTAAAAAGACATGAGGCACCAGTGTTGTGAGGTTGTTAGTGAGAAGGGTCTCCCAGCTGCAAATGATGCCATTCACCTTATTATGCAAAGTCCCTAAATCGAGTTATTATTGCTTGGCATCTACACCCAGTGAGATGATCCAACCGATTAACAAGCTCGGTATCAACTGAAAATGGACATGACTGAAAGCAAACAAGACTCCTTGCATAGTCATCAAGCTTTTTGGTTTTATTTTTAATTGAAGTCAGGTTTTTCCAGGCCAAAGCATCCAACTGTCTATCTGCAGTCCCGCACCTATTTCCAATATTTCCCATAATATAGAAAATTTGCAAAAAGGTTAGAAGATTTATAAGGCAGGAAAACAGGTATCATAAATACCTGTCTATATAAGTTAATTATAAAACCAAGGAAAAGAATGTTGCTATGTTTTATATTAACAGATGGGGAACAAGAGGAACCAAAAATGTGGTGAGGACTCAAACATGAGAGATAGATGCAAAGAGCATTTGGACAACACTATCTGACATATTGCTTTTTCCTCTGTGAAGGTTATCCATCCTAGCTGTGGTCATGAGTGACAAGGATTTCAGTGTTTGTGCATATCCTAAAATAACTTCTTGACAATACAATGAAGTTTTAGATTTAGAGCAGCCAAGCATTGAGAGACATGCCTACAAGTGTTAAACAAATTTGGAAAAGAATCATTTCCACATTTGCCTAAGTGTTACCACTTCTAGTTAGTTTTCAGATTTCAAATGCAGAAAATTATTTTTGAAGCGTGTAAATGGAGCATGGTCTAGAACAGAATTTACTCAAAGACATCTCCCAGGATATTTTGAAAAAAGAAAATAAATAAAGATACACTGAATAGAACTGAAACTACTAAATTACCAAGATTGGTGCAAAGTGCAGTTTTGCATACTGGTCTAAGTAAAACAAGAGGTAGACTATGTTGCTCTGCTACATTAATAGCTAAAAATTGTTTGAATGAGCACTCTTTGGATTTGTCGACATAACCCTTTTCTGGAAAAGAAACTTTGTAATAAATAGCCTACTTGCTTCAGTGATGTTATATGAAAAATAAAAGTCTTTAAGAGAGATTTGACACTTAGGACAAAATGAACACACCGTTTTATCTTCTGTGTCTTTCACAGGAGGAAGCAAGGTTCCTCCTCCTTCTCTTGCATTAGGACGACAAATATTTTGCTGTAAGTTTACAAGTGGTAATGTTAATGACTGTTGATGTGGAGATAGTGTTTCCTTTGCAGCTATTGTTTGAGCTGGAATGCTATTCCACCTTTCTTTTTCCAGAAAGTTGCAACACCGCACAAACGAGAACTTGCACTTCCAGTCCTCAACACAAAGTTCTGTAATGCCATAGTACTTGGGGAGGGATGGGGAGTCTTTGTCCTGAACTGATCCTAATGAACATAGACTGACTGAAAGCCCAAACTGAATTTTTTGCCTAAGTAAAAAGAACAAATAGATGAAGAAAATAAGGAACAAAGTAACATCAGGTACAGAAAACGAGATAATAACCCCAGCCTAGCAAGCAAAAGGCCTAAAGGTACTGTCCCTGAAGGTTTAGGAGCTAGGGATTCAATGCTGCATGATTCATTTGAGAATTAAGAAAATCTTCAGTCTTCTAAAACAGGTTCAATCATACGTATTTGTTTCACTGCCTTATCTGTTCCCAGGCACTGAGGAAATAAATCATGGGCATCATTAGCAGTGGATGGGGTGACATCGGTGAAATTCTATTCCATTCTTACATCTACCATGGATCTACTGTGGTATTTTGAAGAACATGCTTTATTTCCCTGGTCTGTTGATTTCTTTTCATTATTTATCCATGCTGAGTGTCAGGGACACCTAGTATCATTTCATTTCATTCCTTTTTGAATAAAATACGAATTCTGACAGAAAGACCCAGATGCATCTGAAATCAGCATTGACTGATTTAACATCCTCATTAATAAAATCAAAGCAGCTCCCTACCTACTGGATGGCTTTGCAGTACTTCTCTCTATCCTTCCCTATCCTTTTCTGTCACCTGAAGGAAAACACAAAACTTTTGCCAAAAATAACGTCCTCTGTTCTGTGTTTTTTCTTAATTTCGTTAGCAGGATTGCCAAAGACTGCTTACTTCCATCTTCTTGACACACAGCTCCCTTTGACCACTAACTTTGCTATGATAGATGTTTTCCTCCTGCTTCCTTCTCTTGTTTCCTCTAATCACTAATATCTGAATCTCTGGGTTCAGCCTTCAGAGCCTGCAATCAAGATCCTTAAAGCTAGTTCCAGGCTTCCTTCAGTTTCCATGCTGTATGGAGCATAAAGCTTCCCTTCCTGACAAGCGTAGTTTGTAGTTTCCCTTTATGAGGATGTGCTTATAGAAAGTAAGTGGAGACTTTATAAATTCTTTTTATTATGCACATCTCATTAATGGAGAAATTTGCTGGATTTCAAACTCCCATACTAAAACCAAACCAAAAAAAAAAAAAAAGGAAAACCTTTCCCTGTAGGATCCTTTACGTTCCATAAGGCCATGAAGTTTTGGACAATTCTTCCATAGAATTAAAGCTTTGCCATCTTCCTGCTCAGCCTGCAGGCTCTCTCAGCTTTCTCTCATTTTTTTATTCTCTTTTGGTCGGACAGTTCCCCAGCTCAGATAACAGGTATTCTTTTAACATCTATTTCTTCACTAGGCAATTTCCATTGTACTAATTTACAGGCAGAAAACCTGAGAAAATTCTTTATTTTAACCAGTCTATTTAGCATATTCAATGTTTTACTGAGGAAAAAAATCATATCGTGTTATCACTTCTTAGATTACTCTTGTATCTGTGCTCAGATAGAGTGTGTGATCTATGACATAGCCCCATCCAGCAGTGGCAGATTAAATACAGACTGAGGGATAGAGTGGTACATGAAATTCATAAAATAACTCTAGATTTATAAATTATACATATATTCTCCAAATTGTCACATCTCCCAATCTTATCTCTGCTGTTTGCCAGCTTTTCTTCCACCAGTCACTGTCACATCATAGTTTCTCCTTTCTTTTTTATGTCCTGATTAACAGGACATCTATATTCTCCCCTGAGCTCTCTTCCTCCCAGCAAGCTTGTTTTCCATATCCCTACAGAGAGGGTCCAAAAAAGCATTTGTGAGTCTGATTTTTTNTTTTTTTTTTTTTTTTTTTTTTTTTAAGATGCACTATGTGATCTAATAAAAGATAATACTTTTTCCTATAAATGTATCTGTAAGACTACATTTCAAATGCTTCGGTATAATTTCAGAAAAAAATATACAAAAAGAATTTATTCTTAGTTACTTTCAAAAATAAAACATAAGCCTTTTTTTCTGTAGTTATAGAATTCCATAATGCTTTTTGGGAAGTCAACTGACTATTGGAATATTAATAAAGACTAAATATTTTGCAGTTGGAAAAACTAAAGATGAATGGTCAGATTCTCCCAGTAATATTGATTGTTTAATGACATTCATGACACTTTGGAATACAAGTGTTGCCATATATACCATATATACCCCATGCTTTACTCCAGAATATAAGCAACATAGTAATTCATATAGAATATAGGCACACAGAATTGAACAGAAGTTGCCAGACAATTTACTAAGGTTTATGGCTGTAGTGTCATTGCTTAGCCCTCAATATTGAGAAATTACTTATAGCACGTGACAGGTTTTGCAACATGGATCAAAAAAGAGTAAAGAGCTCTATATCAATGGCATGTACATATTTTTATTGCCTTATTTGCCAAGAATTAACAAATTTTGGTGAGAGGATGATATGTGATGGTGGAAAATGGTTCATTAGCACTCACGAATCTTCAAGGCTTGAACAGAACCAATATTCCCCCTTCTATTCCACAGTGAATCCCTTTCCGATTCCTCTGTTTTTCTCTGCAGCAGTTTTTCTGGATTGCAGAGGGGCTCATAACCTTAACGATTGCAGAAGGGCTCATAACATCCCATGTATGTGCGTACGAGCTTCAAGTTTGATTTACATTGCCCATGGTTTAACCTTGTTCAGATCAAGAGAAGTTACAAATAGTCCCCCAGGTCTTTTCTCTCCAGTGACTTCCTAAGTATTTCCAGGCTGCATAAGTGCTACTCTGTTTTCCAGAATGTATGCTTATCTTTTGTGATGTGTATATTACGCACACTAGAGACTTTCAGCAGCTATATTAGTATCACCTTATCTGGTGTTTAACAAGTTTGATAGTAAGTGGCCTCTTGAAAATGGAACTATTTTGCAGTTTGCCCTCTTTCACTGTGTGTTGTGCATTGCATTTGGTTTTTCTTTTTTTTTATAATGAGTCTTGTTATACAAGCTATGCTTTAGCCCTGAACTGCTGAGAAGAGTCTAATACACAATACACGAAACAAAGAGTAGGTATAGAACATACTGAAATACTATGATTGGGTAGAAATGCCCTACTGATATAGTTTGGTGAGTATGGTGTCTAAAAGAAAATATTGTATTCGGCCTCTTAACAGTCAAATGAAATTTGCAGGTAAAAGTGAGCCTCTGTGCACAGATTACACAAATACATAACTAGCCTTACCTTGGAGTTCACCCTATTTGTTCTAGCACAAAACACAACATGAAAAGAAAGCGAAGACCTTGACTAATACAAGGTATGGTTCTCAGATGTCTTCCTTGTTACTTCTTCTTTGCGGCCCGAAGAAGAAGACACCTTATTCTTAAACCACAAAGTTCTGTGACAGCTGCATTTACTTCTTTCTTGCTGCTCCTTTGCCCAAAAGGCAACAAGGTTCTTTGCTTAAGCCTTGGCTGTAATACTTCCATTTTACTGAGCATTAGTTATTCAGCAATCAAAGATCTCAACAAGAGCATGTCAAATTCTTTTAAAAAATACTACTTTCTACTAGATGATCTAAAAGCATAGTTCTACAGCTGGAACTGCTGGGAGTTCTTAACAAGAAAAGGACATCAGAGACAGTGTTTTTCCATGTTTCTGTTTCCATGCCTGTAACATGACCATTTTATAAAACTTAAGAAGAGCTATGTGTTAATCACAATTTCAAATGTGTTTGTTGCAGTTAAATCCATCTGTCATGTCTTGACCTTGAAAAATATTTGTAAATTCTAGATTTTTACCATCTAGAGGCAGAAGACAAACCTTCTAGTGCCAAAAACGCAAAATAATTTTTTTAAAAAGAAAAATTATGGGAATAGCAAGAGTAGTTATAGCCTAAGACACGCTACGCTGTTTTAAGAAAAAGAACAAAAAGTACAATAAAAAATATCAAAAGAAATAGCAACAGCAATGACTGGTAGAGTAATATTTTTACATAGTTCTAAATTGTGTTACTTTGCCAACTAATTGCTGTTAGATAAAGGAAACAAAATACCCTGTGTCAGTGCTTACACTAACATGTTGTTGATAAGGTAGAGCTCCTACCTTCCATCATGTCTGCTCTAAGTAGAGAGGAGGATCAGACAGCTTGGATAATTCCATCTTCAACTGCTGCAGCAATTTTTGCTAGAGAGCATCCACCAGAACTCTAGGATCAACATTAAAGTGCCATAATTATATAAATGAAACGTGAGTGGATGCAGCAAAGAAAACATTCTTTCCTGTCTGCGTAGAACATCAACAAAGAACCCAAAGTGCCATAAACATTCCTTTTTGGGGTTTATTAAAGATATAATAGGAGAATAGAGAATAAAATATATAAAAATGTAAGTATATAATAGAACAAATAAAGATTAAAATATACAAAATATAATAAGAGAAAAAAAAAGTAACAAGCAAGAATATTGAATTTAAGAGTAGAAACTATTTTTTTTTTCCAAAAGTTGCTGTAAAAGCATAAATTCCAAATACTGGGTTAAATGTTTAAATGAGGGATTATATAGGTAAAGTGGATGTGCTGTATGGATAGTGGTTAGGGACACACACATAGACACACACACACAGTCACCAACAAAGTATGCCAAGCTAATTCTTAATGTCATCTTACAGAGACAACGTATACGTAGCCCTGAACTATCCCTTACACAAAACCCAAGCCTGGCTTTCATATACTGGCAAACTCTTAATTTTAATCTTTTATTACCATTTATTATTCCAACAATCATTTATGATTCCACACAGTGATAATGACTGGCATGGGGTCTCCGCTTTCTCAGGCAGTGATTTTATGATCACTGCCTTTTTTGCCCTATGTTTTCTCACTTTTAAGTTTTCTATTTACTTTATTTTTCCCTTGGGTGGTCGTGTCTCACCAGTGCTATGTATGTATTTTTTTTATTGTTATTTTTATAACCTTGTTCCTCTGGTAGGTTTTCTTTAGCCTTCATGGCTAGCTTATTTTTGCTTAAAGAAAAGGAGGAAAAGGTTAGAGGGACATTGAGTTCAGGTAGGAGAACTGGCCACTTGCCTTTGCAGTGATCTTTTTTTGTTTGTTTTTAATCAGCAATCCAGGGGAATTAAAGCAAGAATGGAGAACAACAACTTCTGCCAAGACAGAGAGCAAGAGACTGTATTCTTTCTTCCAGTTTCTGACATGATATGTTCAAATACCTTTCGGATACAATATGTCAGCTTGTGTTTCAGCATATGACATGATGCAACATGACACACCAATTGTTTTATGACAGAAATGTAAAGAAAAAGAGCTTCTCCTTTCTGATAGTAAAGAAATTGGTTTTTGCAGGAAAAAAGAAAAAAAATAAAAAAAGCTCAAAGCATTAATGCATTGAAGTGCAAAGGCCCCGAAGGCATCCCCCTGAGTCGCAACCCTGGTTGCCAGGGCTCAGGATGGATGCAGACACAGTGCAGCTGAGGACTGTCCCCCTCCAGGTGTGCATGGCGAGAATCTCCCACACTCCATGCTGGGAAGCCCCAGCAAGGGCTGATGTCCCTTCCTGCGTTAGCTGCATTTGAGCTGAGCCTCCAGGGCTTGGTCCCCATCTCAGCTACAGCCCCAGGGGAGTCACAGCCACGCCTATGCTTGGCTATGGCCCCCACAGATCCAAATCCAGACCACAACCCACAGAGTGACTTCCCACCCTTACCTTGGACTTGGCTATAGGACCCATTGATCCAAACCAAAACCATGACCCACAAAACGGCTTCCCGCCCTTGCCTTAGACCTCACTCAATGCTATGACCTTGGCTAGCAGCCCCTGGGCTGTCCAACCCTGGTCAGAACCACCACGCTTGATCCTCATCCTGACCTGCTGACTCGTGGCCTCAGGCCTGCCACAGTCACCATGGACTTGTCTGGCAATCCAGGCTCTTGGTCAAACCCGACTGTCCTCCCCGGGCCTGTCCTGCTCACCTTGCTCGGGGAGGGCGAGACAGGCGCCTGTGCTGCTCGCAGTGCGACGTAAGAGGGAATTCATCCCACCAGGAATTGTGCTGTTCTGGTTAACCCTGCTGATACTGTTCATTCAGGAAGCCGCACAGCTTTCCCAGGACTGTATTTTTCAGTTGCAAAACTTTTAATGTCAAAGCATATTTGTAGGGCCCTGGATGAGAGGATGACCTTTAATTTTAGATATGTACTATGTGTTCACAGTGATTAAAAGAGGAATTAAGTTCAGCTTCTAACAGCTGGAAAATTCATATAATCAGTTTGAGTATTATAAATTTTAAGCTTTTCAGCAGCAATACTTCCAAAGATTTAGAGGTTTTATTTTGTTTTTGTTTTTCACCTGTCATCTGTCCTCTCTTCATCAGATTTACGTGATCCCAGACGTCTTCATCTGCCTTCTCGGAGGAACAAACAGGCTGAAGAAATGAGTATTGTATTAATGCAATAACTGGGAGATGACATAATCTTTAATTGCATCTGACTGGTTTCCAGATAAAAGAGGTATCAGCAACAGAAAGAAGGAGTATGCCAAAGAGTTTCTTCAGTGTACTGAACAAGGAAGCCAGGAATATTTGCATGTATTTGCATGTGTTTCCCACAAGTTCTCCCACAATACACAGCAAAAAATTTCATGCAGCTTCTCACAGCTTAGTGCAGTACTTGGAACTAAGAAATATTCTCCAGAAATCCCACCTGGCTCTAGCAAGTCCAATATTTACAAAGTACGAGTCCATGGGCAGTTTCAGAGACGGAAAAGGAGAAACATGACTGGAGTTGACTGATATAGGTTGCCTCACCTAGATGTTCCCAATGTCTTCCAGCAAAGTTTCCTTCTGAGTAAAGCCCATGGTATCCCAATTCATTACCTCAGGATAGATCTCTCAAAGAAAAAGAATTAAAATTAAAAATAGTTGAGGAGATATGGTAAGGGAACCCAGAGACTCCTACTCTGGCTATGGACATTTTACTTGCAAGATTTTATTTGCATTTTTCTATGCAAATAAAACACAATGCAAGTAATATTCATTTTTGATATTTTGATAATTTTTCTTTTTTTTCATAATTTTGAGGACACAACCCATGAATTCTGATAGCTTGCATTTTGTGATATTTCTAGTCCCTTTTTGCACCAAAGTTTAGTTTGGCTAGCAAGTTTGAAGCAGTTCTGAAATGGAACTTGAAGATGCAGTTTTTCTTGTTGCTTGTGCACAGTGCTGACACAGGGCTATACTCTGACTAGCAGAGAGTGAGTATGAGCAGAGTAGTGACATCCCTTCTGTGGTTACAGAGCCATTCTCTCATCTGTGCTTGGGTTCAGAACTGCTAAGGACTTTCTATAATAAAAAAAAGGTCTTGTCTTAACTGTTCCTGGAAATTCCTTCAACAAGGGAATTGTAATAGTGCTATCAAAAAAAGAAGAAAAAAAACAGTTCTATTGACATGACACATTCCATAGGAGAGGCTATTAATCACTGCATGTTATTGCATCTATACTATACTCAATGTTCAAAATTCAAAAAAAAATCCTCTTGGTACAACTGTCAGAAGGAAGAATGTAACACTGAATCTGGCTAAGTGGTGCTTCTGCTGTGAGTGAATAGGATTTTAAAACTAATACCGATGAAATGGAATTCATTGGCTTGGTGTGTGTTTTTATTCCTTAAAGCATCGTTTATAAAAAAATGAGGAGGTTAGAAATGTTGTTCTTGTAACCTGACAACTTACTTGGATAGAACTGCCGGGATATAGAAGCTTGCTGTGTCCTATTCTCTGGGGTTTTCTCTCAAAAAATGCATAAATATATACTTAATCATAAAGCTGGGCATATGTTTCAGCCATAAGCAACACTGACTCCTAAGATTCTGTATCAAAATAACTTCATGAGACACGTTTTACTACTGTAGTCTAAATAATAAGCTGTCCTCATCTACATGTCCTCATCCAGAATCCTCTAGGAAGAGGACTCCTTTTAACTTTACAAAGTATGGAGATTTTTAAGGCTCTAGAAAAGTAATTTATTAATGATTAGCATAATTAATATCTACTGCTTTTGTTGGTCCTTGCTGTTCCCATAATAGACTTTCTTTGAGGAAAAAAAAAAAAAAAAGAAAAAGAAAAATCAGACAAAAAAAGAAAAAAACAGTAAGCAGCATGAAGCTTGAAGAGAAGGAAGGAATGCCTGATGAATACACTTCCCCTCCCTGCCAAAATCTCACACACCTCTAATACTGCCACTCTTGTGATACCCTAGTTAATTGTGTTGAGGTTTGAGTTAGGCAGGAAAAAGCTTCAGTTCTACTCAGTTTAGTATGTTGTTCCAAATACATATTATCTATATGAACTTGAGCTTCACTTATTGCACTGAATGTGAAATAACAGTGTAGATTTGGAGTCCTCTTGTGTCTCCTGTTCCAGGGTAAATCTCCTGTCTACCCAGCCCTGTGATTCCATCACCCAGCTGTGCTTGCCAGCCTAGTCTGCTGAAGGCACTGGCAGAAATGGGTTTTCATCTTTCCCCTCAGATTTCTGAGATCTCGCTGTGAAATTTTGTGGCAAGGGTAATATTAGGGGTCTGCGGAGAGCCGGTGAGCAGCTGGCTAATACAGGCACCTAAACCAATTGTGAATCCCATGCCACCACCGTAGCTTTCACTCTACCTTAATTCAATGTAGAATTGAATTTAGAATATAACTCCAACACAGTGGAGCAATAGAAATTAGGAAAGGACAAAAGAAAGATGACACAAACGATAAGAAAGGTCATATCACTGAGGTGTGTTAGAAAAAATATCGGAAAACATAGCCTGCACTAGAACTCTTCCTCTTACCGAATTAAGTGTGAATATCAATCTGCTGTGCTTTTTGCAGGCTTAGCTTACAAATGTATTAGTTCTTCATACTTCTTTCAGGTTTAATAATAAAAAAAAACCTCAAATGAGTAATAGTCTGTTTGTCTTCTGATAGACTGATGGCCTTAAGCTCTCCCAAAGAAAATTCAATCTAAACAAGGATTAAATGTCACTTGTCAATGAAGCATCCATCCTTAAATAATTACTTCTCATGTTTTTATAACTTCTTCTTGCTCTTTGTCTATCAAAACACCATGTTTTGAGGATAACCTCAATTAAATCACAAAATATCCACATTAATAAAGATTTTTGTTGTAAGCACGTTGTTTTTCCCTCAGTATATCATGTCCCAAAGAGCTCTTTGCTAGAACTTCGTAGAAAGAAGAACTATCTGTGGGACGTCTCAGCAGCACCACAGCAGAAATAAACAGTATTTGTTCCTCTAGATGTTTTTCAGCCCAACTGAGGTTTCTAAGTTCAAGTAATTAACTTAGTGTTTTGTTTTATCCTTCTGCTGCTTCTAACATCTATGTGCCAAACTGAGTTCATTAAAATATTCACAGAAAATCATTTTAATGAATTTCTGACATGCTAATATACTACCGGTAAAGGTGTAACTATAGGTCAAGTGTGGTTTAAATTCAGTACCCAATACATTTACCTTTTATAGAAAAGCAAAAATAGCAGGTATAATTAATGCTGCTAAACTGGAATAAAACAAATTGCACTCACCTTTTTTTCAGTCCTAACCTTCCATCTTGGGAAAACCTGTTGTTGCAGTCAATATTTAACAACTTTACATATCTTTCAGGTGTTCAAATAGGCATAAGTACCTTTATCCCAGGATTTAAGAAATGAGAATCATTAGAACTATTGAGTGCTCAGATGGTCATTAAGAGCAAAAGTTAGAGCACCTTCTGAATAGCGGTTACATGTCAAAACAAGCTGATGAGGTTGTGTTTTTCTTGGAAAAAAAAAACCAACAAAAACAACAACAAACCACTATTAAAAACAGGAGCAACCCCGGTCAAGGAAGCAGGTTATTCAATTAATTTATGAGTTTCCAGTACTTAGATTTGTTAGCTCCTTGTAGTAGCTTCTTCAAAGTTCCCCCATTATGAAGCAAAAAACAGTCAATAATCAGAAAAAAAAGAGTACTTTTTATGTAAGACAGTGAGGACAGAAAATCAAAAAAAAAAAGTTTAGTTTTCCTATGCATAAGAGAGAATGGAATAGTTGGGCTTTTTAGAGATAGTCATCCAAGAATGTTTTATATAAACTCACTAATTTTGAAATCATCTATAAAAGAACAGATATTTTTAGTTTTGTATAGTAAGCATCATGCTGTAAAAATAACAAAAAGAAAAAAGAAAAAAGGTGATCAACAGCTGTGATGCATCTGATGCATCTGTTGAATTTAGAAATGGCAAATAACCAAGTGGAAAGGGATATTTTTCTCCAAAAAGGATGCTGTCAGTGGAAATAGTTAAATCCTAAGCAGTATAATAAGCAGTAATGCTAGCATCAGCAACATCTGAAATAAATAGAAAGTGATGAAAAATAGATTATAGATGAGTTCATCCTTCAGCACATTCCATTCAAGATGATGGCTAATTACGGGCTTCTCCAAAATTAATACCGAGTTTTGTGCTCTTTAAGTGTAATGGTGGAGATAATGTGAATATAATTTAGTCTTACCAACTCATTCTGCTGCTCCTGAAAAATGAACTTTTAAGCATATGGTCATACAGTCAGAAAAGCCAGTCTATTTGAAGAACAATCCTTGAACAGCATGAGAACAGTTTGGAATTACATGCTAGGACTCACACAAGTAGATTTCCACAGACAAATAAATTTTATAGTTTGACAGTTCATCATACAGAGGGAGGAATTCCCAGAAAATGTTTAAATTCTTCCACTCAATTTTTGAACACGATGACTCATTTCTAATGAAGGCAACAGGAATTTCTCTCTTAAGTCTGCCTGATTTCTTCATTAAATAAAATAAAATGGAAACAAAAGAGCTCAAATTCTACAAGGAAATGCTGCTTACTACAGAAACACATAATATAAAAAAGTGGTCTGCTGATTCTTGCCCATAACATATGGACAATTACTATCTCCTTGCACTGAAATCTGGTTATCAAATGGTATCAAATATTAAATATTGGTAGTTTTTTTAATTAATATTATTCATAAATTATTGCAATAAATCAGAAATGTCCATATAAATTAGAAAAGTCCATTAGAATTATGCATGTGAGCACCTAGCTCATCTTCAGTGATTGTTTTTGAAGGGAACAAAAAAAGCAAAAACCTGAATTTTCTCTCTGAAGGATTTTAGACCTCTTTATTTGTTTCTCATATGTCAGTGAAGGCCAGATTTATGATGAACTTAAGTTATTCATATACTTGGAATTCCCTAAGTCAGTCTTGTTTTATAATTGCTATATCCAGCTAGTTGTACACAACTGCTTTTTGGAACTGAGTTCCTAGCTGTTCTTTTCTTTTAAAATAGAGCAGGTAGAAACTGGTGTAACTAACCATGTCTGGACTATCTGCACAAATCTATTTTTGTTACAGGAGGAATAAAAAATGTATTTGAAAGTCATCCCTGCAGGTTTTCCTGGTATTTCTGTGAAAATTCCAGTGCCTAAGTGGACTAAAACTTCGGACAAGTCTGTTTACAAAGTCTCTCTTTTTGTTCTTCTCATGCTTTATCTTTTGATCCTGCAACTGGCTGCTTGCCACACATCCACTGGGAAGGGGAGTGCATGCACCGACCTGTATGTGTTCAGGATCCAAACCCTTTTTATCATTTAAGCTGTTTTCCCACATCCTGCTCCAGCTAGAGCAACACTGTTGAAGTAATTACCACCTTCAGCCTGTTGCAGTTGCTAGTGGTTACTGCTTCCTTTAATCTCCCAGCTGAGTTGCTTGTGTAAGCAGTGCCCAACTTGTTTCAGCTGAAATCAGTTTGATTAGAAAAAATCATATGCTGTTTAAGTTAACTTCAGCTAAGAAGCACTCAGATAAGAAAATCCATCAGATGAGAAAAATAAATACTTTCCACAGGGAGCACTGACATGAAGAGGCAGAAGGGCTAGGGGAGCAGCAATTGCTTCAGCCAGTATTACTCTACAGAGAAAAATATTTTTGCACATCTCCATCAGGAGAGACAAATGCAAATAAAATATATATACTGGTGTATCTGTTATTCTAGAACTGACTTCCATCAGCTGCAGGAGAACAGGCAACACCTAACCTAAGTATTAACTTAGATATTCATTGACAGATGATAGTTGATCTAGCATAAACTCTTCTGAGACAAAGTTACTCTTTCAAAAACATTAATAAATATGATCTGGCAGAGAACATTTACACAGGTTCAACAGAATGTCTTATCCGGACACAGCATTTCTAGTCTGTGCTTGCTGAAACCACAGTTAGTATCCCATGAAAGTGCAATCCGAGCCCTTCAAAACAGGGGAGAGCACGCATATTTCTAAATTAAAAACCGGAAATGGAAAAAAAAAAAAAAAACCCTATATGAACATAGATATAGAAGACAAAATAAAGGATCTATTTCTGAAGTTTTGAAGATGTATGTGATCAGTGCAGAGGTTTAAAAATAAATGAAGACAATTTTAGAGCTGTTTTGACAATACCTCCAAGACAGGTGACAACCAAGCTCTAGCTGGACAGAAGTCTTTGGCACACTTTTAACAGTTTTTAAGCACAAACTGTTTTTTTCCTCAATCTCTGTAACATTATTTTTACCTATATTATTTTTAGCTTCTTTTTCTATTGTACCTATGGCATTTATTGATGTATAGTGACTTATAGTTAGTAACATAAATTATATTTTGATGTTAGCATTGTGAATACAAGTATTTACTGTAGCTAGTGTGACTCTCTTCTTCACGGCATTTTGATTTACTCTGTAATGTTTTCAGAAGATCTCTTAGCATAAAAGTAAGCAATTTTGCTCTATACCTATGTCATGTTTTGTTGAATACCCATCAAGACGCCAGTGCCCTAGAGCACCTGGAAATGTGCACTGATCTTCTGCAACACTAGTTTCATCTCTTCAACCCAAAATTGATTTTTCTCAAAGTGGCATGTAAAGGTACAAAGTGTACCCAGTGATCCATAGCTCAAGTGAGTGCAATGGTACCAGCCTCGGTGGTTGAAGAAGCAGTAACTTTTTAAGGCTTTGCAAGTAACAGCGCAAGAAGAAACAGACAGTAGCAAAGAATTTACCTTGTAAAATGCTAGGCAGTTAAGTTGTTCCACTGCTGCTGGAGGCTATTGTCAAAGTTGCTAAGTAAACGGTAGAAATAGTTTTCTTTAATTGGAAAGAGCTTGGATACCATGGTGATACGCTTTTTATAGAGTACCTAACATAAACAGATAAAAAAGGATTTCTAAACGCAAACTTTATCACTGCATGATTTGCCTCATTCTATAGTTCATTGTGAAAGGATTAAATCCTTCCCTTTGAAAACTGAAAAAGAAGGAAAGACATTGGTATTTTTCCTCACTCTCCACATAATCTTGTCTGTAAGGCCTAAGTTCATTTCTGGAGAAGCAAGTAAAAGTTAGGAAAGAATATGCCTTTAAACATAAAGATTTGCCCTTCCCTTGCACACATACTCTTGTCTCATTCACTTGGAACTCACAGATAATTCCCTAGCATCTCTTGCTTTGCCCTAATGCAGCA
Source organism: Nothocercus nigrocapillus (assembly GCA_013398345.1). Taxonomy (NCBI): domain Eukaryota; kingdom Metazoa; phylum Chordata; class Aves; order Tinamiformes; family Tinamidae; genus Nothocercus; species Nothocercus nigrocapillus. The sequence goes on from WBNA01000025.1 coordinate 4,366,423, forward strand.
CTACAGGACGTTTGTTTTGGAAGTGACACGCGCAACAGGCAGTGGCACTGGTGCTCACAGACTCCCTCCTACAATGCCATCCCATGACATGTCCTTATCACCTGATCCAATACGGAATGTGTAGCCTCGCATGGAACTTCACCTATAGAAAAATGCAAAATGTGACTGTTTCTACAATAGCCCCAAATGAGAAACCCCAAATATCTAAAAATATTACAGTCTCAAAATATGAATTAATTTTTGCATATATATTTGGACCTTTTTTTCTCTAAAGTTAAGTTTTAGCTGAATCTATGTTTCGGGTATAGGACTATACATATAAGTATGAACATGAAAAAAATCGAGAATAAGAATTCAAGTTTCAAATTTTTCCAGTAGAGAATTTTCCAGTAGAGACAATATAAAAATGGAACCTTTTCTAAAGCTAGAAACTCGCCTTCATTAAAAGTATATAGAATATATAGAATACATGCAATGTCTTTTATATAATAATAATGTTCTACATAATATAAAAAGAATATATACCTGCCTTCTAAACATCCACAGGATTATAACATGAAAGGGTTCTTGAAAGGGCTGTTCTGCCAAATGTGTTATTTATTGTACATCTCATGAAATAACTGTCCATAGGGGAAAAAACTGATAGAACTGAGACTACATAAGCCAAAGGCAGCTACAAAAGCTGTCAAAATTCTCAAATAAATAAATAAATAAATAAGCTTGTTGATTAATCTGAAATAATTGCAGTAGATAGTTTTAAGCATGATTTTTTTTTCTAACATCCATACACGTAAGAACTTTTTGATCAGATATCATATTTAAAGATTTATTTTTCTTATTTTACCAAGAGTGATCAGTGACCTTTGGTTTTCTGCTCTGCTCCATTCTTTTTTTATTCTTTTTAACTTCTTTTTCTTTCTAAGCCCTCATTGTCTGTCTTGCCCTGTTATTTCACGTTTTCTTTCATGTAATTTCTGTAAAATCTTTGGAGTAAGAACCAGTTTCTTTGTTATAGGTCTGTAGAGAGCCTTGCATAACCCAACTATGGTATAGAAATGGGTAGTTTAAGTTTAAGTTAAGCATACAAATAAATAAATAAAATGTTATTTATCACATTTATATCCTAAAAGAAAGAGGTGATAAATGGATAATGAACACTGATTTTATTAATCTAGGAAAAAAACACACAGAAAATCCTATTGCTAAACAAATCTTAAAATACTTCAATACAATCTGTTGAAGTTATCACCAGAAAAGCCTCCTGGCTCTGCCTTCAAACACAGAGAACATTCAAAAGCAGAAATAAATAGAAATGAACTCTACTGGCTGTCAAAAGGAGATCTGTAAATTTTACAGTGCTTTAGTGTCTCCTGACCACTGTAGAAAACTGAAGACTGAATCTTCAGAATTATAATTGAAGAGATGTTGCAAAATTTGACATGTTTTTGAAACATGTTTCAGGGTCCAAAATGGGCAAATATCAGAAAGCGCATCCTATCAAACAGCAACGTTTATTTAATTGTTGAGAGACTAGAGAAGAAATGTTAATACCAAAATATTAATAATTCCACTCTGAAGATTCTCACATATGCATTGGCTTTTACCCACCTTTTGCTTTGGATCTTCTTAGTAGTTTGGCAAGACCATTTGAAAATGATAAGATCAAGAAAGCTCTCAGATGGGCCCCTTCTGTTTTCACATCTTTATATCCTTAATTCTATTTGTTTCTAAGCCTGACTTCTAATTCCTCCTTTAAACTACTTCTAAAATCATAATATTCTAAAATAATAGCTTCTAAAATTTCTATGATTTATCTCCTTTAATGATTTTACTTACAAAGATGAACTTTAATTTTTACTCTGACCTCTAACTTGAATATTCTTCTCTCTGCAAACGAGCAATCTGCTAATAACAGATACTTCAGACGTGATGTGTTAAGAGGCCTTTTATAGTGTTTTACAGCAATAGAAGACTGATAATATCCCAATCATCTAAATCAGAATAAGCTTCAATATAGAAAGAGAAGATTAGGAAGACTGCCTTTTCAGAGCAATTATAACTAGAAATTTTGTTATTGAGTATTTAACTTCATATTTCATTTTTCAGTTGACTCATTCAACATCATCTTGAAAGAAATCTTATTTTAGAATGAAATAAAATCCAAATAGAATCATCAAGTTAAAAATTATATCAGAGATTCTCTTTCACTGAGTGACCAAACCCCTTAATGCATAGTTCTACCCAGGTGAGATCACATCTGAAATTACTTCTGTCTTTCAAGGAAGGTGTGCTATATACCCATTTTTCCAGCCTGACTTGTTTGGAACACAAATTCTGTTGATTTTCTAAACTATATAACTGTAGATTGAACAGTACTGTGAGAACCTTGAAAAGATAAGTGCTAAGTTTTTCTATGAGTGTCTGGAACTTTGTCATTTACACATAATTGCAATGTCCAGACACTCATATTGGGTATCTGTGGAAGGAAAAACAAATCAAATCTAGGAAATAAAGATGACAGCTTAAAATCTTGTATTAAGACAAAGATATCCCACTGTATTCAGAAAAGACTGATGCTTGTCTACTACTGCTTGCCATCAACAAGGCTTTTATCATGGCTTTTTGGCAATCATAATGCAGTACTGAAAGCAGAAATGTTTGTGGATTTGAAGTTTATTGTCCTGCTTTCAAGTACGCAATAAGTCATAATCAGACCTAAAAAAAAATAAGAGATTAATTGCCACAACTGTCTTTAAGTTACTGCTAACAGTAACTTCTATTCCTCATTGGGAATAAGAACAAGAGAATTTGGTATTAATTTTTTCTCTCCTACTTTTAGTCTTTAACTGTTTCTAGCAATCCTCGTGCTATTTGTCCTAGGTCAGCTTGTGATCAACATCTTTTTTTAGACATATTCAGCAACTTTGTGTTTTCAAGTTTTGTTTGAAAACAAGCAGATTTATTTATCCTCTTTATGTGATTGCTTCTTTGATTATAGAGTGCTTGTCCAAGTTATCCCTGACAAAACATGAGGAGTACCAGACACAGTATTGTTTCTCCTTGCTAAACATCTATGCCATGAAAAGATACTGCTTGGGAATGAATTAGGCATGAATCATTTTTTATCTCCCTATTTAAAACAAAAATGAAATAAATCAAATTATTATTTAATATTCTTAATTATCTTTTAATGTGTCTCAAGTCACATAGCATAAGTTCTATAAAAAAGCACTTGGTTTGGTACTCTGCACGTCATGTACATGCTAACGATGAGAAATAGCACAATCCAGTCTTGACAGAGTCAGAAAAAGAATGACTTCTGAATGAGAATCCTACTCTAAAAAAATTGCCTATTTAATTGCTCTCACAATTTTATATATATATATACACACACACGCATGTATGTGTGTGCATACACACATGAGTGCATGCACTCATACATATAATGTCATATATTCAACTGGGTAACATTTACATTTACTAAGCTCTTCATTTTAACAAGCCTGATATAAGGATCCTGTTAAATGTCTACAATATGTTCACCTTTCACAGTGCATAATAAAGTCAAACACATTCTTAGAGCTACCTCATTGCAAACAGACTGGCAAAGAAATGAAATCTTTAAAGGAGTGAACTCATCTGAAGGTGCTGATTGAAAGCATTTTCACATCTCAGAAAAGGAGGATTTTAACAGCGCTCGTCACAGACATCCTGTCAGGCCTTCCTGTGTTCCAGATAGCACCTTTGCTACAGCTTCTTCAAGCGTCACAATGAACTTCTGCCACTGGTGTTACTGTAAAATTAGATTAATGCATTGTACTCATGGGTTGATGTATTCAAATGATAATTTTTGCTTGCTTCTTACTATTCATTGGAAATAACTAGCTCCATATGACTCATCATGTTATGGGAGTTCAATGCCAAGCCAGCTCCTGCTTGCACACAAAAGAAAATTACATAATTATACTAAATTTTGAAATTCAAAAAACTCTTTTTAATTGCCTTAAGATTATTTGATACTCCATTTTCAGAAGATGTTTTCCTGTGTCAATGTTTAGAAAGAACATTTATTATAAAAGCTAATTTTAACTTCTTAAAAAATTAAATAGTTTGTTACCAAAAAAAAAAACTCTGTTATATATTCCTGAATTTGGGGTTGTATTTTGGGTTTGTCCTCTTTCCTGACAATCTGATTAAGGAAATGGCATTTTTTGTTAGTGTACATATATCTGATCCAATTTCATATTTTATTAAAATGATATACTACTGGGGAAAAAAAAAAACAAACAAGTATTGATATTTTTAGCACTGAATGAACTAAGTAGAACTTAAGAAAATTATTTTAAAATTAATAAGGAAGGCTAAAAAATACTGAAACATTTTTAAATAGCATGTTGTTTTAACAGACAGATGAAAACCAACAAGAGTTTCCAAACATCATGTCACTGGAGAGAAGAATTAAACAAAATTAATTAAAAGATAAAAGTTTTTTCAATTTCTGACATTTATTTTTATGGATCTACTTAGAGTCCAGCATTGGCAACCCAGCAAGCAGCAGCTATTTCTGATGTGTGACTTCCTAACTTTACTACAGACTGTCACTTTAATCTCAAGAGAATGTCATTGCCTAGACAGAATGAATTGGTAAGGGGAAGAGAAACCAAGAAAATCACTTCTAATTACAGTGATGTCAATTGGGAGACTGATTGGAAATATCAAAAATCCATCCTTTTTTTCTTACAACAGAGGAGAACCAAAACTCTCTTGACTTCTTAATCCACAGCTCTGTCTTATTTCTGAAAATACTACAGTTTCACTAAACAGGATTTCTAGATTGCATGCAGCAAAGGGACATGATAAAGGCCTTCTCATAACTAATGACAACCAGTCACAGGATTCTTGCAAGCTGATTAAGATGCTTCATAAGATTGGATTTTGATGAAGTTTCTACACCTTAATTTCCTCTCCCTATGCATTCCTACAAAGAACTGTTATATAAAATACTGGCTGAAGGCTAACCTACACTCCTCCTACTTTAAGGTATTTTAATGGCTCTTGTAAGCATTAGACAATGCTTATTTTTGCTTATATTTACCACCTGCTTATATTTACCACCTACTAGCAGGACAGGACAGAAAATAAAATACACGCTGTGAAACTCATTTCTATTGTCCCTCATCTTTGCCACTTTCTCCTGCCTTTGTTCAAACATTTTGTAAGGCAACTCTCTATTTCCCACTTTCCTACGTTGCCTCTGTACATCAAAAGCAGAGAAATAGAAAGAGAACATAATTCTTAGCCTAATAATGCATAGGTGACAAAACATTTCTTTTCCCTCTACTTTGGGGACAGCTTTGAGACATGAGCTACTTGACAGATTCACTCATCCTGCCCAAATTCTGGCTACATTCCAGCCTCATAATTACATTCCACCTACCTAAAATTCTCCCTTTAGTTTAAGTGGGACCGTGTGCTACTTTCCCATTTTCTGATACTTTTCTTGTAAACTCCTACTGATATTAAAGAAAAAGGCAGGAAGGACTTGGCTAACTGGTCTAAGAACATTATGTACAACCTATCTGTTGTTCAATATGGAAAACCATGAAAACCATGTCCATGCATCTGGGCTATAATATTGAATCGGAATCTTTTTGCTGATCAACAAAGACACTGGTCTGTGTCCAGCCCTGCTTGATCCAAAGTGACATGGAATGAAAAATCTCTGGATCATGAATCTGGAATCCATAAGTCAATGGCCCAGCACAAGCCTTGTAATACTATTCCCTCTGTGAAAACAATTAAGTGGCTCCATTTTCATTCTGGTGGGGAATTAAAGATTCCCAAAACATTATATTTTCCAGGCAAGAGAAGTGTTAGTCACTGATGGACTCTGATGGAAGTTCCAAGAGCATTTGCTGTTTAGAAATTAAAACAGAATAAAGAAGAATAATTAGTAAGAAGGAAAAAAAGTTAACATCTTGATACACATTAGAAGAATGGCTGAAACTTTGAATATAAAAAACTGATCCTGGAGAAAGGAAAAATCATTAGAATATGAATAGAATGAGAAAAAAAATGACATGAGGTAAAGTTATAAAAGAGGAAGGGAGAAGGTTGCTTGACATCATCTCTTGCTTANGGCAGAACCAGGTATTCAGTATTTTCTTTTGTCTGCTACATTCATCATAATAAAGATTCTTGTGGCTAGATTTGCTAGTAAGTTGACTGAGGGATTTTGTAACTAAATTGCCTTGGTTGCTCAGTGATTGCCAGTCTGTTTTGATAGATATTCATATTTTTTTTGATAGATATTCAACATATACATTTGCCTGCCCAGGACAGGCAATGGAAAGAGAGAAAATCAGTGTGGACATGGTGACCTACACCATGAATTTTATTAAGTAAGTGATTTAATAGTTACTGTGAATTTGTTTGGCTCTCTCAAGCTCTTCTAGAGACACTCTGATAGACCTGATGACTGTATGCATGACACAGCATGCACACAGATGACGCCCTTTGCCCTTTCTATCAGTGGTATTCTCCCATGTAAGCAATTGAAGCCATCTAGAATATATAGCTTGCCTGATATAATGGCTAATAATATGAAATTAGCTGCCAGAAATGTCAACTTTAATTCTCGTTCTTCTCCACCAACTCTTAGATTTTTGGGAAAGTCATATAATTTCAATAATGAACAATCTTACCTCAAGTTAAAAACACACAAACAAAAACTAAAAACAAAAAACGGTTTTCCAGAAAATACTCAGCCTCTGCTACTTTACAAAATGAAAACAAGATTTCACCTATTATGTTTAACATGAAAAGTTAACAAAGCCTAAGCTATCTGGATTTATATTTATCTTAAAAAAAAAAAAAAAAAAAAAAAAAAAAAAGAAAAAAAATGCCTATTACAGGGGTTTTTTTGCATGTGGAAATTTTTCTCTCTACTGTATAAGCATAGACTGCAATATTGCCAACTGAGGGCATATGCTATGTGTGTTAGGATACAATGAAACTCTATTCTAATATAATATTTATCAATGGTTATTAAGTGTACATCATGCTCAAGTGCATCTGCGCTCAGCACTTGGTAAATACAAGTTAGAGAAACAAAACACCTTTTTGTCAAGTTGTGATTGAGACTTGTCAGCAGACTTTCTTCTGCAGACACTTTTCACTTCCTCTAGCACTCGTCCTGTCTGGCAGGAGGAGCGACAACTCTTGCCTTTCCTAGACTTAGACCTAAAACATTCTAGTTCACTTTCTGTGCGGCTATTAATAACATTTGCATCTAATTTTATCTGATCTTACTTGATCATTTTGTTTACTCCTAATATTTTACCTTTTCCTTTTGAATTATTGCAGATGTTTGCTGATTATATCTAAATTGCAGCTGCCTTTTAAACAAACTACAGATTTATCAGAAAATGAGTCAGACATAGAAGAAAATTTCACCAGCAGCAGGTTTTCCAGATGATGAAGGCAACAGATGGTAAGAAAATCTAATTTACTTTTTGTGTGAGGTAGGAGGGTTATATTCCGCTGGGCCTTTATTCCTGCACACGCCACTTTCCGAATGAAAGCCACCACATGAAGTACTACATAAAGAAAAGCATTGTGAATACCAAGTTAGCCCTAACTTGCATAGGAATATAAAATGCATTAGTTCAGTTCAAACTGGTTTCTCCTTGGAAGTAAGTACTGGTTTGATTTTCTCCCCCACCCCAGAACATTTAGAGAGGTGGAATACACAACTGTAGAGCCATGGTATTTTCAAGTTATAAATCTACTTACACTTTCAAGCAATCCTTTTGGTAGTTTCAGTAAAACTGATTGTCATTGTTTCACTACAAAAGGATACAACTTCTAGAGTGAATTGATGGAGTTCATCTGTAATGAGCTAAAATAAGCAATATTTTTTTTTCTTCCTATTTTAACAAGACATAATTGGAGCAGACTAGATGCCAGAAGTTCAGACTCAGTGAGGAGAAGAAGAAATAGAACAGGAGCCACTCATGAGTAGATTTTTTTTTCAGGCAACAAAAGGGCTATATAAAATTATAGAGAAAAACATCTCATATACTGCTGTGCTAACTTTAAGAAGTGCTAAATCTTTATATTTGAGGGCAGTTTTCATCAACTGGTGCAGTAAACCTCCAACATCTCTTTGCATTTCCTCAGTAACTTTTAGGCAGCATCAACTGTACCCATTATTAACCTTAATCTTCACAACAGATACCATTAGATTAATATTATCGATCAGTTATTGATCAATGGATAATATTCATAACTTCTTTTGCTTCTCTTCCATTCCACTTGTAGGGTATAGAGTGAATCTATTGGCTACACATTCTGTTTGAACATCAAATAACTTTACCATCTGACTTGACAATAAGGCTAATCTGGCATTGCAGTGCAAGGTACGAGACCAAAAATACTGTGTCACATTCTAGCTACTCACTCTGCTAATTCAAATTTGTTCAAAACATTTGACTAATTACTTCACACTGGCAGGTTTTTCTATTTGCTCATGCCTGAAGAGGCGAATATGACAGAAATACAAGCATGTAAATTTGGCCTGCTGGATATTCCAATATGGAATAGAGCTGGTTTGACGACTATGAAAACAGAACCTGAATTAGAGGAAGAAAAGTGTGCCTCTGCAAGGCACAGCTTCTTACATTCCTGTTTCTTCAACTTTTAGACACTAAGGAAGACAAAAGAGCCTTCAAAATCAAGACAAATAAAAAGGAAAGCAAAAATAAATCATATCATTCAGTTAATGATTAGGGGCCATATACAAATGAATATGAATCGAAAGACCTTATTTGCACAAATCTTTGTGCAACCACAAAGTGACTCATGAGATATCCAGAGAGACCTAAAGACACAACCCCTGGACTAAAAAGACTTTGTCACCTAGGCTATTTTAGATGGAAAACTTAAAACAACAGAGTTCATCAACAGAGCTGGTCAGAGGCCAAGGATCATAGCTATCTTGGACATGCATAAAGAAAAAGATGGGTACTTTAGTAATTCATACTTATTCTCCAGATATTTAAAACTATAACATCATTTTATGAAGAATTTATGTAAAACCACTTAGGGGGTGAGTTGTGAAATACGAAATAACGAAGAATCAAAATGCAAGGCACTGAAAGTGGGAAAAAATAAATTTACAAGATGTGAATTGAAACAGAACTGTATATGGAAGTAGAACAGAACTCGTGGAAACCCTCTCCAGGCAAACAAACTTTCTGCTCGCTGCCAAATACTGCAGAGGGGGAGCACCCTCTGTGTTGGTGAACGTAGTAGGCTAGGGCACTAATACGCTGATTTTGCTGGTGTGCAATAGCACAGCAGGTACTGTGCCGTGACAGAATTAAATGTTATAAGCATCTTCACTCAGCAGAATCTGTTGTTTCTCCTCCTCCCCGTTCTTTTTCTTTTTTCGCTGTGGATGTTGGAAAACCGAAGAGTCTGGTGAGAAAGGTACGGCAAAAGTCAATATCTCTCTATTTCAATCCTATTTTCTACTGTAATCATTATGAGGATTCTGCAAATTTATCTACTATTTCTCTGCTGTATTGTATAAATCACAGAGACTTGCTTTTAAAGATTAACTGATATTTTCTTGAATTTGCATGCAAACTGTTGCAATCTGAGATGTCTCTTCCGCTCAGACTTAAAACTTGAGCACTTAGAGGCATTTTCGTATTATGCCACACTTTAATGATCATCTCCATTGACCTTATTAACTCATCAAACTGTAACTAATAACTATACTTTTCCCTATCCTTCTGGTATACTTTTGACTCTATGTGAAATGCTGGGTTTTGCGTATACCTATCAAACTCTTAAATAGTTTAATTCTCAGCTTTAGGCCTTTGTATTGCATGAAATGTCATTCCTCAAGGTCAGATACATCTGAAAATACAGAGATTTTTTTCTTCCCAGCTCCCTAAAATACAACCTTTTCCCTGAAAAATCCTCAAAGCTTTCTGTAAATTATTCTCTTTGTAATTATATATACTCTTTTAAACACATGGAAAAGCAGCTGTTCAAACTGAGAATTAGCTGTCCATTATCATTCTATCTTCTCTCTCCGGAAGTCAGATATATGCACACAGTCCCACACAGTCCTCTACACTTTTAAAAATGAAACCAATTTGTCTGCTATTCCAATGCAAGATGTATCAGGGGAATAACGCGTCCAAGAAGATTGGGAGAGTCTGCTTGAGAAATATACAAGCTTCGCCTGTTCAAGATTAGATTTTCTTTTTGGTAGATTTTTATGTTTCCAAAATGACCTGGCACAGAAATGATCACTTTCTTCTCTGCCAAGTTGAGCATAGTGAATAGTGCATCTTGCTCATTCTCCTCGGGAGAGATACTGAGACATTCATATACATCTAGTTTATGTAGTTAATATGGATTTAGAATTACAAGAAATAAATTTCTAAATGCTCTTGTATTAAATACACATGTATAAAAGCCTACCAAAGGTCAGGGAGGGATCTCATTAAAGACAAGTCTGTGTTTTAAAAATGGGAAGAGAAAGAAGAGATATTTGGAGGTGGTAATTGGGATGATCATAAATGAATAGTTGCAAGTTCTGTCTTAATCTTTATATGCACCTAGCTTCCTGTGTCGATCATTCTGCATCTGAGGGCCATCAGACATCCTGTGGGTTATCTTTAGAATTTACTGAATTCCCCAGTAAAATAAATCATTAAACTACAGTTGAACTGAATGGTTAAAGCATAGTCTTTAAAGCATTTGACAATTGATAAGTCATTGCAGTTCTGTGCTTTTTCAGCCGAGGAATTTATTTAGTTACCATTTTTAAACTTAATTCATTAATATTGTTTTATATTAAAAAATAACTTTAATTTCTAGAACAAAATCTAAAATGTGTTCTCCATAGTTTACATTTGACTTTAAGAAGTCCCAAGCTTCGGAGAACATATGTATATATACATATACATTTGGGAAGGCCATCAGGTACTTGTAACACTGGTTTTAATCCTTTGCTTTTTTTTTGCTTTACAAAATCTAATCTTCAGTCACTATACTAACCACTCGTTTTATTCTGGAAGTTTGATAGTTTCAAGATATGGAGGTTTGTACCTACACACGTGCCAGTGAATAACAACACTTGTGCAGCTGCTGCTGGAAAGTGTGTAGACCAGTTTTTCTTATTAGGCTTATTTTATGTGGGAGGAAGCAAGCATATCTTTTCTATACATTCCATCTGCCCAAAACATATCAGTCAGAACTCCTGATAGTTTCTGCTTGATGAAAATACAAGAGAAATTTGGCTTAGTAATACTATTGCATAGAACTAACTTATTTTCATTTAAACTTCACTAACTAGATGAAGAGAACGTATAATTCTGGCAAAGCAGAGTTGTAGTTTGGGTACAGCGGTGTTGCTATAGATGGATATAAGGAATATTTATCTGTTTAACTGCAATAGTCTTGTCACCACGCTATAATGACATGAAAAGCAGCATATATACAGGGACCCTAAATACATTACCCCCCTCATTCAGTTTTGAACCCTTTTCCAAGAGTTTCACTCTACAGGCAGCATTTAAGGAGTATCTTATTGAGAGCACTTTAGTTACACTAATCACTACACACTTTGCTCAAAGACAGAGCTAAGTGTTACCCTTTCTTGGCATCAGTTATTTGAAGAGCTGTAGGATATAGAAAGAGGCAGAAGTGTCTTAAACCTGTAGATAATGTTGTGTTAAATAGAATGAAACTTGCATCTGAACTTCTCAACAATTTACAGCTGTGGTAACTGACCAACATTCCCTTCACCCAACCTACACTGAATCAGGCCAGTGTTTCTGCTGTTTTTTAAGATGTTCACATATCAAGAAATTACGCTGTTTTAGCAGCTAATTGGAGAATTTCTAAAACTTTATCCAAAATATCTTAGTGGAGCTTGTCAGAGAGAGTACTAAATACTTTATATGAAGTTTTGAATTTAGAGAAAATGGCATTGTTCATGTTAATTACAGTAAGAGTGAGAATTTTGAAAGACACTGTCAGATATTGTCAGATTTTTAATCTTATTAACAGATTTCATGCGAGCCCAATAAAATAATAGCAAGAGAAATTCTTGCCCCACTTCCCTCCCCCAAAAAACTAGGATACACACAGCATTCTCTCCTATGCCCTTTTAATCCTGTTATTTTAAAAGCTACTAGAGTAAGTTTTGGACTATTCTGCAATTTTGATAAGCCAGATAACTGAAAAGCTTTTTTTCTTACTCCCCTTCTTCCAGGCTATTTTTATTCTTTGTCCCTTGTTAAATATTTCCTTCAGTTACAATAAGTCTGAGACTACATTGATTTCATAACAACATAAAAGGAAAATCACTAAAATGAATGTTTCTTCCTGAAAGTTAACGGTGGGTTTTCTGATCAGCTACTGCAGGATGTACATTAGGATATTTTTTTCCGCTAAGTTTCGATAAATGCTAAATAGTACACATCTTCATATGATCTATAATTTTTAAAAATAAATTTTTAATTTAAAAATCTAAAAATAGATTTTTAAAAATATTTACAGGAGATTTTGTGACAGATTTCCAGTATTTCCTTCACCTGGGTAAACTAACAACTTAGAAGTGATCTTCATAATGATAATGTGACACTTTCACCTTTTAGGAAACGTGAGAGTAAAGGTGCAAGGAGAAAAAAAAGAAACATATTCTTATGTGTGCATGTGTGTCTCTTACTTAACATGTAATAACCAACTTCACTACAACACAATATGTATTCAGTAATTCTGTTTGAACTTGACTTCGATTAAGCTATAATTGGGGCAAAACTTGCTAATCAAAGTCACTTAATTTGTCCTAAAAGTAATAAATTATAGAGGGATAGAAAAGCAGAACAAAGACAGGAAGTCTTCAGAAGAACTGCCAGACACTAGTTCCTATACATTTACATAAGAGCAGCTCATGTAGTTCTAATACTGAGTTCATAGGAAAATCTCAGATTTAAAAGAGGTCACATACCACATGACAGATCTCTTGTAGAACAATCTTGATAATTTATTCATCAAGATAGTATCTGCTAAGATATGACAGAAGGGAAGAGAAGTAGAAACAAAGAGCAGGGCAGGGAAAGATATAGCAGAATTGTAATGCATTGCACAGGTTTTAGAACAATCAGAAAACATTATTTGGAGCAGTCAAAACTAAAAATAAAAAATAAAAGCAGGTTAAAGAATATAGTAGAGAAGGCTAATAAGATAACTTCCTTTTTTTATAATAGTTATAGTGACAAAAATAGGTGTGAAAACAAAACACTACAGACTTGGAAAAAGAAACGTGAAATATAAAAAATAAAGTGAATGATAACACTGAGATTGAAGGGCATAAAGCAATAAAACACAAAAATACAGTAAGAACAAAATGTCAGCATAGAGGCATGTGGGAAAATGGTTAATGCTGGAAAAGGAAAGATCTTATGTCACTGACATAAAATTGCTGAATGGAATATAAAAAGAAAAAATATGTGGTCAAACCAAAAATGAGGTATTTGCAGGAGAGAAACACGATGAATGGAGATAAAGAATGAAGATAAACAATGTAATCTATACAAACAAATGGTCAATTAATAGAGGATTAGTGTGCTGCATAACAGAAAATAAAGAAGTGCAGAAGCAGAAATAAGCTATATCATATCAATAGCATAGATAAAATATGAAAAGAAAATTCTTGGAATCAAAAACAATGAAAACATTACTGAAAATTGAAAACAATGTCTGAGCAAACAAAAATGAAGTTACTGAATGAGAAATATTATGATTATTGTACTTTTGTACTTCTTTTCGCCACTTAATATAATTATTATTTTTAATATGGAAATGCTTAGAAGTAAAAATTTTGAACATCAGTTTCAAAGCAACATAGAATTTTGCTACTTACAATGCCAAAAGACTCCCTTAAAATCTTTTAAAAGGAGGTGAGAGTGGGAAAATATCGAAGAGCTCGCTTTATTTCACTGAAGTGCACAGAAGTATCCTCTGACTTCAGTGGAAGCTGGGTTAGCTGATCAGTACAGACAAATTGATCACTGTCACATAAACTATTGATTACTAGAAATGTAGTATTGTGAAATCCCTTTTACCTAATAAATAAATAAATAAATAAATAAAATTAAGAAGCATGTTCCTTAAAACCATGTCCAAAGGTAAAATTTTCTGTTTTGTACAGAGATGGAGAAGAAAGAATTCTGCACAGAAAGGAAACCAGAACATACGTGTGGAAAATGCATCTGCATCAGCAGGCCACAACAGCATGGGAACTCCTTTTTAAACTGAGATGTAAGAAACATTAAACAGTATTTTTGGATCCTCTGCAAGAAGATCTTCCTTCTCCTGACCCCTTATATTATTCAAAGTCTGCCACCATTACAAATGCCTTGGGCAAAGATCGCAAATTGGGCAAGCAGTGAGGGGAGAGCACAGTTATTAACAGAACTTCTCATTTGCTTTGCTTGTGAAGGGTAAGTTATTTGAAGTGGGAGATAGCATCTAAAGCAGTACATCTTCATACTGCTTGCTCAAGTTCTCCATTAGTATTGGAAGAAAACAAGAGAGAAAGAAAGGTTTTATTTGCCACGTTCCTACAAATTTCTTATTACCTGAAGTTTTGTACAGATAGGAGGAAGGCATTGCATAATGGGAGACAAGAGACCAAATCAAAACTTCTAAGTTTAGGGTCTTTGTCCTGAAAAATATAACTGACTATTCTCAAATATAATTAAATGAGTAACAAGACATGATCAAGTTCTCTGGACAGTAATGTTAGGGACAGGACTGGAGGCTCTTTTTAAATAACAGAGTTTGAAATACATTACTTCAATACACAGTGCACAAATTGTCAATAATTATTTTGCCATCTTGACAGCTGTGGCCAGGTCACTCTGCTGCCTGCTATCATGCGAGCTGTTCCCGTGTTGCAAAAACAGCGGGATCAGGAGCAATCTTCAGGCAGCCGGTAGCAAGAACCATGCAGAGGAGCAAAATGGGTGTTTCCCTGGAGAAATGTATGGGCTCGCGATATTATTAAAAGTTGCCAGTCCATCTTGTACTTCTCGTAGGGAATGAAGGCCAGCATTTGTGCAAAAGCAATGAGAGACAAATTTGCAATATCATGCAGATAGCATGAATATAAACAAGGAAGGGAATAGGGCTGCGGGTTGGCTGTATTTCCATTCTGATGCAAATTCTGGGTGGCTGTACTCAAGTACCCTGTGAAGTAGAATAACATATTTGGATCCTGTTCATCAACTAATTAGACAGTTCACAAGTCTGTCCTGCAAATATGGAAGCAAAGTAGCAAGACAGAGGGGATCCTGCTTTCCCAGACTCTACTGAGTTTTCTGTTGAGATGGAAAAAAAAATCAAAGCAAACCATTCCAGCCAGCTACTTAATTTCTCCTGCAAACAACAATCATGCATTCTGCATTTTCTGCTACAAAATTGCTTCCTAGAAGCAATCCTAGAAACAGCTCTGATTAAGCTTGCACATTAGTTTCAAAATCCACATGCAGATTCTGTGGACCTCTCAGCACAAAGGCCACCTGAAATTATTTCCTATTCTTTCCAAATAATCAAACTACAAACAAAGGTACTCCTTTTCTCTATGCCTTTCAGCCTTTATAATTTTACAATGCCATTTCCTTATTGTAACTATTTAATGGATTTGTGCAAATGATCACTCGTAGTTTGCTCCTATAGAAAAGTACCTTACTGTATTATTATGGTTCTTTTGTTGGAATAGTCATAGTAGTTAGTATGAACAATATAAGAATTGTCACAGTTGATTACAGAAAGGCATCTTATAATTAAGACCTATATAACACCACACTGTACTTCTTTGGTGCTCACTCATATGTTAACAGATTATATAGGTTATTTAACAGTGTATCGTGAACACCTTATTGCAAGGAAAAAAAAAAAAAAAAAAAAGACAGAAATACCTTGCATTCCTTCTCAAGAAAATTATATTCCAAACATTTTGTCTTATAATGCCTCTATCCTCAAATGTGGTGAAGAAAATTGATCCAGAGGTAATACCTCCACTAATATAGCAAAAAAATTGTATCATAAATCCAACGGATGGTGGATGCTTAATCACTGACAAATTCTTGCTGTTTCTTAACTGTAGCCTGTATGAAGCTTTTAAATCATATCCATCAATAAGGTGATCTTTGACTTAGCAAAATGTCTAGCACCTTTGCATTCTGAAGGATTCAAAATGCAGTACACCATGAAATGTGCAGCAATAAGATGTCATTTCATGGCAATATCAATTGTCTAAAGAGTGGTTATTTATTGTAGCAATTTTATGTTTAGTCGCTGTAGTAACTGCAGCCCTAGTATCCATTATGTCATAGATTAATATTTTAGCTTTGGGAAGAAACTGAAGGAACGTTACACTGATGAAAGCGAACTACATGGAAAGAGGTAGATGTGACCAAGGAAGCATAAGAACCATAAATACACACCCACAGATTATTTTCAGTGACTTCCATACTGATTTTTGCTGAATGCATATTTTTAATTTCTAAAATTTCTTTTACTCACTTATTCACATACATTAGCTTAAGTAGCTTCAAACCAATTTAACACTTCCACTGTTATTTTTACAAAGCTATTTTCCATAAATACTGATGCAGTTTCACCTATATTTATATGTAACATAAGCACCAACATGCATAAAATCCCCAGAACTCAGTTCTACTGTTTAGGTATCAAAATAGAAATGCTTTTCTTAGAACATCAGTTTCTATAGAATGGGAATGCTTCAAGTTACAGAGGAGAAAATAGATGTAAGCTCCAAAATAAGCTCCAGATTTATTTCCCCTCAAAATCTATGACATTTAAAGCAAAGGTGAGAGTTCTATTCATTAGGAGACAGTTCAAATGAACTCTGGCCTGCGATATACACATATATACAAAGATGCAAATAGCATAATGAAGCACCCAGCTTATAACATACTGTCAGTTCTCAGAACTGCTACGTCACACTGACTCATGCTGAGATACATGGATAAAAATCTGCCATTTTTAGTTGCTCTTAAAACAGCTAAAATACTTGGAACCAAATAAAAAAATGCCCCCATCTTCTTTTGAACATAATGATAGCTATTTCTTCTGAAAGGTATCGGAGTGTTCACTAAGAAAGCTGTTCTTAGGCTAAGCAATTATTAGGATTGAGGGTAAACAGAGGGAGTAGGACTAAGGGTGAACAGGGGGATGAGGCCTGAGGGTAAACAGGGGTATTAAAGGAGTAATCCCTCCGAGGGCTGAGTTAGGCATTTTACACCTCTCCAGCACCATCTGAGCAAATTTCTGCTCCCTTTACTTGCCTCTCCCACAATCTGTGCTGCAAATCTAGCTTTTAAAATACCATCAAAAATAGTAAATGAAAGAAAAACGAGTCTAGTTTTGAGAAAGAACAACCACCATTCTTATATACTGCATATTAAAATGTATTCGACACAGAAAAGGTTTAGAAATATTTTTAAAATTAAGAGCAGTTCATAAAGTTTTAAGATGCATTCACTTCTGTGACTCAGTATCTTGTGTTTTTTTCTCCTTTTTTTTCTATGCCACAATAAATCACGCTGTGAAATAAGTTTTAAGTAGCAAAGACATTATGATTTCATATCTAGCAACATAAAAAATACCTTATGTTCAAATTCATGCTTCTCAGTGAGGCTCCCAAATACCTTTCACACACTGGTAGGTTATTATCTGCCGAGACGCTTCCTATGGGCAAACGCAGACGAGCTGTGATGAGTGAGTATTGACAAGAGGCCCAATTCTGAAGAATTTTCTTTTTACATTTGGTACTTATGAAGTTAAGCTTGCAGCAACCAGCTGAAATTATATGCCAGTTAAATCTACTCAGTTTTGTTTAGTGATTATTAGAACTTTCCAAGCTGAATTTCTACAAAAAAACCATTGTCTTGCCCTATTTGCACAAAAAAAAAAAAATCAATACATTGCTCAAGATATTGTGAATTTTCAGTAGTATAACACTGAAAATCATTGAATGTTATCTACATGAAATCTTTCAATAATTTCAAGTAAAAATATAAATATCTACAACATTTTAATTTGCTTTAGTTAGTTATCAAAATTTTATATTTCAAAAATTTCATTTTCAGTGAAACTGATATATTTGTGTCTACATAGCTGTGATTACAGTTGTGATATATATATATATATATATATGAAAATACACACACAAACACACATATATAGTGAAATATAATTGTTTGTATCATATTTGAGGCAATGAGAAAAGTCCTCCAATACTAAGAGTGAAATTTTTTAATGAACTGGAATCATGGTTAAAAATCTAAGTCAAACTCAAGATGCTCTTCCTTGGCTCTCATTCCTATAGTTACTATTTAATAAGTTTTCAGGCTTGCTATTCCTTAACTGGTTTATGCAAATGGCCTCAAACATTTTGTTTTACTCTTATATCTACATAAATTAAGAAAAACACAAAACATGTCAGTGCATACTGAAAAGAAAGCTTGTTCTTTGTAATTTTAAAGACAAATGGAAAAAATTGAAGACCATATTTCAGCAATACATATCCATTCCAGACTTACAAAATCTTGCCAAAAACATGGATCATATCTTCATGCCAATTCAAAAGAACATCCTCTTTCCACAGCTTTCAGAAGCAGTTGAGTAATTTATTCACATGGAAAACTAAATATAAAGCTTGTGTTAAAAATTATTAATTAAAAATTGTATTCCAGAAATAAATCCTTCAAAAATTGCAACTGTGCTTGGCAACCACAGAAATGAATGAGGAATACAAACTTTTTAGGAATACCAGTGCTGTGGAAGTCTGAAGATATCAGAGTGAGCATTCATAAGACATTTGTTCCTTTACATCAAGAAGAGAAGATGATGAGCATTTCTTTTAACACCTTCCCACATGGGTATTTGAGCATTCAGGCATTTAAAACAGATGGAATGAGGGAGAGGCAAAAGTCTTCAAGTGACCAAAATAGCAATTTTTCTGAAGAGTTTTGAGAGGTTTGAACAATCACTCTCCAGGCCTGACACTGTGGGCTTCAAATGAGAGATAGCACTAACTCCTGGCAAACAATTAGTTAGATCGTGCATTGTGGAGCAGGAAAAGCATATTGGGGAAAAACACCTTCTGGTCTAGACACTGTGCTATTCACAGAGGAGCTAGGATGCTCTAAGGAGAAAAAAATATTGCCTGAAGGACTTTTCACGTTGGCATTAAAATATAAAATAAAAAAACCTCTTCTGTAGGTGGCAGGCAGCATACTTAATAGTTGCTTTTAATTGAAAAAAGCATATTAAACTATTTACAATGAAAGCAAATTCTTTGATTCATTGGTAATAATGTTCTAGTAGCAAAGAACAGATGTAGAGTGCGTTATTCTTCATATCTGTTTCACAATACTTAAATATTGTTTAACTTCTTTTTATAGAAGCAAATAAAAGGAACATTTAATGTGAAAACAATTAACGAATTTATAAACATGATGGGGTAATTGTAAAAAACTTTATCTGTTCTCTTTAATTGTTATTCCAAGTACTTGAAGATGTCATATGATTATTTGCAGGAAGGAAAATGTAACATAAGTAAATACACAGGAGTGAAAATTATTGGAAAGCAGATGCTCTCTCTGCCTCTTGTACTCCAGTCACTATATATACTACATATCTTCATGCTACATAAGAGCAATATCCTCATATATTCAGTGCTGGGTAAGCAAGTGCAAAAGAAACCATTGCTAAAGTTCATCACGTGAACGCTCAAGCTCACTAATGCTCAATGTGGAAGAAAGGCCCTGAAAAGAATTGGCCAAGGACAGTATCCAGCACTGTATCATGGTTTAGTCAGGAAGAAATATTGGATAAAATCAGAAAACTGGTTCTTAGATTAAAGCCACAACATACCAGGCATTCACTTCTGTGCGCAAAAAGTAGCATCAGCCTAGATGGTCTACCATATGGTCAACCAACATATGAACAACAAAATAACTTTGTCCATTACTCTCAAACACAGTCAGAAACAGAAGCTGCAATAGGCTCACTGCTGCCAAGCCTCATTAGAGTGAAAGCAAGTTTTTACAAGTCAGGGAGATGCAGCTGCTATCTGATGGCTTTGGAAACTGCATGCATTTGAACTGTCGCTCTCCAGCTCTTGTAAAAATCTATTCTCTCAGCAACGCCATATCCTCGAGAAGTAGAGAATATCCAGGTATATTTCTGTTGAACCATCCTTGGAAAAAAATTCCTATTTCCACGTGGAAATACCCATTTACATGCTTCAAGCTTCCCCTTTGATCTTTAAGGATCTTTCGTCTTACAATCTTTAAGAAAATAAGCAGGCTCTTAAGGGAAGACATTCCTGCTGAATTCACAATGAGAAACACTTTTCCCCAACTCACAAAAGTGTTTTTTCATAAAGGCAAGGCATTCCAGCATTCTCAGACAACTGCAAAGCAAGTACCAAAATAGGTGTGAAAACAAGGTTTCTGCACAAATAATAATGAGCTATTAGGTTTGTGGAAAAATATACATCAGGTACACAAAAAACAACTTAAATATATTATCTCCATGAAGCTCATACAGAAAGGGTAAACATATGTATATTTTATTTTTGAACATTAAATATTCACAGAATGTTTATTAAGACAAATACATAGCCTATCAAGATGAAAGACTTGGGAAGACTTGTGAATTTTTAAACTTAAAAAATAAAAACATAATGCTAATAAGACTTAATGGCATAGTTAAATATTTAAAATATGTCTGTGAACATCTCTTTAATATCTAGAGAGCTAAATACTTTTTTTTTTAATCTATAAAACAACATCAGCTACTAAAATTTGTTTGTGCATCAGCTGATTTAATCAAAATGGACTTATAATACTCCAGTACAGTTTCTGTATTCTTAATATATAAATAATACATATTTCTTCAAATTGGCTAGCTAAGTCAGACAAGCTTATGGGAATATATGTTATACCACATTTTGGTTCTATTAAGGATCATAGTGCTAACAGAGGCTTGAAATGCACTGCTTTCTCTTTTCATAGTTTATATTAAGCTACTTGAGATCCATGCCCAATACACTCATATTTGCAAATGAAGTAGGAAAAACTGTTTCATATTTCCTACTGTTATATAACGATATGAGGGATCTTACATGACGAATTGTGACTACTTTGTTCCAGATTGTTGCACAGGCAAGAAATAATCAGTAGGGGAAAGATTACTTACCAAAGTAAACTAATGGCTTTGTTTGCTTTTTCATGGCTAGAGCAATAACAGAATTTGTGTTCATTCTTTAAAATATTCCCAGATCCTTAAATTTGTCTCCACTACAGTGAGATCTTAGAAGGGTTGTGATCAGCAGTCACTTCGGGTTGATCATAAAAAGTATGCATCAACAGATAAGACTCTAGATAGACATGCAAGAACAGCAGCTATGCTGTATATCTTTGTATATCTCTACCCAGGCTTTCAGAAAATTACTTTAAAATAGTTAAATAAAACAATCAGCTCTATCTAATTTTGACCTCTGTTCTTAAAATTTACCTGAAATGAGACCAATTAAGAGCTTAGAATATCTCTGGAAATGCTTGAAATGCTAGGCAGAATTTAAAAAGTCTCTATCCTGCACAAGGATGACTACCACATGGGTGTTTCCGAATTCTATTGAAAACAGGACAGATGGTCAGTGATTCTCACTGAAAAAAATTCTTCTTGAGACTGTAAGCAAAGAACTTGGTCTTCACTTTTTACTGTAATAGGAGAAAATGAGCATGGATTGTACAATAAAACCACCAGGAGGACTTAGTCCACCACACTACACATTCTCACTGGCATTTCTTTTTATTTGAAATATGCCAGGAGCACTAAACTAGCCACATCCTTTATTATCTCTGATTTTACTGATGGCCAAAGTGGTAAGCTCAAGGGCTTGACGCATCCACCAAAACAACCCAAGTAACCAATTCAGCAATATCTGAATATGGTTTCAATTTACTTCCACAGCTTTTGTAAGGCTCTGTACAAAGAGAAAAGAACCATAACCATGGAGTATGTATCCCTGCTTCCTCCTAACAGTAATGACATTCTATTAAGAAAATTAAATTAGTGCCCACCTTTAAGGTATCAATCCCAGGCTTGTCTTGTCATTTCATTAGCTTTAAATCCCACAGGTTTGAATTGAATGCTGAAATTCTGCAAAAATAGAGTGATGCTAGATTACTGTATTAAACACAGATGCCACTGATCTGCACAGGGATCTCGAAATCATGTTTTTCATTTCTTGTTCAAAAAATAGTGTGATCTCTAAACAGCTGCTTTGTTGACTCCCACAGGTAGCTACACTTCAGTAGTGAGAGAAGTAATTCCTATATATAGTGCCCATATGTTCCTCTTCTTTCAAAAGCTTATTGGAAATTATGCAAACAAACAAACAAAAAAATTCTTCAAACTGCAGTGTACAGGTTAGCCTCTCTTTCCATGTAGCTGCGAGAAAGCCTTCTGTGAAGACCACAAAGTGCAGCCCCATAGTGAAATAAAGGTGGTAAGTGGGGTCAAAAAGCCTAAAATTTATTCCTGATCTTTAGTGTGTCAGCTGTGCCTAAAGTCCAGCAGACAAGCGAGTACCCTGCAATGCTGGAACTATCACATGGGAGTTAGGATTTTCAACATGCTTTCAGATAAGCATTGAAAAAAAAAATGATGGATTAATATATATATATATTTTTAAGCCCCTATTTACATTCCCTTAAAAACAAACAAACAAACAAAAAAACCTTCAGGACTGAGAATAAGTGAGAATAAGCATTTGAAGAAATGGGGTCAGAAATCCTACTGTGCTAAATTAAAGATTACCCAATCAATTTTTCACCAGCATGCTGTCACACAAATTGGTGGTAGTTTCAAGGTAGTTTCATTCACAGGTCCCAAATTGCATTAGTAGATGAGTTAGCCCATTTCAAAAGAGCAGATTTCTGTCAAGTTTCAGCTTCTCCGGTGATTTAATTTTGTTTTCTGGATCATTTTTTACCATTTCTGTAAAAATCTGATTCTTGTGTTAATGGCCTATCAGAATAATACAAAAAAAATGCAAGGTACACATAAAACCTGTTCAGTTTATTATGTGGGCAAAGAACTTTGATGTGCCTCACAGTAGAGTTCAAACCTCTCTTAATTTGTAAGTGATATGTTGGGAGTTTTAATCTTAGTGGCCATATGTCACATCTCAAAACCGGATCACACTTTGGCATGAACGGCAGCCTCTGCTTAGAAAAGCTCAAAGATTGACATATTGGAATGGGTTTGGGAGATACTCATGGGGAAAAGCTTGTTCATCTTTTATCACTGGTGGAAATCATCACACTTTAGATACTGCATGTGGAAAAAACAGCATTTTCAAATAAAGGCTTTTATGGACAACTATGAAATCAGCTTCTTAGAGCCAGTGATCTATGTGTAAGGATTTTTTGTTTTTGTTGTTAGTCTGAGCCAGTGCTCTAAAGAGTAGGGACAGCATCCACCTAGTGACTTCTGGTCCCTAGGTGTGATAACACAGTACAGACAGGCAAGAAGAATCAGAAGACCTAGGGTATAGGCTTCAATGTAATTGTCGGTTTAATAAAATAATTTACTTTCTTTTAAATATATTGTCTATCCTTAGACCTCTCTTAACGCAGTATAGTAGCATGCACAGCACAGAGCTACTCAAATGCCAAATGCACGTATGTGAGTACATTTACTCACTTTTCCAAAACTGACTATAAAAACAGCCCACAAAAGGTGTAACACCAGCTCCTAACTGAGTAAGGGCCATAAAAGGGTATTAGTGGCTCTTACTTTAAGGAGGCTGTGCTAATATTGAATAAAACAAGCCTGTGCCTATCTAGTCCATTTTCATTTTTATGCATCATGGTGTTTGCTGTTCACACACAGTTCATGTGCACACACACATACACTGTTCATACACTGTTCTTGCACAATCCAATTGCTCATGTTCATGTGCTGCTCTTCAGTTCTGTTTAATCATGCTGAAATCTCCCAATGGAAGTCTACGCTATTCTGTTTCCAAATCATACACCATTTTGGACCAAATCCCATATTTTCCTTTCACAGATAAAGAGTTTAGATCGTGGTGCATTCTAAATTCCAGAGTTTCCACAGAGGTCTTCTAGAGATTCAAAAGCTAATACTGCCAGATAGCTACCACATCTTCAGCTGACTCCTTCTTACTAAAGCAGTTATTTGCTAAGGCTGTAACAAAACAAATTTTGTTTCTTCATTGTTCTCTCAACACTGTCTTACGTCCCTCAGCTTCATACACGTCATAATAAACCCCTTCCTCTTCTAAGAGCTCTTTGCTGTTGAAGTATTCTACTGTCTTCCTCTAGTTCTTATTCATTAGCATATATTGTTTTTCCAAAGCTAGTAGATAATTTAAATCATAATGGAAACATCTAATGTCCACAATTGCTATCTTAAATACTGTTTTGTGGTGACTGTAAACTCAGTACTTACAATCACATTATAAACAAATAAGAAAAAAGCATCCCAGCTGCTGGGGAAGAAAAACCACCTTGTTTTTTTTCTATTTCTGTCTTTTTTTTTTTTTTTTTTCTCCCATGCGTGTTCTAACAACTTTACAAAGAATGGAAAAGCCATTTTGAGTAAAATACTATGAAGTATTATGGTTAGATTACTAAATTAGTAATCTGATACAGAGCTACATGATTAGGGAGATTAAATAATTGGTCTTTTTCACTGCATAAAAACTTGCTCTTTGTCCTAATTTCCTTCATTAGATGAATAAAAGAACAGATGTGTTTTAGTTCTAGACCTTTTGTCAGGGGAGTTTAAAGCAGAATATGCACTAGGATCAAAATCTGGGGCCCGGATTTGTAATGACATTGTGTATTTCCCTGTTTTCCTATGCTTGAGTCCTGCAGTATACAGCAGGTTTCGTATTGTTCTGCAGCTTTTCATTCATTCTTTTTTTTTTATTTTTATCCTTTCCTTTGGCCAAGTTCCTTTTGAATGAAGTCTGACGCAGCATTACTCTCTTTCCTTACCCTCCCAGGAAAGTGTCCAGTCAATGCAGTGCTTTCAGGAATTCTGCTCTGCTGGCTGCTCAGCCGCATTACCCAAGCACTTGCAGATGTAATTTCTCACTGCTTCTCTCATGGGCTTGGCTGTATGCAAGGAGATGGCTAGGAGTTATTCCTGTGGAACAGGAAGCAGTGACTGGCCTGAACAAGCTGTGTGGATAATGATCATCTCTGATACCTCTTCATCATTCCTGGAGAGCATAGCTATCAATCCATGCCTAATCTAGACAATGCGTTTCTAACGAAAACTCCCCATACAGCAGGAAACGACAACTGAGAAAGCTGATTTATCTATGCTGCGCTGCTGGCTCCTATTTCATGACAGAATAGCTAATACGTTGACAGAGAGACAGCTTGGGCTGAGCCTTACTTGATGTCATTATGTGCCAGCTGATGCAAGTTAGCTACTCGCAATAATCCAAGTTTTGCAAAAGCTAGTAGAAACATTTTCAAGCTAAAGGCAATGAACTTTCTTCTTTTTGTTTTGCATTCTTCAAAAGTAGCTTCAAAGTTGACCTACTGCACTATAGCTTCTCAAAATAAAATAAATCATAGCTGCTCTACCAGTGAAAAGGCATTTGAATATTTTTTGTCTATTTAAAATACATAATTATTAGCGACAGATTAGATTGAGTTACATTGAGGTCAAAATGTTAAATATAGATGTAATCATTTGCTTGAGAAGTGCTCGGAGTGACCTTTGTTCCCTATTCTTGTGGAAAAAAAGCTGATGATCTGACTCCACATCCTTCTAGCCAAAGCAACCTAGAACTAGACTTCTATGATAGTGCAGCAATAATAAAAATATGCAGAATGTCTAAATTTGTGGGATGATTTCTCAGAAGCAGTTCTGTCTTACTCTATCCAAAGACAGGCAGTTCTGTACGACACTTTAACCTCACAGAAGCAGGAAAAGTAGGAGAGTGCTCTATTTGAAAAAGAAAAAAAAAAAAAAGCAACTATATTAAGGAAAATTCTTATTAAATGTTATGACTTGCAGCAAAAATGCGTTTTGATAGATGCAGTTCTGGATTATGTGGTTAACAATAGCAAATAGAATTAAAAAAATGTTAATTCTGGAAAACAAATAAAATATTTACCTTTTCATTTTCTCTTGAACACTTCATTGACTGTAAGAGAGATGACTGACATTCCTTTTTTGGCTTCATTTTGACACTTCATTAGGCACTGGTCATCACCTTTGGCGCCACTGAGTAGTGCTTATTTTTTCATGACAACACAGACAGAGGACTCAGATCTGATTCGTACTGCAGGTAGTAAATGGTAATTATCTACATCCTTTTTCTCTGATGTGAATCACTGTCTCTGAATTCAGGGAACTAAATCTTTGTACACTTTGATGACAGGAGATTAGAGAGTATAACCAGTCTTTGGTATACTTACTAGGGCAAAGACTTAGAGGTCATGCATTCAATTTTGTGTAATTAATGTCAGTTTAGCGATGAAGATGAAGGAAGATGGTGTACACTTAATCGAGCAGATAAGCAATATGAAGCATTTGAATTAGAGATTTAATGGAACAATAGACACAGAACTGAAAAATGAACAGTGGACCAATCATGGCTCTTTGACTGCTCAGGCTTTACTTCACTCTGAATGGTCAGGACAAACCCTACATGCTTTATTCTCTTTCCTCTGTCCTTTTTCTAAAGCTATTATAAAGAAAGGGAAGCAAATAGGAAGACAAGAACAACTTTAAGAGTTGTAATTAAATTTCATCTTTTTCCTCTTGGGAGTCAGTGGCAAAAGGTGCTAGACTGGATGGACTTCACTTTGATGTTACAGGAGACACTGTTGACAGAGTGATATCAACTTTCTCTTCCTCAACTGTAACATGGTATCACAAATACGTGTATATATATATATATATATATATATATATATGTCTACGTATGTAGTTCATATATTTAAAATACACGACCTTCATTTTATTTATCTTCAAAACATCTCTATAGCACAGTGAAATACCATAATATTTCCTTAGCATTTAAAGGAATAAATGAAATCTGGAAGGATTCAGACCTAGCCATCTGTCAATGAGTAGAATCTCCCAAATCCTTCCTAGACTGTAGAGCACTTACTAACCACTGTGGTGCTTCCAGCAGGTAAAAATCTTCATTTGCTTATGTGTCTTATATGTGAAAGAGCCACACAGGGAAGACTGCCTCTACTGCACTGGGAGATGCAGAACAGGTGACACATCTAAACCCACTCAGACTGTCTGTGTCTTCTATATAATGCATCCCAGTGAGTTTTTTCTGGCCATAATTTACATGCATTATCCTGCTCTGCAGAAAACACAGCAAGCATAGCAGCTTGCCAGAATAAAAGAAGCTGTTAGGGCTTCTTGTATTACAGCAGTTCAACAGTTCCAAGGATTGTCTGTACAGTTTACAGAGAAAATTGTTGACTAAAGTAGTAGGGAACATGAGCCTGAGCCCAAGGTAGTAGGTAGGAATGCCAGCGACAAGACCAGTATGTTACCATCTGCTTCCAGGCAGAAGTCAGTGAGCTATTAAAAGAGATGGCACGAAGCAGAAATACCTCTTGCTTTATCTACATATTAGCAGAAAACAGTGACCTACTCTGTTATTGAAGTATATGACACAATTATTCAACTCCAGTTAAGATTATGATCTAAGATATGCAACCTCAGCCCAGCATTAGATTATTGAACTGTCAAGGAGACTTTAGACACATTCTCCTCTTCATCGTTTCCTATGGAATAGCACGGATGGCATCCCCATCTATGTGCTGGCTACCACAACAAGCCTAGTACGCCACAGGGCACAGTCCTTACCTCAGAATTGCGGATCTCACATCACACAGGTTCCGACAGCCCGCAGATCCAGCCTGAAGGTCACAGAGGAAGTTATAGCACAGCAGTAAAGCGAAACGAGGGCTCTTGAGTTTTGGGCTGTGCCTACTTGCTGCACTGTTCTTTCTCTATGAGAAAGCTGCAGTGGTAAAGAGCAATGAGTTACTCTGAAGTTAACTGTACCCCAAAGAATATTATATTTTCCAGTTCATATAGATTAGTCCACGAAAATGCTGGTGATAATTCTTAACTGGATTTGAATATATGAACTGGAAATATAAAGAGCTTTGTCTCTCTTCCTACAAGCTCATGGAATTTCAAGAGGATACCATCAAATTAAACCTCATGTCCAATTTGCCAAGATAAGTAATAATTTTCACTCTTCAGTTAAATGTAGATGTAAGGTGCATGTCAAACAACTTGAGTACAGCGTTCCCCGGATGCCACATCTGTTTCTCATACAATATTTTCTTCTGTTTCAACATTTGTGTTTACACATTTAGGTTATGGATACCTAAGTTCTGCCACGAGGAAAGGTCAGCTCTGAATGATCTTTATTACCACTATTTACGCATATTTTATTAATGGCACACAGGATCCAGTCAGGATCTGGCATATGGTGAGCATCTACCAAACACTCTAAACAGAGACGCAGATAATGGGTGGAAAAAAAAGCTTCATTGGAACGACTATTGGAATGGTGGTGATGGGTTTATGGTTGGTTGGACTTGATGATCTTGAAGATCTTTTCCAATCATAGTGAATCTAGGATTCTATGACTATGAAAACTGTCATATGTCTTAACTGCATTATCTCTTTCTAACTTTTGTCAATATTTACTAATCTTCAGTTTTACTTCTGCTGGCAATTGAGCTACAGCAGTGTAAAAAATGGAAAGTGTTAGCATTAGGATAACAAAACAGAAGTTTGGGTGTCAAGATGTGTGTTGCTTTGGATCTCTTATATTCTATCCCTGTTTTAAGTGAAGTTATGTAGAAGGGTATTGTCACATTTACTTCAATGAAATCCCAGATATGACTGAAGGCAAAAGATGAAGAGTTACATTGTAGTTTTTCTAAACATCAAACAATTGTAAGATAATTCTTAGAAAAAAGTCCTACTGTGCCTTTTTTTTTTTTATTTCTGAATACAATTGTTCACCTACTGCTACAATGGCTCTGTTTATTGGTGCAGCACTAGTTGTTAAATACCTCTTGTCTGC